>OU744447.1:38124074-38636574 GCA_916610825.1 Haliclystus octoradiatus
TTTACTGGGGAGTCAATCACAAGAGAAAAGCGATAAAAATGAACAAATTGGAGCAAATTGAAAATGCCTTAATGAAATGAATAAAAGAGAAAGATTTGTGATTAGTCTATTTTAATAACAATTGTTTTCAACTTAAATAAAACTGACCTCGATTCTATCTCTGAAGCAAGGATAAGCTTGCAAGAATGAATTGGCACGGACATCGCCTGAAGTTGACTTCAGCCATTTCCTTCTGCTAGGAAATTCTTTGTTCAAATAAAGATTTATGCCTTTCTTTGAAGGGTTTGCCTTTTTCCATTCCTTCAGTAACGCCCTTTTGTAGCGTTCCATGATCGCTTTGTCATGTTGGGGGTGAGGCCTCATTTTCACCTAAAGTAAGCATTGAAAAAAATCAAAACGAGGCAAGCATGCATTTTAATGATGCTGTATAACCATAAAGTATATTAGTGCATGTGAACAAATGGTTCGATTATTTTTGATTGCCTGCAAATTTTTGAAAGTTATTAACTTGGAGCACAACATTATTAAAGTCAAAGTAAGAGTAAAATAGATTGAATGTATTTCGAAAATAAAACAGTAGTACATGTCTAAGATGTGGCTGATGTATTGAAAGTACGTTTTGAGTATTCTGAAATTAAATTGTATTTACATAGAATAAATGGACACTTTGACTCTAAACTCTTATATTGAAATATTCAACCTGGAGTAGCATCAATCAACTAATTTGAATTATCTTTGAATTTTATTCTATAAATAATCTGCATATTTTTATCAAGTATATTTATGCAAATTTAAAAAAGTAGAGTGTACTTACTATCCAGAATGTCCCCACTTTCTTTATCAGAAATATCATCAGTTGACTTCTTTCTGGTTTAAGAAGGAACTGTATCGGACTCTCCGATTTAGTTCAATTAATCTTTCGGACAGAGTATTTGACACAAAGAGAAAATCAGTTCAGTATTACAAAAAACAACATATTATACTTGATTTCTTTCAAGACTATATTAAACACTAACTTTTAATCGTGTAAATGAATATTTATTTTAACGCTATCTAAAACAGTCTGTCTCTCGCAACTTACATCTGACAAAGAAAATATACTGATGTACATAATGTTATACAGAAATATTTACAAATGGTTGTGCGCATGCGTTAAACTTTATATGATTCGTCTTAAACATGAAACTTAATTAACTAAACAATAGAATTCTAACTATGGATTATGACGTACGAAACAGGGACATTGATTGCACTTTCCTCACAAGACAATCCACTGTCAAGGGCACTTCCAGCATTCCGCTTCCTTATAAATATTTTCCTCGCCATCTTCTTCTTCTCACTCGGTCCTTCTGGCTTGACTGTCTTTTCATATTTGATAACCATTTCTTCAACTTCTTTTCTCGAAAATTCCAAGCTGTAATTATATAACAACGTTATGAAAATAGAATTAAACACAATACCTAGATGCGAAAACACGATTATCTAGATGCAATATTTATCAAAATCATATGTACAATTTAGATTTTTAAAACACATTCATATTCTACAACAATAATGATCAAATACGAAGTGAATGCGTCTTCAAGGAGTATTATCCAAAACCCCTTATATATATCATATACCTTGAAATATAAAATTAAGCATATTGATGCATAATTATGATAAGGTAAACATATATGGATACACAATATTGTGAAAACATTTTATATGCCAAGATGTCAGTTTAAGAAATTAAAAATAAATACAGCATAGTGATTAAAGTTAGAATTATAAATCAACAACATCTTACATGACTTCCAGTAGCATCTGCCAGCATTGGATAGCATATGACCAGACTTTTTGCCATTTCGTTAATTTCATTGGTTGTGGGATCTCTCTCCCATGGATGGCAAAGGGCACTTGAAACCATGTTTGCAATGGTCATGAACGCACAATGTGCTTTATATAAGTACATCCTGGTATGTGCCCGGCTGTAGCAGCAGCCTTAACTGAGCGATCCTGGTAGACACTGTATGACGGTGATATAGCTTGCGAGATCCAAATGTTTTTTGTAGACTGTAGCTGTGTTGGAATTGTTGATGTTTGTCGATTAGGAGTTTGTGTCGTTGGTTCATTGTAGAAAGTTGGTGTTGTTGGGAGCTTATAAAACGTTTGTGATGTAGGTTGATGTGGAAATGTTGTTGGTGTTGTTGACTGATGGTTGAATGTTGATGTTGTTGCTTGGTCCATATTAAGTTTAGTGGAAGGTGGTCGAGTTACAGGGGAAACCAATTGTTGTGACACATTTGAGCTTGCCAACAAGTGCTGCTTGCTAGTCAATGCGGCTATGTTTTTCTGCGGAGCAGACTTTATTGAAATGTTTGGGAGCTTTAGTGGAGAGCTCAAGATCTGAAATTTATATATTGCATACATTTTATAATTATTATTTTATTGTATGATAGGTTCCATTTAATCCCCGTGCCACAAAATACTTACTACAATCGCCACATGTAAATGTCACCTTGACATTATATTTTGCGTAGCCTAGCGAGTCCATTAGCACTCAGTATGTTAGTTAAGTTTATCATATCAAGAAATAGTAGATTGGTAGAGCAACGGTATTAATTGATAGTATCCACTGAAGTGGACCCACAACGTGTTAAAACGATAGCAGTTAACAAAATTATAGTTTACAATATTGAACCATTTTAGATTAAAAAAAATAGATGAATGGCAACCTCTCATTTGCATTTGCAAACGAAACGTTTTAGGTTTCAATGAAAGATCCACAAGCTAAGTTATTGGACTAGAGTGATAAATAGCTAGGCTATGTATGTTATGACTATATGACTATTGTATCTCAAGTTTGAAGAGGACAACAGAAAACGAAAGATAGACACACTGTATTTGACTTTACAAGTCTTACCTGCTTCGTTTGCTTGGAATGCAAAACACGTTGCCACACCGCATTTCTCAAAAGTATCCCTTCTGACCCAGGCACAGGGATCATTTCTTTTAGGGATTCAAAACATAGGCATTCGAAGGTTTGATCTAATACACCTTCATCTTGATAAAATAAATCAGAAAAGCATAGTTTAAGCAAAAGCAGTTGTAATTATGCCACATTCTGGTAAGCATTGTATATTTCCATTGACTGATCGTTTAAAAAGTAAATCACGGTCAATCCAGACGATATTTACTAGGCAGTAGGCCTAGGTATTCACCAGTTAATGAATTAATGAAAGAAACAAATTACCTTCAAAAACTGCAAACGCTTATCAGCTTGATTAGAATATATACGTCAGTTGTTGTGCGAATAGAGTAGGAAACTATCTAGTCTAGCTTCATAAGCCTACCTTTCAGTCTCATTGCCAAATCGAAATCAACTTCTTCAGTAAGATTGAGAATCGAGTCGTCAATCTGAGTAGACTTGAATGTTGCCATCACGGTGATTGTTGAGTAGCTGGGTTAGTACTTCAAGATAATATGTAATAAAGAGTAATGTAGAAAGTGTAGATACTTTCAAGCCAACGTGTCTCCTTTGCCCGCGCTGAAAATGTGACAACTGACAATAATCAACCGTTGTTGTATGGATCTCCTGTTCAAGATACTTTGCCTGCACATCGGCGTTCATTTGGTGAGATATGGCAAAGATGTTCTAAAGAAATTGAACAACATTCAATCAATCATCGTAAAGGTGAAGAAAATTGTTACAATCAAAGAGCGCATGACCTTCCAGAAATTGGCACTCATGTGGCAATTCAAGATACTGCCACAAAGAATTGGGAGATTTATGGTGTCGTCAGCTATGTTGGCCCACACAGAAGATATTATGTACGTACATCCTCTGGTCGTGTCCTGGTAAGAAACCGTCGTTTCGTCAGACGTCGGATTCCAAGATCAATTCCAACTGGTATCATGAACGCTGATGTTATTCAGCCTGTACAACAACGTGCATCCAATAGAGAGCGTCGTACTCCCCAAAGACTAATTGAAGACCCCTCGTGGGGATAGACTGATAAACAATTTACTTTGAAATGTCGTTATAAATATTAATAAACTTTTCATTATTCAATTTTCATAAACTTTAAACCATAGTGCAAAAGACAATGGACTTTTAACAAATTCATAGACTTTTCAATAGTTCAGTCATGTTTAGTAGTTTTATTTTTAACAAATCTTTTTAAATTTAGTTATGAGTTTATGTTAATCCTCCACATAACTTAAGGGGGATATGTATATTCTCTTACTATATATAATCATGATCGCATGTCTACATATCATGTGACATGTGATACGTAAAAATATATTCAGTTCCCTTCAGCTGGATCTACACTATGTAATTTAATGCCGTTATGCAATGAAAGATTATACCATGCGTTCCATTTAAATGTTCCAAAATCACGGTCACGCTACAGTAGCCGTGACGTTAAACGTTGTTTGTAATGCTATATTTCTCAGCAGAATTCATCGTTTTAAACTCGTTCTTCATACCGTAAAACATCGAACTGAGTTTGTATAAGTTTGGATCTAAGCGAAAAAAGATGTTTTGAGTCTTTCAGAGCCGTAAACTCAGAGGAGTACATGCACGAAATGACGGCATTTGGGGGCAATATTCGTTTACAGATACACAAAATAGCCTATTGTGATAGTTGAGAGCTTAAATTTATATTTTACACACATCTATAACACAAAAATTCTACAAACTTACAATTGCAAATAACAGCATATTTTGTTAAATTTGATTTATTTTACCTCATTGTACTATGTAAACGAGAAGTATTAAAATATTTCTTTTAGAGAAATACTTCTCTTGTAAATTAATGTTTTATCGTTTCAAATTCAGACGTCCAATAAATGCTTGAACATGCATATTTAGACGTAGGGAATGGTTTCTTTGCATAATTTCAATGGTAATCTACTTATAATTAAAACATAGGTTACCGATGTATGCGAATTGTAACAATTTCGATTAGTGATGATTCTTGTAATATTAGAATTTGTGTATGGTAAAAAAGTTAAACCCTATATTAGGAAACCATTGTGTATTTTCATATACAATTATTAATTTTATGAACAGCATCCATTTCTCTTTGTCTCTTGGTGGTCTTCATCGACTATAACAACATTTTTACGTCGTTGATTGTTATCGTTGTTTGATGATTGGCCACCTCTTGATGTCGCATTTTTCGCATCTTCTTCTTGTTTGTGTAACATACCTATAATAATAATAATAATAATAATAATAATAATAATAATAATAATAATAATAATAATAATAATAATAATAATAATAATAATAATAATAATAATAACAATAACAATAACAATAATAATAATAATAATAATAATAATAATAATAATAATAATAATAATAATAATAATAATAATAATAATAATAATAATAATAATAATAATAATAATAATAATAATAATAATAATAATAATAATAATAATAATAATAATAATAATAATGATAATGATAATAATAATAATAATAATAATAATAATAATAATAATAATAATAATAATAATAATAATAATAATAATAATAATAATAATAATAATAATAATAATAATAATAATAATAATAATAATAATAATAATAATAATAATAATAATAATAATAATAATGATAATAAAAGGCTTTTATCACCATCAAAGACCATAAGGACAACTTTCAACATAACCCTACCTGCCGACTAATTAACCCTGCAAAAAGTGAGGTCGGAATTGTAAGCAAAAAAATAATCGAAAAAATTGTAATCGACATCAAATCAAAATCAAATGCCAACCAATGGAAAAATTCTTTCTCCGTAATCAAATGGTTTGAAAATTTAAAAGACAAACACAAATTATCTTTTCTAGTTTTCGATATAGAAAATTTTTACTCTTCTATATCCGAAAAACTCCTCAAAGAATCTATAAATTTCGCGAGAAACCTCACACAAATTTCCGAAATAGACGAAAAAATCATAATGCACTCCAGGAAATCAGTACTATTTAATAACGACTCAGTATGGGTGAAAAAGAACAGCAACAGCCTATTTGATGTCACTATGGGCAGCTATGACGGCGCTGAGGTGTGTGAACTGGTCGGATTATTCATCTTACAAAAAATAAGCAACATTTTCGGGAACGGGAACGTAGGGCTCTACAGAGACGACGGTATCGCAATCCTGAAGAATAAATCAGGCACACAGGCAGAAAGACTCCGAAAGAAAATAATCAAACAATTCAAAGACATTGGACTAAATATAACGACAAAATCAAACTTAAAGGTAATTGACTTCTTAGACCTAACATTTAACTTGAACACCGACACATACCAGCCATATCGAAAGCCTAACGACCAACCATTATACATTAACATCAACTCCAACCACCCGCCAAATATACTAAAACAAATACCAACAGCTATTAATCAAAGACTATCTGATTTATCCACTAACTCCACAATATTCGAGAACAGTAAAGAACCATACGCTGACGCTTTGAGAAAAAGCGGACACGATACGCACCTAATATACAATCCACGAGAAACAACATTAAACAACAATAGAAAATGCCGATCAAGAAAAGCCATATGGTTCAATCCACCCTACAACAAGAGCGTGAAAACTAACATCGGTCGTACGTTCCTTAACTTAATAAAGAAACACTTCCCGAAATCGAACAAATTAAACAAGATTTTCAATCTCAACACAATCAAAGTCAGCTATAGTTGCACAAATAACATGAATTCAATCCTAAAGAGCCATAACAATAAAATAATCAATTCGACAACAAACACCACAACTAACACAAACCAATGCAACTGTAGATACAAAAACTTATGCCCTTTCAACAACAAATGCCAAATGAAAAGTATTATCTATAAAGCAAACGTCACTACTCCATTTGACCAAGAAGGACAGAGCTACATTGGGTTGACGGAAGGCACGTTCAAACAACGCTACACGCAACACAAGGCAACACTTAAACACAGAAAATACAACACTAGCACACAACTATCCAAACACGTTTGGGATTTAAAAGACAAAAACATCACATACAAAATCGAATGGTCAGCCATCGCTAATGCAAAAGCATACAACAACATCTCGAAAAAATGCCATTTATGCCTCTTAGAAAAATATCATATTATATGCGCAAAAGAACCAATAATAAACAAAAAAACTGAATTAATATCTAAATGTCGTCACGAAAATAAATATTACCTGTCCAATTTTAATAAATCAAAAACATAATAAATAATCATTTACTGAGAATAAAGGAAACCATCACATTTTTCCACCACTTGTATTAACAATAGCAATAACAATAGCATTGTATTAATTAAACAATAGAAAGCAGCATTACGGAGAGTTTATCATAGAACGTAGATATCATGTATATTTTTCATTGAGTAAAAAATCTGTCTGAAGATCGCTGTGAAAAGCGTGAAACTTGAGTAACAGTAAAGAATGTGTATTCTTTGACTCTTTCGCCATATATTATTATTATAATAATGATAATAATAATAATAATAATAATAATAATAATAATAATAATAATAATAAAAATAATAATAATAATAATAATAATAATAATAATAATAATAATAATAATAATAATAATAATAATAATAATAATAATAATAATAATAATAATAATAATAATAATAATAATAATAATAATAATAATAATAATAATAATAATAATAATTACAGAGTGGTGGTAAATAATGATAATAAGATAGCGCGAAAGAGTAAAAACTATAAAATACACATTCTTTACTGTGATAATAATAAATTACCACGAGAATATTGTCTAAACTGTGAATTTAAGAGAGAGAGAGATAGACGATTTTTGTATTTGAATGAATGAATCACCATTTTTACTATCATTCATCACACAGTGTAGATGCTGGCATCGAGCATTATTTCTAATGTTTCTGTGTTTTTTGTAGTTGAAACAAATAAACTTGAATGCACAATTCTGATGATAATGATGACGCGAATAGATGGTTGATACATTGAAAGTTGTTTACCACAAACGAACATTGATGAGCCACAAACTTACTTTTGGATAATTCATAAAATAAATTCTCTATTCCTTTATTCAGCTTTGCCGATGTATGAAAATGTCTAGCTCCGACAGTTTGCGCGTATCTGAAAATGAAAATATTGGAAAATCAAACAAACAACACAATTCCCATTTCAAAGTCATTCAGCCTGTGAGATCCAGTGGTGAGATCAGGTATCATAAAGATTTTAGAGAACAAGAAACGAGAGAACAACGTTGCAAATAAAATCTGCTGGGATTAAATTTAACGCTGGGATTCCACTATAGCAGATGGATAGCCTGAAAATTTGTGCGGCCTTGGTGTAGTGGCTAGAGCGTTGGACCACGGCCCGCAGGGTCTGGGTTCAATTCCTGTCCGGAACACTATAGGTTGGCGTCAGGAAGGGCATCAGGAAGGGTATCCGGCTATTAAACGCACACAAGCTTCAAAATACTAACAAATTAACCAACCACTCCGGTGAAAAAAAGCTGCAAGCTTATCTGGTTTTATGGATAAATGATAAATCCCAAAAAGAACAAAAAAACAACAACATATATATATACCAGAGGGTACAGAATCAGAATTATCAGATTCAAAATCCAAAAAGTCCTTATACAAGCGTCTGACTACGAAAATGTAAGAAAAATAGTTCCTCCGACACTCAAAACTACTTCACACAAACTTCTGTAAAAAGTCCGAAAACGGATTAATCTATTAACCTAACCAGGCTGTCACAAAAGTTTTGATTTTCCGGGAATTGTGTTGTTCGATTGTGAACAACCCTTCTGGGATTGAATTTATTATGCCTCATAGTGATCTTAAAATTTCAGAAATTTGACTTACTTTGAAGCAAGATGCATGGATTTCAAAACATAAAAAATATGAAATCCAAAAATAATAAATTTTGAATAAGAAAATAATCATGATACGATTGAAAACCTACTGATTTTGTACTGGCCTTCCGGAAACCAGGTTCCCAGGATCCCGCACTTTGTGACAACCTGAACCCAACATTAAGCAAACTTGAAAAAGTACAAAATAAATGTTTTAGGATAACTTACTCTTCAGCGTCTTCAGCTACAACGTGTCTGTTCTTCTCTAAATCTATTTTATTACCTAAAAAATAAAACATGAAACTATAATTTTTTACAGAATTTTTGCAGATACACTATTTACTCAAAGAAAGTATTTCCCAAATGTCTTTTCTAGCATAGTTCAGTGTACTTCTCTATTCAAGTAAACATAGGCATGATAATGAGAGCTAGCTAGAAAGCTAGAAAGGTGAATTGTTCTAATGGGTAAGCAAATAAAAATTTCAAAGTTTGAGTTCAAAAAAATATAGGGGTTTAGGCGCTCTAAGGTAATACACAAAGTCAATGGGGAAAAAGCTTTGAAATTTATAATTAAATATCAGTAAGGTATTTTTGAATAATAATTTATGTCTGTAAAGGTAACAATCTCAGAGAAATTTTATTGTAGCCTTTAAAAGCATATATTGGATGAGAACCTATGCTGAAAATCTGTGCTTCAAAGTGATGCATTTGAATGTATGGCTTCTATTGTGAAAGTGACAGATTATATAAGTGTGTGATTTTCTACAAGTAAATGACATAAAAGTAAATGAAGAATGAGCACAATGCTGTATTGTTTAATTACCCAACATGCATCTCTGATTTGCGAAGTTGAATTGTAGAAAATTTAATTTTTTCAAGTTACATCATACACAGTTAAATGATTTTCACAAAAATTGGCACAACGCAATATGTTAAATTTTATGTTACATTTTATTGCTTACCAACAATACATAACGATATATCGTCTCCCAACATTTTCTTCAATTCTTTAACCCAGTTCTTTACCTTAAAAACCAGTCATTAACATTAACACAATAAGTTATTTCAGTGGAATCCAAGAGACTTCAACTGTGACAGAAACTTATTTATGAAAAATGGACTTTTGGTTTTGTAAATAAGAAGATTATTCGAATACTATTTGAATTAAAAAAATTTGAAAATATGAATATTCAAACAGCATCCCTAATTTATAGCGTTAATTGCTAAATTACCTTCTGAAATGAGTCTTCATCAGTTATGTCATATACCAAAATAGCACCATTGCTAAACAAATAAACATAAAAGTGGAACTGCATTAAATGTATGTGTTATTGGATATTGCAGTGGCGGCTCGTGACTTTTCAAGTTGGTGGGGGATAAAAAAAACTCGAACGGACTATGGGTGCCAAAGGCACCCCCCAGCTAGGGGGTCCGGTGGCATGCCCACCCGAAAAATTTTGGGACCTTATATTGCAAATTTGCTCTCCGTGGTGTATTTGCGACTAGCTTTTCTACAAAATTCTAAAGATTTTATCAACTCCAAATGTATTGATGTTCACATTATCCAAAAATAAAATCAAGAAAATGTTCAAATTTTGATAACTTCCCCTTTGTCAGCACCAGACATCGTCGAAAATGGATGCAATAACAAATTATCTACAGTATTCATGATAAACTGTTTTCTATTTTAGCTATGACAGTATTCCTTCAAATAATAAATACTTTGCCCTCGCGATATATATTATTGAGAATATTTCGCGTCATGTAGTCAAGGCAATTCCGTGAGAAAATCGCTTGAAAGGTGACGTCATTTTGATAGGTCACACTCAATTAAATTCTATTCATGTTATTCATGTCAGATCAAAAGCGTGAGCCAGCACGGGCAGACAAAATTCTGCTCTAAATTGCATTCTTTTCTGCCCACCCGGACATGCGCAACATGTTCACAACATCATAATACAATAGCATGATTAGGGCAGAATGGCGTTGTGCCCCGAGCAAAGCAGTAAAAAAGCAGTCTTGAGGTCATGAAGCGCATCATCGCGCACGGACTATAAACAAATAAAATTACCAACAAAGACCAGAAAAAAAACCTATACCTTGGGTAAAACTTAAGTAATGAAAACAAAATATCTATTATCTGTCAAATACATTTTATGTTTTGGCCACACTTTTTTGGTTTTGCAAATATTTGATAAACAGTAAAACACGCCATATGACCTTTTAAAAAAATATAATTTTGAAAAATTGTTGGTGGGGCACTGCCCCAACTGCCCTAATGGACCAGCTGCCACTGGGATATTGCATCGTAGATAGGTTCAATTTCAGCACTTTTGATATTGTGTTATCTTCCTTAGACTGATATCATTAATTCCTTAGGAATGATTTTCCTTTGCTACGACACAAAAATATGATATTACTAGTTTCCTCGTGTTAGGAAATCATTCAAGGGTGAATTTGTTGATGATGATTGGAAAATGTTCAAAGGCATAAAATTGACAAACGGCCAAACATGGTGTGTGATATAACAATTCATTACACTACTTTTGGCTTGAGAAATGGTATTCATTTTTTAAATATTTGCCCGCAGGGCGCAATGGTCAATTTTATACCTGTAAGTAACTTTTTGTTTCAAAAGTTTTCAGCGGTTGTGACGCAGCACTTGGTTACAGTTACTATAATAAGACTTTGATAAAAATGCATCTAATATCCAAACATACCATCACACAGTGGCTATAAATCATTCCGCTCTTAATCATAATGAATTATCAACAGTTGGACAATCAAGATAAAAGTATGCTGCGCTTACCTGTCTCTGTAGTAAATTGGACCTAATGCATGAAACCTTTCCTGGCCAGCCGTATCCTATAAAAATAAAAATAAATTATCCTTTGCATAATAATGAAAAGTTATTTGCTTAATTGCAATCTTATTCGTTTAAAGATATTCACTCCAGATCACTTTTTCATTGTATAGTCTACCTGGAGATTAGCCCAGCCCAAAGTTTAGCGTGCTGATTGTTTGTTCCAGGACCACTTTTTTGGTAGAATGTTGTGATTTGTTAATAAAATATGTGAACAATTGGCAAGTATTTTAAATATTGAAAATTTAGAAATGACAGGAAATCACGCTACATAAATATATATATTTAATGTGAATTAAGTACACTTAGTACGCGATATTCGGCACCAACACGCAGACGGACTATATGAAGGACAAGCCTGTCTGCACGCAGGCTACAAATCACCACATCTACACAAAACAATACTAGGTTTGAAAATACAATCAAAACGTATTCATAATAATTGTTGATATCATTAGTTGCATCCATTTTCAAAATGATAGCCGTCCGGCACTCAATTTGCGCATGCGCAATACTGTTCGAAGCCACAAAGATAAAAATTAATTCGAAGAAGAAAAGAAGATAAAATAATATTCGAACTTGAAACCATCAACAGATTATGAATTATTATATTTTTTTAAGCCAACTCTATGCTAGCCTGAAAGAAGAGTCAAATCTAAGTTATAGAGACCTTGTTTACTTTTGTTGTTGGTCAAGGTTAAGCTTTGAAATTGCAATACTGCTCGCCTCGTATTTTTCCCATCGACATCAGCTCGCTTTTGAGAAGAACCGCGATGAAATTTTTGTTTATCGTGAGGTTAATTTCAAGTTTATCCCAAATAACAATTGTGAACAAATACTGAGTGAAGTGATAAATACATCAGTGACTTCACGAGAAAAGTTAGATTTTGGTGGGAAATATTATATCGTCTGAATAATAATTACTTCATTATGATTTGCTGCCATAACTTTCTAGAAACCCTTCGGCTTTCGCGTTGTATATAAGTAAGATCAGATCAAAGATTAATGATTCCCGAATAACCATTGGAGAAATAACAAACACTCGTGGAATATTACTTGATTTGTGTAGAAATCCAATCCAGAGTGAGGACATTTTACAGTGAAATATTAATATACATTTTTGAGCAGCCAAACAACTAAATGAGAAAAACGAGCGCAAGCCTGAAAGATATAACTCTAAAGCCTACGATATTATCTTGTTGCTGTAATTCATCATTCCAAAACAGGTTCTTTTTTACTTGGGAACAGCAATATTTCAGATCTTGAGGGTATTTAATCATCAAATCCAACGAGGAAGCCACCAAATAATTGTGTGACTTGCCGTGTTGAAGTTTAGTGTGATAATAAATTCTGGCACGAAGCAAAGCACACGCATGCGCAAATTGAGTGCCGGACGGATATCATTTTGAAAATGGCGTCCGGCAACCGGACGGCTATACACTTCGTTATTTTAACACCTTTAAATTACTTTAGAAATCGTAACCATATAATTATAACCTTAGAAATGAAAAGCGACGTCATTATGTGAGAGTCACATGATTTTTAACCAGGGTCCGACAAAAGTAGGGATCCTGGGATCCTAGATCCCGGAAGGCTAGACAAAGTTCAGAAGAAAATTGATGTTTTTAATGATTTCTGGTCAAACCTCAACAAGAAAATTCAGAAGAATAAGTTGAAATGCCCCTAGGATTCGAGAAGGCTGAACCTTTTGTCGACCCTGTTTTTAACATTGATAGAATTTAGTTTGTAGTGTGTAGTTCGGAACAGGCGATGCTCAATTTGTTTGAAACGTCTCAATAACGATTATTACAGCATTAATTCAAACATGTCAGGCCTTATTCAACTTTTTAAATAAATTTTCAGTTTTGTATAGTGATAGACTGCATGGGAAAAATTCAACAAAACCTGAAGACATACCCAGATAGATAAATTCACTCTCTTCCCATCGATATTAAGACGTTGATTTAAAAATGATGCCTAGAATGAAATCATTAACAAAATGATGAAATCACTATCTATATATATTTGAAAGAGTAAACAGTGACGTCATCTACACATTTGTAAAAATCTACAGAAAATGTGTAGGTGAAGTTTATAAGGCCCATACTGGATGTTAATTGATGAACAAGAAAAACTTATAACTGAATAAAATTATTGATAAATTGATGTATTAGTTTGTTACATTGCAATATACAATCAAAGCTTAATCCTTTTGGATTTCCGAAGGCAAATTTGGAAAGGCGTTTTAAAAATTAGGGACGGTTGCCTAGTAAACAGACCTGTAGTGTTTGCATGTGTTTGTCGTTGAATTTATCCTGGCAATATCGCAGCACCAAACTTGTCTTTCCAACGCATCCTTCACCTAATAAGACAACCTTGAAATTGTTCTTCCTTATAGACATTTTATTGTATTTCCAAAGAATAAAACATGAAGTCCAAAAGACAAATCCTTGATCATAAAGTTCAACAATTAAATAATATCCAATCCAGCAGGCAATATCCTTAGTTAAACTTTTCCTTTAAACTATCAAACAATATCAATATATATAAATTGCATTTGTGATAATTGTATTTGTGTGTTAATGCTTGAGTTTAGTATTTGAATTATTTTCCTGTCTTCAACTTTTGCTGAGTTCCTATTTTCTGTTGAAATTCTTCGAAGACTTATTAAATCTATCCCATGATGCCATACGGTTGATCAATTAGGGGGCGGCAACGATTAAAGGGGCGATACTCCCTTTTTGCTGTTTAAAATAATATGACTTGACGACATGATTGGTTGAAAGAAGCTCATCAGTGTGAGAAAATGAGAATGAAATCCATATGGCAAATATAGACTTGAATAGTATTTTATAAAGATTAGAATTTCAGGATGCAGGCGAAATTGCAAACAAAATAATATCAAACAAATGTAGGCCTATAGAACCTTTTCATAAAACCTTAAAACTTTGCCTGTCTTATCACAAGCTATCACAGCTCATAAAATCATGAAATGTACAATTTGTTATCTTAAGTGTTGAATAATTAAATAATTAAAACTAAAACTGAAAACAAAATTAATTTCTACCTACATCTGGCAATGATTAAAAGTTGAAATTAGTGTTAATCTGAAAATTTCTTAAATGACATTTCAAAATATATAAGGTATGATTCTGTATGGTACAGCTTCACAATATAAATCCCAAAAACGACCATATTTTTCTTTGCATCTTATATCATCTCTGTAAATACGATGAAGTAAAAGAATCGTCATGTAAATTAAGTAAAAATATGGTAAAAGATGCTTATCGCCACAAGTCAAGCAATAAGCCAAACAACCTAACAAATCCCCCACGTAATTGAAATGACGTGATAAACCCCACCATCCATTTGTTAAAAGTGGACTTGCTCGTCGATGACCGTCACTAGTGACATATGACGCGGCAACAAATTCAGCCGGTTGACACCATACAAACGACGCTCCTTTGTTAAATATATCTTTTCTGAATTGATCTTTTTGATTATTGGCAGATCGGAAAATGAAATATCCGCTCAAACCTAATATCATGATAATGATTGACATTTGTGTTGAAAGCATTATAGGGTGACGAACAAGATAAAACGCTTGGAGTGTATACAAAAATGGCAACCAAACAAGATCTCCCCATGCAAGATAATACCCAAAATGATCATGTGCAATATCTATTGTTCTGAGATACCAATCTTCATGCCAGAAGAAATCAAGAACATATATTGCGTGAAGAATATTTATAAGGATCATTGAATTTGTGACGTATCCATGGATTTCATGTTGCTTAGCAGCACACGTTAAATTAATCAATGTCCATGCTAAGATACCGGGTCGGCCATTGAAAAATAATTTGAAATCTAAAGCACCAATTCTTGGGTTATGTTCTATACCCATGAAAAGATCATAAGGAATGCAGCCTGTATACCTAGCATCTTCAGCATGTGAAGGGTTAACGTGAGCTTTGATGTACACAAAGATAGTCATAAAAATACCAAAAATATTTGATAATATAAAAACAGTTGGCCAATTATCATAGAGCAACGTAGCTGGAATTAAACCAGTTAGGCAACATATAACTAAAAATACATGAGTGTAAATCCAACATTTTAACCCATTGCAGTTGTAATTTAGGATGTTTCCTGAAGGCGTTCTTTGGCCACGTGCTTTCGTTCCATCTACAAGCAAATAAAGAATAGCTTGTACAGCTACCCATACAAAGTACATTAAACATCCTTTACTTGATATAGGACCAATTGTTCCACGGATAAATGATAATAATTTGCCTTTGCTATACGCATCAGAAGTGGCAACACAAGTCGATTGCATGGAGCCATCGAATCGATACATAGTTACAAAACAAAACCAAGTAAAAATAATGGGTGAAATCATCATTCCAACGCCTTGTACAAATAGAGGGACACCTGGTACACCAGATACAGTTGCTTTTTTTCCTGGCGGCATTTTGTATCTTGTACAGAAACCACTTTGAAGACCAACTTTCAGATTTCCACCCTAAAATCCCCAAAGCAACCTGCTTTTGCACAGAGCAGATGGGTGGCGTGAAACAGCAAAATATAAACAAGGAGGTCAAAACAAAAGTTGACCTTTGATCACGTGACTTTTAAAATTCTAGATTTGATTTTCGTAAATAATGCAACAATATAGTTCATGACACCGATGTGTTATAATTAAAATGTTGCGAAATTGAAGTGTTGAACATTTCCGTTTGAAGTTCGATCGTTTAGAAATTCAGAACGCACATGGTAACCAGGTTTGATGAGCTACAATACGAAGGACTTCGTTTTGGACTCATATTGGACTTTGAACTATACAAAAGTTTCCATATCCAAGGAAACCAACGAAGCATAATATTCGACCAATGAAAACGCGTAATAATACATAATTATCCAATTGGAGGTCAACATTTTTGCTATTTCTTACCTGTGTTTATGTTGTTCCAAAACATGTCTAGTTTGCAGTTCACTTTGTGGGTTTGACAACGAGCAGCGAAGCTCACTGCGAAAGCCAGGTGTATTCATTTTCATTACTACTGAAATTCACGGATTAGACTCTGAATAATTGAGTTGAAATTTTGTGTAAAGCATCTTTAAGTAGAGGTAAGTGATATGCTCTTTAAAATTCAAAAGAAATTTACTCAGAGTTTTATAATTTGATTCCGAATGAAACAACTACTATAATTCAATCGGCCTAATCATTGATATGACATGCTCTCTTGGAAGTGAACATTTAAATTATAATTGTCATCATTTCGTTTTAATTTATATAGGTTATAGCTAATACACAATGGCCGAAGCTCGATTGGCAGTAGCTTTCCAATTTGCTGTAACCCACGATGGTGTGGTTGTAAATTATGATAAAGAAGTAGTCAAACTTGTGGCTAGATCTGCCTATAAATCGGTCAAAAGAAAGTGTAACAGTGCAAAAAATACAATTTTAAAAGGTGTATATCCCGCCTCACCAGTAACATGGATGTTATTTCTCGCTGCAATATTAGCAGCAAGATATCACGAACATGAAAGAACGGTTGATGTTTTAACAAGAATGGAAGAACAATTTCCAGGGTAAGTTAATTCCTAAATTCTAAAGACTAGAATCGTACGATAACGAATCTGTAATAGTCCATAATATTGTCTAGAGATTTACTAAATAAAGCGATATATTTTATGCGATAGTCACAAGTAAAATATAGGCTACTAATCGGTTTGCTTGTTTATTAACACTTCATTTTTGAATCAAATTAGTTTTGACAATTTCCATGTGTTGAACTAGCTTTGTAAATCTCTCTGAACGGTGTCTGATCTTTTTTGACAGCTAATGTAAGCTACATGCACATTCTGCAGGTTGAATTTTATGTTGTGTTGGCGTCGATTATAATGTTGATCTTTAAAACTAAATCAAACAAACGCAACACAAATGTTTTTTGTTGTTTACTGAATGTACTTGAATGTACTCTTTAGAATGAAGGTACAAAGTCTGAACCAGGCGTGTTAGAATGGCTAGCAACCACTGTTGCTAAGACCAGATAATTATTTGGAATATAATGTTCAGACGTACTGCTCAACCTGCTCAGGAACAAAGTTAATTGCTATAAAACGAAAATGAATAATTTAAATAATTTCATAGTATTTCATAGAGCTCTTGATGGCATTGCTGCAAATGTTTATTTCCTTCAAGTTGACCTAGAATGTTCCTTATGATATTATTATTATTTATCTGATTGGATGGGAATAGAGAGATAATTATATAAAATCGAATTTCTCCTGAAGTTTGGCCAGCCTTTTGGAAATCCAGAAGCAGTAAATTAATTGTTTGACATCAAAGGTCACTCTCATAATCGAAAATCCAGTTCGGAAACAGCGCATTTCTCTCTCATTCAACACAATTAAAATTTGTTTTGATAAAGTCTGTTTACAATGCAAATGATAATTATCTAAATGATACTTATCAAATTAGGATCTCATAATGAACTATTCCCACTTTTGGAATCTTTTGGTGGAATCACATGCTATAAATCATGGTGTATAATTATATATATAATCAAATAATGGTGACAACCAACATGAAGTGTAGGCTAATGATACGTTGAGCTGATAATCAAAATAATGTTTAAAATAAATGTATCCTATTTATTCATGTACAGATCACCTGCAAGATTGTCGCAGATTGATGACATCGGCCTTTCACTATCTCATTTGCTCCGCCGCCCCTAATCACAACTGGTAGATTGCTGCCTTTGATAAAATACTGTAATGAAACGATTGAAATAGATTAATTTGAGCAAAATAAATTTATTGTGACAACAGTGGTTAAAATTAACAAGTAGGCTATCATTAAATCATTTCGTAAAACATGCAAGAAAGCCCATATATTGGCTACCAAATGATAATCGCCTTTTCTACGAAAAATGAGAAAATAATTAGACACTTTATTAGAAATAATGTCGTCGCGCTGTGATGCAACACTCAAGGCTTCTCTGTGCAGAAAATAATTCAACTGGATGAACATTTAACAGAAAATGTGGAGTATGGTATAGCAGAAAATTTGATAGCAGCATGAATGGACTATTCCGGAAGATTTTCTGTACTATGCTGCACTATTGAATATAAACAATGAGGGCAGCAACAATCAATGTGTGAATGGGGCAACTGTGCAACAATCATGTGCCCTGAGGCACAAACCTCAAGCAAAACGCAATACCACATGACTCAAAAAGACAAAAGCAACTAACTTATTAAGCAGTTTGTGATGCTAAGAGTAGTGGTATCAGATTGACTTATCACTTTACTATCGATCGATTGAATTTCCTGTGTACTAGCATAACAGGTTGTGTCAATTTGCATATTAGTCATAACTTCTCAATGTATTATTTATTAGGCGTCATCGTCTTGACCGTTCCACTGTCATTGGTTTATGCATCTTAACAGTTGTCACTGGCCTTTGGTTGTTTACAGGCTACTTCAGTCAATTATTGTTACGATGGCTTTTGTCAAACCATGCCTTGCTTTATCAAAGTCGTGGGTATGCAGATGTGCTAATTTTACTATGCCTTAATTACCACATTCACAAACAAATGGAGCTACATCCAACAACTAGAACATAAAGATGTCCTATAGCTTTTAAAATTTTGATTTACATTTAGTGATTTCTTAGGCCCAGTATAGTCTACCTTGGAAAGCGAGTTACTCGCCTCACCAAGTTAGAATTTGGTGTGGTTTACAAGGGAAACTTCAGTAGTTTATAGCCAATCTAAACATGCACATTGAAGTTCAGCGATTAGAGAACAAAACATGTCGGCAATCGGACTCATTCGAAACAATCAAAAATCCTAGCTATGGTTTTTAATTTCAATTCGTCTACCCAAGTTACTCACCTATTTCTATTAACAAGGCAAAAAACTACAAACTTAAGCTTGTCTTGTCTGTAGACTGATCCAAAAATATTTAAATTGGAAAGTTGAATTGCATTCTCGCTTTTATTGTTCTAGTGGGTAAAAAAATCATAAGTTCAAAATTTGATTTCAAACTTGAATGCAACCATAATCCGCTTGGATCAACTTAAGATTGAGTTCACAAATCACACCTTTACTATAGATTGCATGTATTAATATTTAATCTATTTTTGAAATATTTATTTTGTAGACCGCTATCATTCAAAACAAAATTATGGGTGGTGAGTTTATGCGTATACTTCATATCTATCTTCTTTATCTTTTATTTTTTTAAATTTATCTTTAACTTCACAAACAGTTGATTTACATTTGCATGTCGTCGAGTTGATAAACTATCATTAAATAGTTCATGAACATTTGATGAATTTATCATGAAAAGTTCATGAAATGTAGGCATGCGAATTGAATATCGATTAATCGATTAATAATCGAATATCAATGAAGTATCGATTATTCGAATAGTAAAATAAATATTCAATCATTTAAATTAATTTTAAATATGCTTGTTTCCAAATATAAAGCAACCTTTCTTGGATAAATTTTTCTCCAAAATCAAATGCTCTTTTCGCTAATACAAAATACGAAACAAGCACGCGACAAATCATTCAAAGCGACATCTTTTGCGTGTTGAATGGTCTACGGAACTCTCCCTAATTACCATAACAACGAAATTCTCAAGCTACACGCCATAATTTCTATTTCACACTCTGTTGCCATGACAATTAATTGATCGAACAGACATGGTGAAACATGAAGCGCTTTGAATAACATGAATTCTGTAAACTAATGTCGAAGCGAACTGAGCGAACAAACTGTTATATCTATGTTTTCAAAATCTTTCAAAATCTATGTAAAGATATTTAAGTTGAATTTGATGTTTTCAACACATTTCTTGCAATTGTGGAAAAGGTTTTGTTTGTGTTTTCATTGTCTACTTGAATGATAACAATAGAACAAAAGATTTCGATTAATATTCGATTCGAATCGAGTAATGCATTGTCGAATATTCGATTACCGTTTTGACTGTCGATTCGCATCCCTAATTCCCTAATGAAATGATTGTTCATCAACTGTTCATGGACTATTTATGAATGTTGATCAACCCATTTGTTTTCAGTCAATTGTCAAGCTATTGAGTGGTCGGAACCCTGGTCTGTTTAGTTTTGAGAAGTCAATACCAAATTTACCAGTTCCTGATCTAGATGGTACACTGAAGAGAGTGAGTATTACACAATTACTTTCTAATCTGAATATTAAGAAACATGTAGGCCTACATTAAGGTGGTTGACAAAAGACAGATTTTTGAAAATCGAAGTTGTTCAAAACTCAGATGTGCCCAACCAGAATCTATTTCTAAGAGTTGGGACATACAAGTTTTTACTCTCAAAAATCCATTGGAAACAAGGTTTTGCTTTTGAACAAAAAGCTTTTCAAATTCATGATATTTTTGTGTTTGCTGGCTTTGTTCAAATTTCGTTAGCCTGAATTTGACGGTACTAAAATTTGCGCCCATAAAATCATGTGACTGGCATTTTTCCAATAGGACCCGAGAGCAGCACATAAAAGAGAATCCCAACTCTTGTAAATAGATGGCTCTGACACCAACAGTTCGATAGGCAATGTCTGAAAGGTATTTGGTTATCCGGAATGCTAATGGTCCAACATAGAAGTAAGAATCATTTCTGAAGACAGTTAATATTTTACTGGTCAAACCTCAACAACTCAAATTGAGTAGAACATTTTGAAATGCCTCCAGGATTCCAAATGGTTGAGCCTTTTGTTGGATACTGCTGGAAACTATGCTTCGATTGAACATTTCCTGGGATTGAATTGTAAACGCTTCATGATTCTAAAGAAAGAAAATTATTGGAAAAATATGAAAATCAAATTTAAACGTTATAAATTTAGAATGAAAGGAAAAGAATCTTGATCATTGAAAACCTTCAGATTTTGCGGAGGCTCAACAATATAATTTTTATTCTGTGTTTGTAAATTATGAGTTCTCAATTGTTGAACCTGGTTGTATGTATACGCTTTTATGTATTTTATCAATGCCATTGTGGGTTTGCAGGGTTTATGGCCTTCTTATTAATGATTTTTTTCATCAGAAAAAAACTATTGTATTACATTAGAGTTGAATCCAGAGCATTGTAAACCATTGTTGATGCAGTTTATTCATCTATTTTTATCTTTTGATTTGTTTTAGTATCTTGAATCTGTTAGACCTCTTCTTGATGACGAACAGCATACAGAAATGACCCAGCTAGCAGCAGACTTCTCGGTAGGCCTATGTATTCAATCATTTGGACTTTATAGACAGGTGGTCATAATACATTTCATTCCATAACTAATTTTTTCTAACCTTTCCGAATCTGAGATTCCAAGACTCATACTTTTGTCAGATCCTGTTACATTCATTCTACTTCATTTTATGTTGCATATCTATGATTTCAGGGTGGTATTGGCCTGAAGCTACAACGTTACATCAAACTAAAAAGCTACTGGGCTACTAATTATGTGAGTTTGCTGCTAGATGATACAATCTTATTTACATTTCTTTCGATTAATTTAAGAGTTAAATTTTTTGAAGAAATAATAATGACTGTATGTTTACTGTTGTACAGTAGTTAACTAATTAAGTGTGTTAACGTATGTGCTATGTGATCTTGAGATCAGGTAGGGATGTGTGATTTATGTTTAGATATATTGCGTGTTGTCCCTTCCTGTGATCGTAGCCGTGATAGCCGTGATGTAATACAAACTTGTAAAGTCTGCCAGCTGACTGCGGTATGGCAGGTCAGCGGTGTTTGTATATAAAAACAGAGTTTGAAGTCGTGTTAACTGACTCGCGTTTAGAGTTCTATATTGTTATAATATACCTAACTGATATATACCCTTCATACCTATTATGGGGGTTCTATTATAATTTCTCGATACTAATTAACTATATTGTAAAGCGCCATTGGATTATTCTAAGAAATGGCGCTATATAAATTCATTATTATTATTATTATTATTAGAGTTCGTCGAGGGACCAGTGAATGAGAACTACTTAAAACTTTTACTGTAGCGTTTATGTCTCCCTCACATCGACCATCCATAGTCTTGCAATGATGATGAAATTAAAATACATTATTGCCTGAAAGTATGCGAATTATTTATTTTACTAGGTCAGTGATTGGTGGATTCGTTTTGTTTATTTGCGTTCAAGAACACCGCTAATTGTCAATAGTAATTATTATGGAATGGTACGTATATTATATTGCAGTTGATGGATTTGGTTTTGGATAGAACTTTTATTTTGCTATTACTAAATGTTGGCTTGTTGTGTGCGCAATTTTTTGAAAACTGTCCGAAAACAGTTCAGATGTTCATGAACAGTTCATGAAAATTGGGGTCATTTAACGTTCATGAACTCCTAAATTGTTTTTCACATGGGTCATTATGATCATTATAATTTATTATTATTTGTTATTCTTGAGACTTCAGTGTCGTATCGCTTGTGACGGAAAGGAAGGGTCAAAGATAGAACCTTTTACTTTGTAAAATATTCAAATGTTCATGCGTATCATGCCAGCTACTTTTGTTATCGTATCACATATTTCAAAGATTGCACATTGACCCCTACCAGCGCTTGTTTTATTATTGACTCGATTGTAAATATGATCTTAATATCATTCAAATTAATGTCTACAATTTTTGAAAAAGAAATGACAGAAGGATTTATATTTGTATGTTACAGAAGTGGTCTTTGTTTACAGGTTTTGTTTACTTTGTTTATAGACATGTGGTCTTTGTATACAGGATGTGGATCAAATAGAATAACTCTATTTACATACTGTATTACTGAAGTGGCCACTATACACAGGTGGTCACTATATACAGGGTTGATATTAAATAGAATAACTCTATTTATACAATCGAACTCGGTTAATATCCCCCCTTCCGTGAAAGCAAAAAGCGGGACATTATCCGAGGTGGGATATTATCTGATTTGAGAAAAAACAAAGGAAATTTGTCAAAACAACAATTCTGTTCATTGTTAACAAATGCTATTCCATCAAGATAAGTAAAATAGTAAATACTAGGGATAACCATAGAATGATTTCAAAATAAGTCCAATTAACACAGATATATTAAAAGTTTCGTACAGTTTCTTCTTCTTGATCACGAAAGTCTTCCTGTGTGTTTCTAAGCGTGCAATGAAATATAGTACGCATGCGTTGATAACACTCGTACACGTGACCTACATCACAACCACGTGAACTCAGTTCGTTTTCGAATGATAGAAGCCATATTAAAAGTTTGTCATTGACAGAGGCACTTCTGCAATAAGGAAGCTAGAGTGAAGTAATGTTCAAAGCTATTTTATTCGAGTCACAAACAAAGAAAGATGTTTCTTCAGTGTTAAAATGTTTATTCTTATTTAAAACAATCAATGTTGTCGATGTCATGTCCGATATCAAGTTCGAAATGATGATAATGGAAAACAGAAAGTGGTTTTTGATATATGGGGATATTAAGCGAGGTGGGATATTAACCGAGTTCGACTGTATACTGTATCACTGAAGTGGCCACTATATACAGATGACTATTATAACTTTAATTGTATATATTGTATTGATTTAGGGTGAATTATTTGCGCCTCCAACAACTATTCAAACTGCACGTGCTGCCAATATCATATCATCAATGTTCCGTTTTAGAAAGACACTTGTTAAACAAACACTACCACCGGTAAGTTGTTTGTTTCATTAGTAACACCTTTATAGTTCGTAATTAGTGAGGTTTTGTATGTGTCTAAAGGTGAACTAAAATTTGGACCCTGCAAAATAGGCCTACCTATGAGTTCAAACTTTTTTCACAGGGTTTTAGCAACCTTCATCACTAAATTTATTTGAATAATATCATGGCCATTTTGATAATCAAGACTCTGCAGTCGGAAATTTTATTAAAATTATTCTTCTGTATGACATTCAAATTGCAACTTGGATTAAAAATATTTTTCACAACTGAATTATTCCTGGTAATTTTATTTCCATAGTATACAAATAATTCAAATTATAAAAACTATCATACTTAAAAAGCAAATTACAAAGGTCTATATAGATATGTACATATTTCAAAACTATAAAACAAAATAAATATTAAAACTAATTTCAAAATCTAATTCTACCAATCTAAATCTTTTAGAAAATATTTTAAAAAGGCTACGCAAAATTTTTGATTTTTTTTTGGATTTAGGATAACAATTTTTATTAAATAATTGAATAATTTTCAATTTTGAAACTGTGATTGGATTCAGATCCCAGATGGTTTGTACTTGAGGTCAAGAAATCCAATCGCACAAACACCCTACTCATTATGAGACATTTTATTTGTGTTCTAGATCAAACAAATGGGCATGTATCCATTATGTTCAGAACAATACAGAAGTATTTTTGGAACCACCAGAATCCCTCACAAGGAAGAAGGTAAATGGCTTAATAATACATTGAATATCGTTCTACAAATTTGATTGGCTAACTGCCATCATGACTTGTATTAATTGCACGCACACGCCTTGTAGCTCCAATGAATATGGTCTCTATTGGCTTGAGTAAAACACTTGAGTGAAATCTATCTGACGATCGCATCTGCATCTTTTTATTTTATTATTATTATTTAAATGGATTTATTTTTATTTTATAATTTTATTCATAGTATCTTCAGTGTTTTAATTTAGCATGTTCCATATATTTTAATCTTTTAATTTTATCCGATGCAAGTAGATACCATTTTAGATTATTAGTTCCTTTTTATTTTTATCCTTTAATTGCTGTATTTCCATGCTTGTCATTCTGTAAAACATATTGCTCTTTTAGTGGTACGTCCTAACTGTTTTATGTATTTATACTGAACTGTAGAATGCGAGTTAAAAAGAGACCTAATTAATACTTCGGTATATACCTAGGTCAAGATGAGTAATTGATTCATCTCATGAAGAAACATCTGTGCCATACCAGAGTGCTCAAACTACCGAAGTAGCTGGCATTGCATAACGCAAATAGTATAGACATATCCCGAGTTGATAGTGCTCAAAATTGCGCACTTATTATCATATGTTATGTTTTTCTTAATTCACAGATATTCTTGTCAAGCATTTCTATTCAACACATGTTGTGGTTTATAGCAAAGGAAGCTATTACAAGATAAACACACAATTTAATGGGAAATTACTTAAAGCTGTTGATATTGAAAGGTATTTGCTCTGATAATGATTTGACATCTCTTAATCATGTTACTTGTACCAACAGGAGGTCAGAAAGTGCAGGATCCTGGGGACCACGTTCCCAGACCCTTGGCACAAAATCAGATGCTCTGATAATGCTTTGACATCTCTTAATCATGTTACTTGTACCAACAGAATGTCAGAAAATGAGAGATCATGGGGACCACGTTCCCAGACCCTTAGCACAAAATCAGATGCTCTGATAATGCTTTGACATCTCTTAATCATGTTACTTGTACCAACAGAATGTCAGAAAATGAGAGATCATGGGGACCACGTTCCCAGACCTTTAGCACAAAATCAGAATGTTTTTAAATATTATTTTTGTTATTCTTGTTCAATATTTCCTTTTTGAATTTCATATTTGCTTTATATTTAACACTTTTGTCACCAAGACTAAGCTTACAAAACAAGTAAAATTTCAGAACTTTTGATATCAATACTGCAAAATGTTCAACGACTTTGAAACCCAATTTTGGAAGCTAAATTCTCTGTGACGCCCTAACATCACTACTGACACCAAAACCATGAAAAATAACGTGAAATTTGATTGCGTTTTCATGGTATTTTCAAGGCGTTTTCTCATTTTAGTATTGTGAATATGGATGTTTTAATGGTTTTCAAACTTTTTCATGGCTTAACAAATCTGTGGTTTTCACTTCTTTACATTTTCATTGCGCTTTCATGTCATTTTCAAGGCATTTTAATATTGTGAATATGGATGTTTTAATGGTTTCAAACTTTTTCATGGCTTAACAAATCTGTGGTTTTCATTTTTTTACATCACCATGGTGCTGTCACAACACTTCATGGCATTTTCATGGTTTTGGTGTTGGTAGTGCAAGGTAGTAAATTGTTTACTGTTTTTCATTAATGATCACAACCCTGTGTTTTGATGGATATCTGAGATTACCAAATTGTTTTCTGTTTTTCATTATTTTGAACATACAAGAAATAAATAGTTGAACAATCAAACATTTAATAGATTTGGTTTTAGGCTACAGCAGATTATTTTCATTAAAGCCCAACTTTCAGAGCTCTACGTCAACATACGCATTGTCTAACTAGCCCATCTTTCTTCTGTTGCCCTTGTAATTGGAAGCTCAATGAATATGTTGACTCATACAAACTCAATTTCTATTACCTTAACATGTTGTAAGTGCCTTGATTACTTTGCCAAGTTTTTCGATAAACGATAATTTTTGTTGTTGTTGTATTTGTATGGATTTTAATACTTGAAAATACCCATTGGCCTTAATGTTAGGGCTATATGTCATACCATATAGGTTCTTGACCAATTGAAACATATTTGTTTAAATTAATATATTAATCTATTCTTTAATCTTCAGGCAATTGATTCAAATTGTTGAGGATAGCCAAGGTGAATCCTGTCCAAGCGAAGAGAGACTGGCTGCTCTCACAGCACAGAAAAGGTAATTTATCATAATTTATTCTTACAACTTTCTGAAATAAATTGGTTAATACAGTAAGTTACGATGTTAAAATGATGGTATTGAGGTATTTGAAAAGATTTAAAAAGACACAGTAGGTCTATTCTTTTCTACATTAAAATTATTCTGGTTTTGCCATTTTCATACCATTTATAATAACTTTTCACCATTCGAAACAACAAACTGAAATAATAGTTGAAAATAATTGAAACATTTGATGTTATCATAAAACAGGTTCTATCATGTGTCTGAAAATTTTCAACTTTGAATCAGTGCATTTTTCTAAGGCCAATCTGAAGATGACAGAAGTACAGAACCTAGCACTTAAGCAAATCTACATGTTCTATGTGATCATCTGATGTAGCGAAGTGTGCCTGTTTTATGCCTTAAACACATAAATTGATCATCGCTCCTTGCAGGCTCCACAATAGACAGGTAGCTACTATGACAGGGTTGACTTTCCTTGCAATAAAATGAGCATTAATGTAGTGGCTAGGGCATTGTACTTTAGTAGCCTATGCAGGGTTTTGGGTTCAATCATTTGCAGATACACTATTGATTGGCGCTAGGAAAAGTGCCAGGAATTAAACTCACACACACTAAAAAAACACTATCCAACCAACCCAGTGAAAAAAGCTATTAGCCTACTGTTGTTAACTGATGATATTGTCACTCAATTTCCATTTTAGAACTGAATGGGCGGATGTTAGATCAAAGCACTTTGGTTCTGGTGTAAATAAAATGTCTTTGGATACAATTGAAAAGGTAGGGTATATGTGACTTTTTTAAGATTTTATATATCAACTCAACCTATAGTCCGCATGTTACAAGTATTATTATTAAATATTATTATTATTTTGAGATCCAGAAATCCTAATTTAAATTCAGAACTATTCTAATAATTGAAAGTCTCTTGGATTTGTAGTCCTACTGGCGGGAACAAAATTTTCCCAATATTGCGCTCTTTTTGTCAGCGTAGTTGTGATTCAGGTTTTCATAGATGACATTCTTTCATCAGGAATTCTTATTCCAACTTCTGTCCATAGCTAACGCCTGATTAGTCTAAGTTAATGATTTGCGAGTATTAGTTAGATCAACTGTTGATAATCTTATTTTTGATTTAGGCTGCATTTGTAGTTTATTTGGACGAAGAAGAAACATTGTATGACAAGGTTAGCCATGACTCATGATTTTATTTTACTGTAAATCAGATGAATTTACATTTATCAAATTATAAAAGATGACGATTCAAATAAAATCAATGTTATAGTTCAACTGATCTGTTTTCAGGCTGATCCATCAAAATTGAATAAATTCAGCAGTAGCGTACTCCATGGGTCAGGATGTAATCGTTGGTTTGATAAATCTGTATCTGTTGTTATCACTAAGAATGGAAAGGTGAGTTGTAATTAGTTCTGATTAGATACTATCTAATAATAATTATTGTAATAATTTAAACGCTATTAACAACATTGAGGCTTCTTGTTGTAGCCATAATTTCATTTAAACAATTTGAATATCGCTCCTTCTTAGTAACTGCTCCAACTTTGCTGGATACATTTGTCCCGACAATGTCTGAAGCCGTACCAACGTATCAATTACATTTATATTTCACACCTGAAAACAACAAACAAATTCAATTCAATTGTCAAAATGCTATTTTTTCCATCATAACAAAACATTGGTCACTTATATATATATATATAAATGTTAGGACTTTTCAGACTTTCAGTGGATTTCAGACTATATGTACTCTTCTATTTATCAATTTCTTCTCATTGAGGTCCAATGTTATTACAATCAAGGATACTCTAGATTTCGAACTATTTTTGAACTTTGAGTTCTCTGATGTCTGTAGGTAATATTGTGCTAGGAGGGAGGATTAGCTTAGATGGCAGATCAACTGTACTTCAGATCAGATCATATCTGATCAAATCCCCCCCCCCCCCAGGTCAACTCAGCCTTGACTTTATCTAAAACATCAAATGAGTACCATCTGAGGATGGCGGAAAAATTGGTCCACACACACCCATTCAGACTATTGCATTTATAGATACCGGTATACCTCTGTAGAATGAGTGTCAAAAATGAAACATGCTAGAATTACGCTACTTCAAGTTTCACAACAAAAGGCGATCACACTATTCACCAGACAATCTGCTTAAATTCTTGAAATCGTCCAAAGTGAAACGTTATGTAAACATAAAATAAAAATGATCATTCTTGTTCTCAAGAAACCAGTTGTTGCTAGTGTTGTTTTTACTTAAAAATAGTTTCTACTGTTTTTAAATCTTGAATTATTTTCTCTTCTTTTTTCTTTCAGATTGGAATAAATGTAGAACATTCATGGTACGTTATCATGTTGATTTATCACAAAATATAATAATCATTACAGTAAAAGAAAACTTATAAGAGCTAGTTTGGTAGGGGCTACTTTAAACAACAGGTTCTACAATCCCTGAGTGAATTTTACATATTTAATTATTCCTGAATAATACTAGTACTGACTGTTTTTAGTGAAATTGAAGTTCTTGTGTGATCAAATTGTTAAAAATCGATACAAAAACAAAACATCTGAGAGTTTGCAAAGTCAATTTGTTTTCTTCAACCCTTGCTCTGTCAGACTAAGAGATGAACTTGAAATTCAAATAAAAGTGTTAGTTCTTGTAAATCGCTGTCCAAAAAAAGTTTTACCTTACAGAATCTTGAGTTTTTCCAAAAAAAAATTCAGAAAATTCAGAATTTTCTGCCCACAACAACATACCAAAAGAAGCAAAAAATATCTCCATTAAAACGATATCTAATTTCATTGAAATGCAAGAGAGACAGAAATTTTAACTTTTGCTACATAACAATCTCGGAATAGACATCAATACGATATTACTATGCATGGCATTGCTCATTCTTGTTTTATTGAAGTTGCCTGGAGAAACCTGCCGTTTTAGTTCTGTGTCGCTTAGTTTCCACATATGTTATATTGGATTGAACCCTCAGATGTTCTATTGCTTCTATCATAACATTTTTTTCTTAGGGCTGACGCACCTTTACTGGCACATTTATGGGAATGGGTTATGATCGAAGATTGTGACACTCTTGGATATGAACAAGATGGTCATTGTCGTGGAAAACCTGAATATCCAAACTGGACATGCCCACAAAAATTACAATGGGCGTTTCAAGATGAGGTAAACATTTATTTCTTTTTCCTTGACAACATCATTTCCTAGGCTCGTCAACGTGTTGATTTACCCTGGAATTTTGATTTGATTTGATTTATTGTGTCAGTTTAAAAACAAACAAATAAATAGACAACAGTTAAATGATTAATAACTAACAATGTCGTTTGTTAGAATACTGTACCAGTAGATGTTGGGTGGTCTCAACACGTGGCTGTTTTTAATTCTTTCAATTTAATATAATGACCTCTGGGTTGATATCCCACTGGAATTTTGACATAAACTGAACCACTTTTTGGAACTACTATGATAGATTGATTTGTACATGATCAATAAGAAAAGAAATGGTCATTAAGTTTTAATCTGTCTAAAACCTCAACCAAATGACTTTTAATTTCATCAACATTGATAGAATTAGGCTAAATCCTGCGCGTGTTGGCGAATTAAAAAGTTAGTTGGTCCTCCTCACAATGTCCACAACGACGTTAAAAAATGTTGCCAACATTATGAATACTCTATTGTTCTCGACGTAGGTTCACGGGTGTTGGCCAAATAGCTTTTTATTTTTCTAACATCAGTAGGGTTTGATGAAAATAGGAGCCTTCTGATTGGTTGACAATGACATAGCTCTACTTTGGATATATTAACTACGTTGTCGCCAAACCTCAAAATATCATCGCTATGAACGAAAACGATTTAAAGTAAATCACACAAATGTGGGTGAAATAAAAACATGATTTAATGGGAAATAAATCAATTTATAAATGAAAACATTAAGAAATTATATTATTTTCGGCGAGCTACTATTGTCTGATCTGATTGTAGTATCTAATTACAATTGTTTATGCCTATCAAGCATCAGAGAGAGAGAGAGAGAGAGAGAGAGAGAGAGAGAGAGAGGGTACTAGGTCGATCTAAAATTAATATCGAATTGACGACATCTTGATTCTAGTCTTAAAATGTTCCCATGAGAAGAGAAATAATTGTGTAAGAAATTTTATTTGTCTTTATTTATAGCTTGTTAGAGTTGTCGATAAAGCATTTAGTGATGCGAAAGAAATAATTGCTGATGTTGACCTTTATGTATTAATTCATGATTCATTTGGTATGTGTTTCTTTTTACTGAGATATAAAGTCTAACATATTTAAACATGGCTGTGTATCTGAAGCTGACTGTTACAACTTGCATCAAGCTGATAGGACTCACTAGCTATATTAGTTTAGTATTGGAGCATATAATCGTTATGCTCTTGTGTTTGCTTGGTGGAACTCTACATTTAACAATGATTAAGTCTTAGATGCTGCTATAGAAATTTAATGTATTGTGTATAAGACCATACGCCTATATTTCATTTGCAGTGAAACCTTTTTCTTTTTTTCTTTATTTTTTTATATTTATCATTTTTCCACGATTCGGGTAAGCTTACAGCTTTTTTTCACCTGGGTGGTTGGTTAATTTGTTAGTATTTTGAAGCTTGTGTGCGTTTAATAGCCGGATGCCCTTCCTGACGCCAACCTGTAGTGCTTCGGACAGGGATTGAACCCGAGACCCCGCGGGCCGTGCTCCAACACCCTAGCCACTACACCAAGGCTGCTGTATATAGACCTGTATATAGCAAACAGGTAGAAAAGTTGACCACTATCTGCAGTTGGCCTTTACAATGGCCTACATGCTTGATTTAATAGAAAGTACTATTTTAGTAATTGCAAAAGTGAAGGTGGCCATCATAACAGGATTAACTGTATCACAGATGTCATTTTAAACCAGATTAAATATCCTATGTTAGATAGATATTTTAACGAGAAGCTATACATATATACATTTTGTTAGAAAGGCAACACAAGTAATTTTTTATTTTTAGCAAAACTTTTCAGATTTTGGAATTTATTTTAACTTGAGAAAGGATCCAGTAGAAATCCGAAACTTTGTTAATAAAATCATGAAATAAGTTGCGTTTTCTTTCATTAGATAGATATTGACTTATAATTATGTTGATATGATAACTTTGAATCCTTAAGTTTATTTGTGTTGATATTGTGATAACTGTTTGAATAATTCTAGGTAAAGGCTTGATCAAGACATTTAAAGTCAGGTACGTCAAACTAAAAGTAATCATATCTTGATGTCAAAAATGTATTGCCTAGTTTACTCACTGTAAATGAAACTTAATTACAGTGTATCTCAAAGAGGGACTCTATACTATCAAAAACATTAAATAAAACTGAACGGAACAATATGTTTTGACTTTGACCAAATTACCTCAAACTTTGCCAAGTCGATTTCCACTTCCTTCAACGTTTTTTCAAAAATCTCCATTATAATCTCAGATTGTATGACATATATTGTGTTTGAGTTATCTATGATTTCTTATTATTTACAGTCCTGATGCGTACATACAGCTTGCACTTCAAATGGCATATTACAAGGTAATGAATTAACAAAACAATATACCTATTCTCAAGTCTAGAATAATGAAGGTCTATTTATACAGTGAAACCTGAAACGGCCAGCTACCAAAGGTAGATAAACTGACCACCATAGACCCGTGTCTTTATATACAGGTTTGATTCAATAGAAAATACTATTTCAAACATTGCAAAAGTGACCACTATAGACATGTGGCCGCTGTATAGAGGTGAACGCTATAACAGGTTTGACTCTACTATGTGAAAATGATTCATACATTGATTAAACGTTAAAGAAATTCATATTTTTATCAATACACAAAGTATAAATTAATATACCTTCATTTTCTGTAAAATTAAAGGTGTGAATGGATCCTAATGACTCTGAAACTGAAATGACTTTCTATCAAATTGAAGACGCAAATAAAGAGACAATAGGCTTCTAATTATAATATTAGATGCCCATTTATTAGTTATAAATTATTGATGTAGAATTAAAGATTCCTTAGCTAACTCACCTTTGAATATTATCTATATCGGTCATTCAAACAATGTTTGAAACACTTATTGCATATATACCCTCATATAAAGACCACCGGTCTGTAGTTGTCATTAGTTTTCTATAACTGTGATTATGATCTTCTGTTTTTCAGGATGCCAAGAAATGTTGTTTGACATATGAAGCTGCAATGACCAGGCTTTTCAGGTATGTGTATCCTCAACACATTTTATTTTTACTACATGTTTTTTATATTAATGCATAGACAACATCGATCCTTTCTGACATCGCATGCTAGTTTGAATGGCACTAGAACTTTATTGTGTGTTTCACTCTGTTGCTAGGTCTGTTAGGAACCCATTAGTTGACCTCGTTTGGGCAAATCACATTTACATCCCGACCGTTTTTATCTACTAATTTATAACATCATATGCATATGTTTATAAATTATAAACGTTTATAAATTTCTATCAAAGGAAAATTTAATAACACATAATTAGTTCACAGACCCTATAGTTCCATGAACAACCTTGGGACTGGAACGCAGGCCATTGTATTTGTGGCATGTCATACGATTTGCAAGGTCAGGGTCCGACAAAAGTGGGGATCCTGGGATCCTAGATCCCGGAAGGCTAGACAAAATTCAGAAGAAAAATGAGGTTTTTAATGATTTTCTGGTCAAACCTTAACAAGAAAATTCAGAAGAAAATGTTGAAATGCCCCTAGGGTTCCAGAAGGCTGAACCTTTTGTTGGACCCTGTGCTAGGTAATTGGTATATACAAAACAAGAACCTGTGTTTCTTTGCAATGTTGCATATATTTATATGCACATCGATGATAAGTCACTTTTTCCTATAGATCACATCTTGGTTGAATTATCTTTGCTATTTATCATTATCTATTGTTCACTATTGTTAAATATATGGTTTATTTGTTTATTTGTAGAGAGGGAAGGACAGAGACTGTACGGTCATGCACATCAGAATCAAAATCCTTTGTTGAAGCATTTGTTGACACAAAACCAGCGGTAAGACATTACAGACGTTCTAGTCCCATATTGGTTTTGTAAGAGCCATTATGTTAATCAGCTGTTTTTCCTTCCCAAATAACAGTAACAGATTTTTTGTTGAATATATCTTTCTACCACTAACCAGATAAATGAGTAGCTTGTTATTTAAGTGTGAATTGTCCTTTATGAAATGCCTATTTAGTTCATGAACAGTTGATGAAGTTATCGAACTGTTCATAAACTATCCATGATATGTTCATGCAGTTCTTGAATGTTTTTGATATAGATGTTTTCAATCCTAAAAGATCAACCCAGCATTGACCTTATGAAAACATCGAATGACTAAATATATTGCGACAATATAGGCAATTCAAGTCAAGTTTGAAATGTCAAATTACATCAAATTTTCAATTGCTTTTTTGTTTTTATAAGAGCATGTTAAATAATGGAATATTTCCTTTGTTAATGTGTATCTTTCATCATTAACATTATAATTTTTAATTATTTTTCTTGTAGAAAAAAGAGTTACTTCGACTTTTCAGAGTGGCCACCAATAAACATGTTGACATGTATCGTAAAGCAATGACTGGCTTTGGTAAGTTAAAAAGGGTTTTAGTTTATTATTTTACCACAAACCAAGTAACTAAGCTAGTACCTCTTTCCACTGGGTGGCTGGTTAGTTGGTTAGTTGGTTTGTTGGTTTGTGTTGTTAATCTACAATCTGTGTAGTAGTATAGTCCCATAGGAAAAATCAAACAATCACATGGACACTTTGACTATCAGATAATTATTGGAAATAGTCTAGAATCATTCAGCATGATATTCCAAGCTAATTAGAGGCAAGAACTATTTTTAAATGTGCAACGGAGTTACGGAACTAGTTCCAAACCCTTTTCATTTATATCTGAGTTTTAACGATAAGAGCCTGGAGCTATTTCCGGTGCATATTTGAAAAGTTTATTGACTCTAATTAGTTCAGAATATCATGGTGAATGATTATAGACGATTTCCAATAATTATCTGATAGTCAAAGTGTCCATATGATTTTAAGATGAAAACGAGGCTCGTAACTTCCAAATTTCTCATGAGATTGTTCTTTCACTCATTTTCTCTAACAATGACCCCGTGCAAGGTTGATGGATCGCTATATCACATCAACGGACCATCTTGCGCTGAGTAAAGAACGTTAGTAGCATATCAATAACATAAACTATAGTATACTATACTAATCAGAAAATTATTTTGTTGGCTTACTAGGCCTACACAGATTGTAGATTTGCTGAGCGTGTGTAAGTAGTTTAGTGGCCAGATGACATTCCCAACGTCATCTAATAGTGCTTCTGCCAGAGATTGAACCCAAGACCCTGCAGGTTGAGGCCCAACACCCTAACCACTAAAATAATACCCAACTTCTACTATCTACGTTTCAAGTTTTTATCAATTATTTTAAATTTTAAATTATTTTCAGTATTCATGCCATGAAAGGAAGATGATCATCATATGAATTATTTTTTATAATTTGTAATTTTTATTCAAGGTGTGGATCGACATCTTTTCTGTTTATATGTTGTATCGAAATATTTGGATGTTGAAGTGCCGTTTTTAAATAAGGTAAGTGTAAATAGTTTACAATATATAAAAGTCAAAACAAGTTGATTGGCGTTAAACAGAATGTTAAAAAAATGTTTTTGTCTTTTGGAACTGTTTCATGAATTTGAATGTATGATGTAAGGTAATTGTGATAGATTTCTAGGTTATTTGTTGCCTTGTTTTATGTCATTTTGAAAACATCAAACAGTAAATTATGTAAAATATATCCTAGAAACTTCTAAACTAGAATAGTCTATAATCTAATTACTCAGCATAATGTAGCTATCAAAACCTTGTAAATCATTATGGGAATAAACATTCGAAATAACCAAGACACAAGCTATAATCATATCATTTAAAATGTTTATGTATAACATAAAAACCATGCAATTTCATAGAAATTTGGCCATTTAGCGTTCGTTCATGAACTATTTTCACATGAGATGTTATTTGTATAATCTATTTAGGTTTTAGGTGAACCATGGTTACTATCTACAAGTCAGGTATGGTAGCATTAATTTAATCTAATTTTAATCAATATAGTTATTGCATTCTGATGTTGTTGATAATTCAGTCTTAGGAAAAATGCTTGACTTCACCCTGCAGAGTCGTTCTACGTACGCAAATTGTTTACAAAACACTTTGAAATACTAAAAAAAAATATGGGGACTTATCAGCTTGATGACACGAATCACAAACTAAATTATTTTGAATGGAGAATTAGTTTCTCAAATTGTAAAACTACTCAATAGTTTGAAACATTAAACAAATACTAGCTGACTTTTCGTGAATCATGTCCCTATTATGCCGCACTTTCTTTGCAACATACTGAATATAAGCTAACACTTTTTATTTGCTCTCTTGACAGACGCCTTTGGGTCAATCGATGCGATTAGACTTTAATAAACATCCAGAACGTGTTACAGCTGGTGGAGGCTTTGGACCGGTAAATAATTGTGTTTTACGTTTTATGTAGCAAAGTTATGAGTATTCTACCAAGGAATGAGAGAGTTCCTCTTGAAGGCTGATTTCCGTGTTTGCCATCAGTTTCAAAACAAACGAAATCCATTAACTATCTTCTAGTCGAAGTGTCCATATGATTATTTTATCATTTTTCAAAGGATTTTTCCTCTCTTCAGACTGATCTTTACTCTCTTCAGACTGATCTTTACTCTCTTCAGACTGATCTTTACTCTCTTCAGACTGATCTTTACTCTCTTCAGACTGATCTTTACTCTCTTCAGACTGATCTTTACTCTCTTCAGACTGATCTTTACTCTCTTCAGACTGATTTTTCCTCTCTTCAGACTGATCTTTACTCTCGTGCCGGTCTACCAAATGTGGGATATCATTATTAACAGGTTTTTTATTCTGTAAATATGAATACAAGTTAATTTTGCATATACCGAATCAACTACCGTAAATCATTAAAGTGTGAGGGGTGCATTACTTCCCCAATAAAGACTTTCAAGTTGCACATATATGCGTCAGGCAAAATTAAAAATACCTCATTGGTAGGAGAAGGTAGCTATGGCCGTAATAGAATAGCTACATACTCATGTTACTGAAAACTTATCAGTTGGAATGGTATTACCAAAATATATACCGGTAGATATTTTATTTTGATCATGAAAAGAAACAATATTGAAATGATACTGAAATTTACCAGAGATTGTAATCTGGTTTCTTCTTAAATTCTACTGTAAAACTGTCGAAAAAGCACCTCAAAATTTTGAAAGCTACTGAAAATTCAGTAGGCCTATGCTATCCAATAAGTTGCTGTAAATCAAATATACACAGAAACAAATAATGTAGTCTGGAATACATGTGTATATTCCATATTATCTTTGTTAATTTGACTATAAGCACTGCAAAGCTAAGCAACATCGCCTACTTCCAATGTTGAGGTTGACGGACATGTTATTTTCCAACTTTTCAACTTACCTATTTGCAGAATTATAATCTACTATTTGTTTTCATTTTTCAAGGTTTCTGACAGTGGTTATGGTGTGTCATATGTTATCTGTGGGGAGGATCTGATTTCGTTCCACGTTTCATCCTGTAAATCATGTTCTGCGACAGTAAGTTTCCATTACTGTCTTTCTAATAAAAAAAAGTAAAAATACCTTGACATGTATACAGTCAAACCTGCTATAAGGGCCACCTGTCTATACTGGCCACGCGATTAAAATAGCGTTTTCTCTTGAATCAACCCTGTATATAAGGGCCACCTGCTTATAGTGGTCTATTTATCTACGTCTCATAGCCGGCTGTTATATACATGCTTCACAGTATATTTCTATTATAAAGTGCAAAGGGCTATTGTGAAATTTCATTGAATCAATTTGAAATCTGGTAGAATATAGACATATTCTCTAGAACCTCTTCAAGAACCCACAAATCACATTTGAACTATATATATCTGTTCTATCTGTTCTACGAAATATGTCAAACAAATTACAAACTTGGGCTAACTGTTCCATTTTCCATGACCTTGATTCCTGATATCCTACCTTTTTGTACCTTGATAATACAGTCAAACTTGCTTGATACCCCCTGCCCCCCGGCCCCCACTGGTATGGAGGAAAAGTGGGACATTAAGTGTGGTGGGATATAAAGCAATGTGGTAACATGATAATTAGAATTGAAACTAGAAATCAGTTTGATGTGGCGATATTAAGCAAGGTGAGACATTAAAAAAGGATTAGAAATTAACCCGAGTTTAACTGTAATTTATAAAACATTTAAATGTTGATGTTTCTTCTTGTTTTGTTTTTCTTTAGTCATCTGAAAAATTTGCAAAGTATATTGAAGAAAGTTTGGCTGAGTTACGCGACTTACTATCATAAACTTAAACAACCAATTATGCAATCATGCACCAATTCCCTGACAATTCAATAACAACTAGATATTGACAGAGTTAACATTTAACAATTACGATATTACAATTTCATGTAACATTTTATAATAAATATCTCATAATATAGCATTAGGCACATAGTAATTAATGAATAACTATAATTTATTATTCTTCGAAATTTAAAAAATTGATAATGTTATTACTAGAACAATATCTTTTTTGTTGCTTTTTAAATCAAGCAAGCAAAATGGATAGATTGGCTTTTATAGAGTTTAATTTAACTATTTACAGTAGTAGGAGCTAGTATTACTGGAAAAAGAAACGCCATAAAACTTATATATATTCATTTTATTCCTATACATATATTAATATTTCGGTATTTAATAGACATTAAAGTTTACCTTTGATTTAAAGTCTCAATCTTCTGCTTCATCTTTGCTGTTATAAAGTGAGTAATACCCTGATTTTTTTACATTGTAGTAGTTGGGGAACTCTGTTATAATATATACTGTATCTGCTTCTGTATTGTTCAGATCCTTGCTCAGGGTGGACCGGGTGGACGGCATGTTTTGCTTTGTGTGGGAGGTATTATTTTATAGAGTTGAGTTGTCATGGAACACCACTGTAAATATTTAGGTTAGTGGCATAACCCCATCAACATTTAGTATTAATGCAGATTGGAAGCATCATTTCACTGACACAACTGGTTTAGATGTCGTTCATGCCCTTCCTGCTTTCTGTCCAGCCAAAATAACAAGTTGAACCTGTATCACCAACCACCCTGTCAATATCACCCGCTGTATACATTAAAAACGAGGTTTTAGTTTGATGTGTTTTACACCGTAGATCAATGAGATTGTTTTTAAAAGTCACGAAAAATATTCAAATGCAGACGAAATCATATTAAATATAACGAACTTATCGTTTTTATTCCTATAATGTTACTCTGAAATATGCTTCATTATCTAGCATCGCTGTTAAATAGCAGTTAAATGTTCATTGAGTCATACATTTTGCATAATTTATTTTATTCCAGGAGATTGTACGATAGTTTACTTTTCGCGCCAACGAAATCAACTCAAAATCAACTTGGAGTTGAGATGAATGAGGTCAGAGCTGAGAATAGTTCTGCAAAAGCAATGGCAGTTAGCAAAGCAAATCTTCAAAAGGGACTTATAATTCATATGTGGCAGAAAGACATATACTTTAGACGTTACATCAATACAAGACACATTCGTCTTTGCCTTGTGAACATCGTCGAGATTGTTAGTGGACATTGATTTTAGAGCTAAGCCAAGCTGAGCAAGCTCACGTCGAAAGATTTGGTGTCTACTCAAAATGTAAAATTTCAAGGTTAAATTCAGTTCCGTCTGATTCGAATTTGACACGAAGGTGAATATGATTCGTGATTCGAAATCAGGTTGTTACGCCAAGCGGTCAAGGCATTATATATTTTTTTAAGGTATGTAAATATGTAATTTATATATGAGCCTAATGTGTAATATACTTAGGGTTGTACTATTTCCTTTTTTCCACTCGTGGGTAAGAAAACATTTGCAGACATATCGCATCATCGTATGATTATAATAATTATTCTGCAGATAGTGGAGATATTCCCAGCTAGGAAAACCTCCAAATCGAGATTGCGAAGATAACTATGGACAATCATTTACTAATTTACACAATTCGAAGTACATTAAATATGAAAATAGAACTGTAGGCCTAGGCCCCAGATTGAAAATATTGCAATTTGCGCTTCTGAGATTCAATCAAGTTTAGTTGAAATTCTACGAAGGAATGTCTGACTGCGCGCCTGAGATCTCAAGCGCGCACAACAAACTTTTCAGTCTGGCCTAGGCCTATCAGATTGGAAAATTTGCTGTTTGCAGGCAAGATCTTGGCCGCTCAAACATTTTTGCAGTTGAAATTCCAGCCGCACATTCCATATTTTACGAGAAAAAAAGGACATAATTTCCATGATTATTTAAATCCTATATCTAAAATCTGCCTACATGTGTGATGCACCCGCGCAAAATTACACCAGAATTGAGCTTTCAGCTTTTAGCAATGCCTTTGCATATTTTCAGTAAGCATTTGACGATTTTTGCAATTTAAAAGTACCTTTGTATTGTTGTTTTAAAATTTGCATGATTCCTGCTCTTAATATTTTTACTACTAGTGTGGGCCCAAGTTCTCGACAAAGAGCGCCCTTCTCTGCATTCACTTCGTACTATGTATGTCTTCAGTGCTGTAATTTCTTCAAAATCGCCTGAAATTTGCCTTAAAATTTTTATTGGTAGCCTAGATGTGTGACTGTTATGTTAAAATATGTTAAATATCGACTAACATGCATGCGTCAATGTTTCTTGTTTTTGTTTTGGTAGCCTATATTGAGGATGCGTTGTGTCATTCAGAATATTTAAAGGCAAAACATCAGAAGTCCCATCAACATTGTCCTCTTACTTGTTTTAAAATGAATACAAATCATGTCAAAGCATTAACAACTCAGACCAAAGGTGGATTATGGGGTATACTTGAAAAGCTGCCAAGTAAGTTGTATAGGCTATCTAACAAGCGTTCACTTTAATTTAATGAGCACCTATCTATAGAAACAGCTAGATATAACAGATTTTATGCTCCACTGTATATCGCATAATGATATACAGTTTTCCGATGATACCCTTTTGATTCGACATATAGATAGCTGACAAAGACATATACAGTCAAACCTGTTATAATGGTCACCTCTATAAAGCGGCCACCTGTCTATAGTGGTCATTCTTGCAATGTTTAAAATAGTATTTTCTATTGAATCAAACCTGTATATAAAGGCCACCTGTCTATAATAGTCAATTTATGTACCTCTTATAGCTGGCCGTTACGTACAGGTTTCACTGTATAATATCGAAATCAACCTCACCTCAGATTTAGCCAGTGTATATTCATGGTCGTGTGCTAATTAAAAGTTCTTATTAAAGTGAGCAAAATAACCCACAGGCGCTACTCACTTAGCATCACGTGCAAGCTAATTGTTATAACACAATGTTCATTGTTGACATGAATTTTATTACAAATTAGGCCTGCGTGTAACAATTGTTTCAAAGCAAAATGGTTGAATTACGCTAAGCATAAATCCAACTTGTGCTTGCAGCAGTCGCCGGTCAATTTTGCAACAAACCACCAATCACTTCACTGTTAACAGCGCACCCATACAAAACGTTAAGGTTCTTGTAAATTAATTACGGATGCAAATTAATCAAACATTATCATTTGATCAGCATATATTAAGAAAATGGTAGAGAGAAATAATTGTGATCTTGCTGAAATTTGTTAGAAAATTTATCCCTCAACATAGGCCTACTGTCAAAATACTTTTTAATAACATGGTCTTGCCGCATTTCAACTACTGCTCTTTCGTATGGGGGAAATGCGTGAAGCAACATATCAGACATGAGAATTTTCAGACTTTTGACGGATTTCAGACTATTTTGGGCCTTGTGAAACCCTATTTATTGCTTTTTCCCATTCAAATCCAGTAAAATATATTTAAGATTATGTAGATTTCAGACTATTTTTGAAATTTCAATTGTCATGTCTGAAAATATTGAGATTGCCCCCCAATTGCCCCCTGGGATGCATGTCTCTAATTACTGATCAATATTTTTATCAAATTAATTTTGCGCTGTAATTTCTATCTCTTGTTTTCATCACTGTTTTGTATTTTGCACTCAATGATTATAGTCCCACCAATTGCAACGTTAATCATTGCTGGCGTCATCATGGCTATAATATTAATTTTGGTTGTCTGCTGTTGTGGTAAGCTATGTTGTAGATTATCACGATGCTGTAAACAATCATTAGAAGGAAATATGGATGATAATGTTGATTTGAGTGAACTTCAATTACTTGGTGCTACTACTTTTGAGCGTGTTTATGCCACTTCGGATGAATTAGATCATAATTTGAGTGATGAAGAGGAAGAAGAAGGAATCAAATTAGGTATTTGATTAGTATCATAACGTATGCAATAATTATGCGATATTCCCCTGTGGAGAAAGTTCATGGGTTCATGAACGTGAAGTTGTTCAAAATTTCATGAACGTTTGGGCAACTTCGAGTTCATGAACCAGTCCATGAACATGTTCATGAAGTGTACTATTCACAAAATGTTCGTGAATGCCTTCAAAACATTTTCATAAACTGTTCATGAAGTTTATGAACTGTTCATAAACCCAAAAAAAATTGTCATGAGCTGTTCATTAATCCACGATTGGCTATTACGTCGAAAAGTTTTATGTCGAAAAGTTTAACGTCGAAAATTTAACGTCGAAAAAAATAAACCGCAAAAATGGATGTTTAATGTCGAAAAGCGGTTTTATTGCCATTTTATTTTTCTGCGTTTTTTTTCTGCGATTTTTTTAATTGTGCTGTTAAAGTGGGAATATACCCCCAGACTATCTTTACATATGTAGTAGAACTCGACGTGAAAAAAACAATGGCGTAATTTTTTTTTCGATCTGGAAATTATTTCTTGGTGAAAAATGCCTTCAAAGTGGTGTTTTGACCCAAATGTCGCTGAGAAAAAAAAGGGATTGGATCTAGCTTTATGACGACAAAGTCACAAGTCAACTCAAGAGTAGCAAAATTCCAGATGATTTAATGATTTTGAAGTTTACGAATTTGAAGAAAATAAAAATCAGAAAATGTTTCATTCGTAGCACGTGTTATACAGATTATATTTTAACATATCATTCTCACACATATTTAACACATATCAAAAGATTCTCTGGTGACCACAATAGCTAGATAAGTAGAATTTATTGTTGTAAGCATGAGTCTGAACTGATAATGGAGTATTCTTTTGAGGGTAAAAATCATAACGTATGGCGGGAAACGCTATAAGAACACCATAACCGTTAATTTTATAGTCCTCTTTTCACAGAAACGAAATCTGCTCATCTGATTTATCGTCTCTGTAGAAAGGTATTTTTTGCAAAGTATAGCTTCTGCACTGTACATTACCACATCCTATAAACTACAGATTGTGATATGAATGATGCTAACATGTTCTACTTTCTAGCCAAAGGAATGAATACTAGACTGGTAATACAATTTGGTGGCGTATGTATAATCAGGAACGAGACTTCACATTGCAAAACCCTAATTTTGTTAATCAGATAACGTTGGTAGAGAGGATAACAATTTATGCAATGAAGATATAACGCAAAACCGAAAAATGATAGAATATGCATAACCGTAGTTCTGGTATACGGCTGTAAACTTGTATAAGAACGTCCAAGCCCTCATATCATTGTTGTACTATTTTCCGATATTTTATAGAATTTTAGAGTGTAATGTACTGAAGAATTTTCGATGCTTTTATAATAATTGAATGCTTGGTGAATAAATGATGAACACTTTGTTAGACTATTGAGTATAATATATGATATATCTGTCTACAGTCGTATAAACTATACGATTACATGGTTAAAGAATTACTAGACAAACATCAATTTCAACTTAAACTTTGAAATGATAATTGAAAAATGTCTATTTAATAATTTAGTAATACTTAAAGAAATCCGAAAAAGTACAATTAATACTTTGCAGTACCAACTATTTCGAAAGAAAAGTCGTCTGTGCATGCCTGTGCAAATCGAGTCAGTTTACATTCACATTTAGATCAAGAAAAGGATATCTTGTAGAAATATTTACTCAAGAACAAATTTCAGATAGAGTTAAAAATAGTTATAACTTATTTATATAGCGTAGGATAAAGCTATTTCGAAGGGCACGTGTCTAATTAAGATTTGAAGAAGTACTGCGGTCACACAGAATACGTAACTAATATGTATCACTAGACTATAGGTGCACGCCGGTAATATTCTTTATATTTAGTTTGATGTGCACGCCGGTAACATTCTTCAGATTTAAATTTAAGTTTTAAGTGCACGCCCTCCTATAGGTGCCCGCCGGTAATATTCTTTATATTTAGTTTTATGTGCACGCCGGTAACATTCTTCAGATTTAAATTTAAGTTTTAAGTGCACGCCCTCCTATAGGTGCACGCCGGTAATATTCTTTATATTTAGTTTTATGTGCACGCCGGTAACATTCTTCAGATTTAAATTTAAGTTTTAAGTGCACGCCTTTCTATAGGTGCACGCCGGTAATATTCTTTATATTTAGTTTTATGTGCACGCCGGTAACATTCTTCAGATTTAAAGTTAAGTTTTAAGTGCACGCCCTCCTATAGGTGCACGCCGGTAATATTCTTTATATTTAGTTTTATGTGCACGCCGGTAACATTCTTCATATTTAAGTTCAACTTTTAAGTGCACACCCTGCTATAGGTGCACGCCGGTAATATTCTTTATATTTAGTTTTATGTGCACGCCCTGCTATAGGTGCACGCCGGTAATAATCTTCATATTTAAATTCAAGTTTTAAGTGCACGCCCTGCTATAGGTGCACGCCGGTAATATTCTTTATATTTAGTTTCATGTGCACGCCCCTGCTATGTACACGCCGATAATATTCGTATTTAAAAAAGTTTTTAAGTGCACGCCCTGCTATAGGTGCACGCCGGTACTATTCTTTATATTTAGACGATACGATAGGGTGCACGCCGGTAATATTCTTCATATTTAAATCCAAGTTATAAGTGCACGCTCATACGATAAGTGCACTCCGGTAATATTCTTATTTAGTTTTATGTGCACGCCCCTACTATAAGTACACGCCGGTGATATTCTTCATATTTAAATTCAATTTATAAGTGCACGCCCACACGATAGATGCACGCCGGTAATATTATTCATATTTAAAAAAAAATTAAATGCACGCCCATGAGATAGGTGCACGCTCTTAACATTTAAAAACTTTTACGTCCACGCCTCTGTTTTAGGTGCACGCTGTCGATATTTTAGGTTTTCGTTTCGTGTAAAATTGCGGTAATTATTTTACTTCCGCGGCAAATCGTGCCGGCTCCTTCTTGTATCTACGTCATTTCGTGCAAAATTGCGGCGACACTTTTTGCCGCGCGGCAAAATCTCGTAGATGCACGTGGAAAAACGTACATTTTGGGATTTATGTCGAAAATTTAACGTCGAAAAAATTTTTTCGACGTTAAACTTTTCGACGTTATAGCGTACAATCCATTAATCCACCAAAATATTTTCATGAACTGTTCATGAACCCACAAAAAAATGCTCATGTAATAATGATTTTTTTTCACATGGGTAAAGAGGACTGTCACGTGACATTATATTAACACTAAATGTGCTGCTGGGCCTTACTACAGTTGGGATTCCCTTCTACGACATATTTGTGATTTTGTTATTCTTTTCTTGTGACTCATTAAGCTCCGGTTGTATTCATAGAAAACTTTACATATCTTTTTGGACAAAACTATGTAATTCAATTTATTTTAATTTTAGACGTTGATATGGAAGCTAGTCTGTATACCCCCAAACATTATGTTGAGGCTACATCATTTACATTAGACATTGTGATTGCTGAACAAGAGAATTAACAGATGCTTGTAAAGTTCAAATATAATTTTATGCTAATAGATAAGTAGTCGATACAGCTCTGATTAATATAAGTGAATATCTACTATATATATGACTTATTACAAGGTTACATGATTACGAGGCTATGGCATCTATATATATTTATTATTAGAAATTATGACTCAAAGATTACGAGTTCGGTCCGTTACGCTACAGAACTAAAACAGCAGGTTTCTCTGGGCATCTCGAAATTCACATAAAATGTTCATAAAAATACCATAAATACTTTCCCGTTTCTTGTTTTGGTCAAATTTTATTGTGGAGCTCACCAGAGATGAATTTATAAATCATTTCACGATCTGAACCCTTTTAGTTCATACATTTTGTGTTTGTTGGATTAATCATGTATCCACAAGCGGGGTAAGCTGGCACCTTTTTTTCACCGGTGCTGTTGGCTAATTTGTTAGTATTTTGAAGCTTGTGTGCGTTTTAATAGCCGGATGCCCTTCCTGACGCCAACCTACAATGCTCCGGACAGGGATTGAACCTGAGACCCTGCGGGCCGTGGTCCAACGCTCTAGCAACTACACCAAGGCCGCTTTCGTTATGCTTCTATGGATTCGCAATAATCTTTGGAGAACAAAAAAATCAAAGACGATGAAGCTGATATGTAGCATTTTCTCAAAATGATAAGAAGGCTTTGACCGTGAATCATGAAACATAAATTGGATTTTTGAAGGGTTTACAATAGAATTTAATTAAAACAAAAAATAGGTAATTGTTTAGCATATTTTTATGGACACTTTTATTAGATTTTCGAGTTGCCCGGAGAAACCTGCCATTTTAGTTCTGTGGCGTTCAGTCTACATAGGTCTAACATTATTCCAAACATTTTCTCCATGAATCACAGTTTAGTAAACAAATTTTTTTTAGTTTCCTTTAGTAATAATTTGAGATTTGTATTGTCAAATTTGATTTGCATTCTTGTCTTGTTTTGTTTTAAAAGGTAAAGTAAAATTTGGTTTAGTATATGATTTTGAAGAGCAAGCGTTAAAAATCACAATATTTGAAGCACGTGATTTGCCATCTGCTGACGAGGATGGTACATCTGATCCGTATGTGCGTGTTTATCTGCTGCCTGACCTCAAACGAAGATATGAAACAACGGTAAGTTAAACTCTCTCCTTTACACAAATATTGATTTTAATCACAGCCTTTCTTCTTGCTACAACAGTCACTTATGTTAATGTTAAATATCCTACGTCCTTTGTATTTATTTATTTATGAAGAGTCAAAATAATAAATATTGTAAAATATGACGTCGTCGTAATTGTTCAATTTGATTGGTTGGTCTGTGTGTTTGGAAATTTTAGGATGAAAATTTTTCAAAAATTTCTGTCAACATTTGACTGTAAAACTTTGTCAGATGCTCAAAGCTGAAGAAGAATATAAAACTAAAACATGTAATTAAAGGGATATTACCAAGTAAAGCTGCCTCTATGCTGCTCTTCTGTCACGCCCACCAAGGGCCAGAACTATCTATCTATTAGAGTTGGGACATTCTTTCATTTGCTGGAATTTGCTCCCATTGGAAAAATGCCAGTCACATGATTTTATGGACGCCATCTTTGTTCCGTCAACCCAGGCTCGCAAAATTTGAGCAAATCGCACAAAAATAGTATTAAAATTCAAAAAAACTTCTTGCTTAAAAGTGAAACCTCGTTTTCAATTCAATCGAACGAAAATGACCATTTTAGAGCCCCAGAACTTGCGTATCCCAACTCTTACAAATAAATAGATGGCTCTGCCTAGGGCCCTTCATAGACGAGGAAATTAAAAACTCTAAAATTGTTAATACTGCTCTTACCGTCCATAAACATTTTCACAAGAAGAACTATTATAAAATAACCTTATACATTTATCAATAAATAACTTAAGCTTCAAATATGATAGATAATATTATTTCGGATGATATTGTAACATCAAAAACTATTGCTCAATTCAAGGAGAAACTATGATCATTTAATTTGTCAGCATTTTGTAAAGTGTTTATATAGATAAAAAAAAATCAGTCTTATAGTTTTACATATACCTAATATATAGATACATATCAAATACATAATTTATAACCTTTATTTAATCCAGTTCTTAATTAATATTAAGGCTGTATGTAAGTGACACTTTCTATAGCGTAAAGTGTCCTTTATTTGCCGGTCAAAATGACAAAATATATCATATCATATCAAAATATGTATTTCATCGGAAATGTCAAACAATTGGTTTTGTATTTAGGTATTGGATAGCACTTTGAATCCCGTTTACAATCAAGAATTTACATTTGCTAATCTACCTTACAGTGAAGTAACAAATCGAACACTTTGTATCAGAGTATTAGATTATGATCAAATGCCAGGCCATGATATTCTTGGTGAAGCTCTTCTTCCTATGATTGATATTAATCTTTATAAACCGGTCGAAGAAGAATGGAGAATATTGGTACCAGGTTATGAAGACGATGGATCAGGGGTGAGTTATTGCTCCACTTCAGTATTATATAATTTGGATTGACCAAAAGCTATTCTATAATTACGAATTTAGTTTGATCAATCAGATCGGTTTAGATTTATGACGCCAAATCACCATAAAAACCCAAATAACACGAATGGTATTGCGATTAAGAATTTCCAATTTGATCTACAACAGTTTTGGAAATCATGTAAAAGTTCATAAAAGTGTGAAGGCAATTGGCGCACACCTTCCTATGAGCTATTAATATTTTGAGCACGCAAGTCACCTCAGGAGAAAACTTCACGAAAATTACTCGCCGAGGTGGCTAGTTGTTACCATAGATTTGTATATAGACAGGTTATGCTATATAAAATATCACATGACCTAGTATACTTAACGCTAGATACCTTATCTTTACATTACGACCATTATAAATACACGCTACTCGAACATAGATTCAAACTCAAATCAATTCACCACGCCTTGAGTCCAGCAAGCATCGATTTTCCCTTCGTACCATCCAATGGTGGAATTCATTAGAAGGACATATTGTCACAGAATCAAAAACATTAACGGCATTCAATCATCATTTAAACAAAGCAGACATTTCATCTTTTTGCAAATTGTATGAACAAGCCGCTTATGATTAATTAATATAGGTACTGTTATAATGATAGAAATAATAATCATGTAAAATGTAAATGTATAGTCAATATATAGATATTTTTTCGTGTTTATTACTGGCTGTATGTAAGTGGAGGTTTTCAATTTAATCAAGTCTCCCTTTATTTGCCCATCAAATTCCATTGACAAAATGCATCATCTCATATCACATCATATCAATATGTGACGTCACTCTAGCCACACCATTGGGAAGATTCTTCAAAATGGCTGACGCTTGCAATATTAAAGTAAAATACGTATAAATACTTATTAAATAAATAAATAATGGAATGAATTTTAATTTCTGTAAAGCAACAATGATCGTGAATTACTTGCAGAAAATCTGATTATTTACAAATTAATTATATTTAAGATATTTTGATAAGTCTTTATAGTCTGTATTTCAAAGGAAAACTTTTATTGTCTGCTCTTATTTATCCCCAATAATAGTTTTCCTTTTCTCAGTCTGTCAATGTGATTTACAATCTATGTAAATCTTTAAGTTCATGGTAAATACAAAAATGAGAGTCAAAAATGAAACATTCTAGAGATTTCCGGGATTTCCGCAACTTCAAGTTTCACACCAGAAGGTGACCATCAGGTGATTTATTTCAACTATCTTACAAATACAAACAAATAATTTATTTTTTACATCCTTGTTCTATTGTTTTAGGAGTTTCGTAAAGCCGTCTCTGAATATGGTGATATCTGTATATCAGTCCGATACGTCCCTGTAACGAAGCGTCTTTCAGTTTATTTGCTTGAATGTAAGAACTTAAAAAGCACAGATGTTGGAGCACTCTCAGGTAAGTCTTTATCATTTGTCATTGAATCAAGGATTCCTCGATTCTCTGTATCTCAGATATCATAATTCTATCAAGATTGTTATTTTATTTCGATTGTTAACTAGACGCATCACACAAGCTCTGTCGTCAGCTATATGTGCATATACCACCCCTTTGGAAACAGTCTATGAACGTTAGATGGCTCAATTTTCACGTAGACAGTTTGAAATATATTATGTCATGGAAAGCATTCCATTTATATATTATTGAACTAATCCATATACGACTCAAGAAATTTTTTTTGTAAAATATTCATGAACAGCTTGTAAAGAATGTTTGTAAAGTTAATGAAGTTTGTGAACAGTTTTATGAACTCGAAAAATTTCTTAGCAGGGTGTTCATTAATCTTAATAGTTCATTAGAAAGTTCATTAATAGTTCATGAATTGTTTGTGAAAAGTTCACGAAACGATCATGAACTCATTAAGCAACAAGGTCTGACAAAAGGTTTAGCCTCCCTTCTGGAATCATCTCTAGAGGCATTTAAACATTTTCTTCAGAATTTATTTGTTGATGTTTGACCAATGAATCATAAAATATCAAATCTGAATTTACTTTTAGCCTTCTGGAATCTAGGATTGTACGGTTTCTACTGTTGTTTCACTCTTGGCAGCAACAACAAGTGGTTTAAAAAATGGTTGATATTATTTTTTCACAGATCCCTTTGTCAGAATTACTGTTTACATTAATAAGAAGAGAGTAAAGCGGCGTAAATCACGCGTCATCAAACAGAGTTTAGATCCATATTATAACGAACAATACCATTTTAAAATTTCACCAGCTGATATTGAATTAACAACAGTTGAATGCCTTGTAATGGACTATGATTTAATTGGAGCAGCAGATGTTATTGGCCAGGTAAAGATTGGAGCGTTTACCTATGGTCCACAGTTAAGACAATGGTGTGATATGTTAAAATTTCCAAGGCGGCCATGTGCACAATGGCATATGCTAAGAGCGAAGCCAAAGAAAGGAGAAGAAGATTAAATTTGGGCAATTCACAATAGTTTATTATGTGATATCTAACGCGATAAAAGCAGATTTAGTTTTGATCTGTCCACTGCCACAAGTTTGAATTTTTCACCTAATTCAAACCAATTTTTGACACGTTTCAAAGGTTTATCAGACCAATCTTGACATATTTTTAAAACATGGACTTCCACTTTTCATAAAATTCAGTTGAAAAATTATCTTGTTTATTCAATTTGTTGGCAATTAATCAACAAATGTCACCACAGCAGGGATACAAAAACAGATACAGCCGCTAAAATCAACTTTTCATGCTAAACTTTTTACTTGATTCAGTATAAATTGTATTAATCAGAGCCATCTGTTTATAAGAGTTGGGACACACCACTTTTCTGGCTCGAAAATCATCATTTCCACCAAAAAGTTTTTTGAATTCATGATTTTCGCGCGCTTTGTTCAACTTCCGCAAGCCTTTGTTTGATGGAACGAAAATGGCGTACATAAAATCACGTGACTTGGCATCTATCCAATTGGAGCTGAGAGCGGCACATGAAAGAGTGTCCCAACTCTTTTTAATAGATTGATCTGGTATTACTTGGTAGTCATTTGTCAATTGGAATCGATATATCAACCACGAATTAACCTAGGTTAAGTTACGTTGTATTTCTTTATGCACAGCAGTAGCACCTCGCACAAGATGGAAGCAATTATTTGCTTATTAAATTCTACGATTTTGTAATTTAGTCCTAAACCTACTTCCATTAACAACATGCCACAAATTTGAATCTAAATCTGAAACAAATCAATTATTTTTAATTATTATAAATATATAAAAAGAAATTCAAACTCACAAAAAACTACGATACTGTATATATAAAGATACAAAAATCGGAGCTTCTTATATTGACTTTAATTTATCATGATATTTTTTTATAGATCATAAAATAATTTAACTTAAATTGATTGTTTGATACCATACAAAATAAAAAATATAAAGTTTACTGTATTAATTTTGTAAATATTAAATTAGCATATAATTATAATATTCTCTTGCAGGACAAGAAAAATAAACTACTATATTTAATAAATTAATAAACATTGAATTGTGTGTCTTGTAATTACTACAAAATCTCATTTCGAAATGATTTAAACTCATCTGTCGTCCCTTTTTTCCTTAGAAAAGAGTTCATCAATTTTTTCAAAACTGTTCGTAAACTTTACTAACTTGGAATATTTTTATACAATTTGAGATTCTCATGTGTGACCTCAATTTGGAATTGCAAGATCGACTGCGTTATCGAACCTGGTTTTGTTTAATTGTATTAATATGAGGATTTGGGATTATATCTCTTAACCAATCAGAATTTAGTTGTTATCATACACTGAAGAATAGCTCATGGAATGTTCACCTATCTACGCGACGTTGAATTACCTTTTGTGGACATTTCACCAAAGAGTTACTGCACGGCAGTCGTGTTTGGGTTCTCTGATACCAACACGCGGGGTGTTGGGAGACAGGAGAAAGCATTTATTTAGAACTTTTGGGTGTTTTGTTTTTATCTATCATGATGTCCAAGTTGTTTTGGCTTGCGTGATCCAAACACTGGAGTTAGCCAATCAAATTACTAGAACAGCATTCGAAAATCACTCGAGTTTTACAATAGCAATTCTAAGAAGATTAAACAAACCATTTAACGTCATTAAATATCATTCAATTCATTCCGCGTGAATGATTACATCATATTTACATAATTACATTTTAATGACTAAATTATAAATATAATTTACAACATATTATTTACAAACTTTCATGTTTCATAATAATAAATTTTTATATATCATATCTTAACTTTGGCAATGTTACGTCTGAAAACAAACATTGATGAGTTCATGATCGTTTCGTGAACTTTTCACAAACAATTCATGAATTTTTAATTAACTTTTCATCAACTATTCATAAACTCTAAATGAACTTTCCACAAACAGTCCATGAACTTTCTAATGAACTATCAAGATTCAGGAACAGCTCATGTAGCGTTCGTGAACTGTTTGCACTACGAGGTCAACATTTGAAAATCAATGTTCATAATTTCTATTTGCTTCAAAAGTTAATATCCCAATCTGTCGTCTCGTCTGGTGGAATATGATCATCTTTAGGAAATTTGTCAAAATTTGAACAATCCATAGGGTCTTTGATCTAGAAATATATAAACAATCAAATAGAAATATAGTCAAAGATAGCTATTATTGGAGAAGAAACAGCAGCAAAAATATTGGAGCTCAACTTTAGAACCCTGACAATATATTAATGTTCTGTCACCAATAGAATTACTCAAGCAACAAAATGTTCATATTATTTGTACAATGTTTCCAATAACAATTTCCTCCGGCATTAGGATTACATATCGACTATATGCCAAAAACTATCGCAGACTTTTTATTTACCTTCGGTTCAATGGGTGGTTGCAAAGTTCGACTTGATAGTGCTTTCCAATGAAATCCCTGAAACCATCTGTTGAAAGAAAATTTATATATAAATTCCAAGTTTTCAAATATAAAATTAGCTTTGGCTTTGATTTTAATGCAACTAAAACTTTAGACTATATTAGAAAGTATATATATTGCGGATAAGCATCTCTTAAGGCTGCTAAACATCTGTCTTTGTCGGAAAATTCAACCCACGAGCCTCAAACCTTTCCGCTATTGCAAATGTACAATTTAAAACTTTGAAACGTTCTGAATTTTAATAGAAATAACAAAAGGAAATTGTTGCAACAAATGCATTCCACTGATTGGTTGAAAATTGTTATTTTCACATATAAAAATAAGATATTTTTACTTGTGAAATAACAACCTTTTCGATTCCGGTTTTTCTCAATGGCTGAAAATCCTGTATACCACTGAGAATTGTTTAATATCACAAATTACATACATACAATCCAAACTGATTATTATTAAGAAAGACTTTAATGGTAAGCGAGAGTAATTTAAAGAGATCTGAACGTCATTGATAAATCTTTTACGATCCTATTTCCCTGCATTTCAATCCCAAGACATCCAAGTAATGTTAAACCTGTTACAACGGTCACGTCAATACAGCCAACCACATGTCTATAGTGGTCACTCTTCACAGGACTAACGTGTGGCTCATGTATAACTGCAGGCGGCAAACTATGTAATCATCATCTGCTTTTAATAATGAATCTTACTTGTGTTTTCTGATTCCATTTACACCATCTTTATGATTTCCAAGTCGTTCAGCAGGAAGTGTTCTGTACAAAAAAATCATTCATATTCAATATTAAACGTTAAACGATCCGTTTATCTCATATAACATCAATCATGGTAAAACTCGAGAGATTTTCGAATGCTGTTCTAGTAATTTGATTGGCTAACTCTCGTGTTTGGATCACGCAAGCCAAAACAACTTGGACATCATGATAGATAAAATCGAAACACGCAATATTTCTGAATTCTAAATATAAATTTCATTAATGTTAGCATCGTCATAAAACAGCAGAAATGAGAAACAAGACAGATTCGAAAGAATCGAAAATAGTAAAAATATGTTTTATTTCACAAAAGGGTTATTGCATGGCAGCTTTGTGTTTGGGTTCTCTGATACCGACACGCGGGATGTTGGGAGACACTCGAAAGCTGAAAAACACTCGCCCTACAGGATCTTGTTTTTCTGATGCTTTCTCGTGTCTCCCAACATCCCGCGTGTTGGTATCAGAGAATCCAAACACGGCTGCCGTGCAGTAACCCTGTATAAATCTCTGTTCCATCTATTCTATTCTTATTTTAGTAGTAATACCTAATTTGTTTATTTTAAAGATGATTATAGCCCGCGAACAACAGTTATTGAGATCCTAAACGTAGTATAACAACAAATTTACAATCTATAAGGTATAGCATATAGTCAGTATCATAGCTAAGCTACATATTTTTATAGCCCTATTTCCAATGAATTACACAACGACAAGGTACAAAGCTCTAAAATTACATATGTACACTTAGATGAATCTACAAACAGTAAAAATATAGAATAGGATTTAACTATAAATTAGAATATTATGTTTGTAATGCTTCTTGGTACCAAATTTAATAATGTTTACCTGCAAAGTTTCTTGATTAAATGTTGCGCTGTTTTGGCAATTCGTGTTGGAAATTCTAATGCATCGATACCACGAAGGATTACAGTATACGTAGACATCGCATCCGATGTGGAGAAAGGAGGACTGAAAGAAAGAATTAATAGCAAAATTTGATTCCTTGCTGTTTTTCAAAGACGTCTAGTCGAATTTCAGATTGTTAAGGAAATGAATTATGCAGAAGGATTTTGAAGAGTAGTCATGATAATTTGACTGAACATTTTCAGTCATTCATCTTTGCTGTTCGTCGGCACCAGTAGTTTCTAAAAGTTTTATTTTATTCAGGAGGTGTTGATAGAATTTTGGCATTGTTTCTTTAATACTGAGATTGTTCATATCGATCGAGAAGTACAAATCTAGATTGCAGGATAATCTTGCCCTTGATGAGAATATTTAACTGTGCATTGTAGATTCTATAATGTATTATCACAGTTCCATCTCAACGTAATTGTATTGAAAGACTCGAATGATATGAGTAGATGATTGCGAGCTATGCATTTCCATATACACTTATGCATATACATTTTATTTCAATGAACCACACCTCATCAACTACGTTAAAATGTTTATGGAAGTTTAATTAACTTTTCATGAATTGTCCATCGTAATGTTTAAATGTTTATAAGGTTTGCATAAACCAGGTCCGTTAAAAAAAATTTCTTGAAAACTGATGCCCCTTACAATTTCTGTCGCTCCAATCGAAATTTCTTTACAGAATATAATCTCATATTCATAATCAAATTGCGGGCAATCATTCTTCGTTCGGGTCCCAGGCAATTGCCCTGCTTAATGCTATCGATACACACATTTGAATAATTATTGCATACTTTCCAGTCATTAATTCAAAGATTAATATTCCAAGTGACCAATAATCAACAGAGACATCATGACCCTAAACATAAAACAAACGTTGAATTAATCTTAGGAATTGTCGTTTGCAATTGCAGCTGCAGCTTGCAATCGCCAACTTTTCATGAACATTGTACAGCTCATATACAAATTTCCTGAACGTGTTCTTGAACGCACGAACGTGTTCTTGAACGCACGAGCAACGAATTCTATGTTAATTTGTTGGAACTTTCAAATGGGGCTTCTTTGTAGTGACGTGAATTTGCTATTATCGCTCTAGTTGTGCAGTCATTATCAAGACAACGAGTGGCTAAATGTGATATTGAATTTCTTGTTTCTTTTATGTCCGGCATGAAAACATCTATATACCCACATCAATTGACGTGCTTCCTGCCCTAGATATTTACAGCTCTCAGTTAGTCACCTACTCTTCGCTAGTCATCTACTGTCAGCTAGTCACCTACTCTTAGCTAGTCATACCTTATTTAAGATGATTTCTGGTGCAACATATTCTGGTGTACCACAAAACGTCCACGTCTTTTTTCCGTTACCAATCCGTTTTGCAAACCCAAAATCAACCTAAGGTAATAAATAATATTCCTGTATGTACAATGCATTATTTTTAATAAAAACATCGAGGCTCACATTCTGTAATAGTAAAAACAATGTGATTCTGATTTTGTTTGAAGCCCGGGAGGTAACTCCAGCTCTTTAGGGAGGGGGGGGTGCCACTTTGGAAAAAAGTAAAGTACCCAAAAAATTCCAAAAATTATGTTGATGCTACCCAAAAAGTTCCAGCAGGTTGAGTGATTTTAAGTAAATACACAAAAATGATGCAAATTATTTCAAAAATTCTTGAAAAAGTCAAAAATAGGATACCCGAAAGCTCCAAAATTTGAAATCTCATACCCAAAAAGTTTTTTCTCAGCTGGAATATGGACCCAAAAAAGTGGCACGTCCCCGTATAGCCGTCCTAGTGGAGTTACCCCCCCCCCCCGGGGTTTGAAGATATTCATGTATAATGTTGGTATGGGTAATAGATATACTCTAAAGAAAATGCTTGATACATTTCTAGAAACTTCAGAACATTTCACTCTCAATTTTGATATTCCTATATAAGCTAGTGCATATATCATCATGTGTTAATCAAATATAACACAAATAAGGGAACGGCATGTAGATGCACAATGAGACAAAATATAACCGTCACAAATATTTCTTCTATTGAACTTCTACTTTACAACTAAGCAGTGCTTACGCTCCTAATATTCTATGAATTTTATATTGAATGTTCGTGGTATTCAAGCGGAACATTTTATTTCCAAAAGAATGAAATACTCAACGAATTCAACGATCTACCGTCTGCAATGAAGGAAGTCCAAAGCAGGCCTACTTTCAAATGTCTCCTTGAGAAGCACTTACGTTCTTAAGATACTTTATACTTACCACTATTTCCTGTTATTTAAACCCTTTTTTACTGAATGTCTGTTTTCCTGTTAACTTAGCTATGTATCAGTCCTTTGAAAAAAAGTTATGTATAACTTAAAGGTTTCTGAATAAATGATGATGATGATGATGATCTATGAGAAGTTTGGTTTAATAAAGATCCCTATATTTTGTAAGTGAACAATCTTACTAGTTTAGCATAGCCCCTTGTGTCAATCAAGATGTTTTCTGGCTGAAAATGAGAGTATAGTAATATGTAGTTATGATTAAGGCAGACAAAAGAGGTTATGATAACCATCATTATTTCAAGGAATTTCCATTATCTATGTTTACTACGTGATGTACTGGTGAATTGTGAACAGATCTGTTTCATGAACAAAATTCAAACCTCAGCTATTCACCGTTCACAAAGTGTGTTTACTTTCTATAAAAATGAAAACAATAGGGATTCTTGCAGCTATTATCCAACAAGGCTCAGTATACTACTCGTACACTCAGCTAGTATCTATTCTTCACATACGCCTTCCAAATAATATCCTGGTCGTTGCCTCCGTGGAATGCTGTGAATTCCTCTCTTATCAAGGCAGTCTTTTGGCATTAATTAGCCCCAATCCCATAAAAATTTTCATGAAAAACAGAGCGTTGATTAGCAACATTTCCAATTATAAACAGGTTTTCGCGATGGAAGAGTCCGGGGAGCTAGCTCCATACTTTTGTGTTATACGGGGTCGTCCGAATATTACATGGGTTTCTTTTCAAAACCTAAGAAAAACATTTTAGTGTATTCTTTGCCATATCAATTTTTGGAGGTATACTTTTTGACTTTTGGCGAATTTCTGACTTTCTAAATTTGCTTTTGTTATCGCTCAATTATTTTTTTTTCGAGTAATATGTCCTTTTTAAAATATATTTGGGGTATCTTCCTCAAGCTGTAGAAAGTTTGAACGAGCTCGCTCTCATGTGGCTGTTAATCGACTAACACGAGTATAGCTAAGTAATCATGACTTACTGAAATAGCCAAGGAGAATATAGCTTAAACCATTGGTATTTAAATTATAATATCATTATCACCCTGTTAATTCACCTTCAAATCTCTATAGACAATTCCTTTCGAATGTAAATAACCCAACGCTTCTAAAACACAAGCAGTGTAGAACTTGGCTGTTGGCGCACTGAAAAAATCCCTAGAAATCAATTAGAATATAATCTGTCATTAAAACCCTTAAATAAAAATATAAGATGGCACTCGTATGATGTTTAGATAAAGTCAAGGCTGAATTGACCTTCGAGGATTTGAATCGCAGTCGATCAGATAGACAGTTCAGTTGCCCTGCGTTCAATCGAAGTGTTAGTGAAGGCAGTTTCCAGTCAGTCATCTTTTCTATTCGTTCATATCTGATCGAGTGTGGTTCAAATCCCCCGAAGGTCAACTCAACCTTGACTTTATCTGAAACATCCCCGGGGGGTAACTCCCATATAACGGCTATACGGGAACGTGCCACTTTTTTGGGGTCCATGTTCCAGCTGAGAAAAACTTTTAGGGTATGAGATTTCAAATTTTGGAGCTTTTGCGTATCCTATTTTTGACTTTTGCGTCATTTTTGTGTATTTACTTAAAATCAATCAACCTGTTAGAACTTTTTGGGAGCATCAACAGAATTTTTGGAACTTTTTGTGTACTTTATTTTTTTCCAAAGTGGCACCCCTCCGTCCCTGAAGAGCTGGAGTTACCCCCCAGGGAAACATCAAATGAGCACCATCTGAGGATGGCGGATGGAATGGTCCAGAGGGAATTGCATTGTGAGTAGCTGCGGCGCATCGTTCGCATTGACAATCGAGACCTATCTGCCATGAAATCTGTTGAAATTGAACTGCAGTGTCGCAACTGAGATCAACAAAGAGCGTTTAAAATCATTGCTCTCAGCGGAAAAAGCCACAGATGGCACCGATGCCTTTGGTAGGGCGACACCGTCAACATTACTTACTTTATCTTTTCTATTCATCATCTGTATAATATCTGAATCTTTTTATTTGAATTACTAGAAATTTTGGCAGTGTTTTCAACCTTCGGGCAAAGCTCAAGACTTTCACGGAAAAAATAGAGAGTTTTTTGATGAAATATTGCAAAAATCGACGATCAGCTACCGAAAGACTATTCATGAACGTATAAACCTTTTTTTACATGAAAAATTTCCTCCCAATATTCTAGAAGAACAAATATTTTTATGTTTTGTATTGTGGATTGTCGTTATCGGCCATTTTTGTTCATAAATTCGTATCATTCATTGTATATAGTATAGTAAATATTATTTGTAGCGTTTTATAATTGTAATGACATGAAATTGTTCAATACCTATCTCTTAAAATTGTCCATAATTCTCCACCAAGACAAACCTCCATCAATAAATAAACATATTTTTTATCTTTGAATGTCTGATATAATCTAAAAAAGTAAATGATAATATAATATACGCTCAACCTGTTTGACTGCTGTTACGAAATAAGAAGATATCAATGAGTGGTTAATAACCAAAATAATATGATTTAACAAAAACAGCTGAATATTTTGATTTCTTATACAATAAGTCATGGGGAACGTAATTAACATTCATAATTTATTCAGACTTTATCGGCATTACCTGATAATAAATGGATTGTTAAGTGCCATAAGAATTTCTTTTTCGTTAAATGTATGTTCTTGTTGTCGTGTTTCTACAATGTATGCTTTTGCTAAACATTTCAATGCGTATGTTTTATCAGGGTTTCGTTTGTCCTTGACCTAAAATATTGATCAATTAAGACATATAAACGAATTTGAATTTTACGATATACTGTATCTGGGTAAATTATTTACATAGTATGATATTAATGGCGTCATTTATTGATGGCTACATTTTTGTAAGGTTAATTTTCAATTGTCGTTGAACGTAAGTAAGCGATTTTTTATAATATATATTTACAAAAGGTTGATTGGTTTGGCACTACGTAGTTACTTGCAAGGTCCTGGTGCTACGTTTAGTTCTTGTTTAAGAAATGCTTTGAAAGCTTTCGGATGCAATTGTGATAAATCATTATAATCATTGAGTGATTTCGCCCCAGCATAGCTAAAGCAGTGCTTTCCTCAGTCGGTTCGAAGTAACCACAGTTGAAACGGTCTGTAAAATATTGACCGTAATCAGGTCGCTGTAATCAAAGTATAATTGTTATTTAAGGAAAAATATTTTGCTTAAGCGGCTAGACGATATTTTCTTAAATGAACACATTTTTCTGGAAGCAGCTTGAAATTTATCAGCAAGAGCGCGTAGCAGCCAAATGTTATGACGTGATGCGATCCATAATGGCTGCATGGACTTAACTTCAATATAATTTCCGAAACGTTCACTTACTAATTCCACTCTTCCAAACCCACCCATGCCAAGCGTTGTTACTTCTTCAAAATCATTCAACGTACATCCTTGAAATTCAACTGAAATTGTAGACTTGATATGGGATGGCTGATTCTCCAAAATTGGACTCACTTTACTAGATATTCGGTTTTGCAAGGTAGGCCTTATCCTAATAAAACATAGAGTAATAAGGGATTACATTACTTAAATTGAATTTTCAATTACTGAGTATACATTTAAATTGATTTATGAACAAAGATTCAATCTGTCGCAGCTAGTTGCCATTTTCAAAACATGTGTTCCAGTTGTTTGATTAAAACCGTGCAGGTATAGGTCTATAACCGCTCACGTGCGGTTATGAACCTAAACCTGCACGCCTTTAGTGGTTGCCATGGAATTTGGTGGGTTGTCTTGATATAACTGCTAAACACGTGGTACAAATCCACCAATCATGACACAAGTTTTTTTAAGTGATTATTAAAAGAAGTTAGCTCATCTCGAGAAAAGTTACAATTGGTTTGACTCAAGTACAAAGAAACTACAAATGTTTCCTGAATTAAGTAATAAGTTTACTGATTCTGAGTTAAAAACGTTGGCTAGATTTGAGTAAGAAGCTGCATACACGGACAAGTTATAGAAATACTTGAAACAAGCAAACTTTTCTCATATGAATATTTCTGACTAATTTGGTTATGGCAGTATTCTGTAGTCTTAATTAATTGAACAATTTTATTTTAAATATTTAATATTCGCGATCATTAGATTCTTCAAAAATTGGTAATAAAATTTGAGAAATGTATCACATTTATTGATTCGTTCCACATATGTGTGAAAATGAGATCTATTTGGACAGGCATTGACCAATATTATAGGAAGGTAATTGTCCATTAAGCATGTCAATAAATAAATACAGAACAGATTATCAACTCACGTCACAGCACCTCTCTGTTCATCCCCGTAATCTTTCTCTTTTAACACATTCAGTGAACCAATTACATTCATGAAAGTACTGTGAATATAAAATTAGCAATTTTAATTTATTTTTTTAATCAATGGTTTTACTTCAATGTTTTCTAAAGAAATGAAAACTTCACGATATAGAGCGATTTCATAAATTCCCAATGAGTCCCTCGAGAATTATTTGAAGAAAAGATTGATATTCATAATGACGTATTGTGAAAGACCGTGACAGCTGCCGCATTCATCGTTATATCATACCAACTTTGCCTATGTGGGAAAGATCTATTGCATTTCTTAAAAAACTAACAATCAGTTTCTAGAGAATTATTTAAAGTAACCATTCAAAAGACCAGTGATGTATTTTGAGTAGACCGTGACGCTGAAATACAATGCTAGGAACACAAACACGGCAGATGTGAAATATGCCTATAATACTGTAGATCCACTTTGAGGTGGTACGAATTATATAATAATCCACTGCAGTTCATTTTCCTATTGCAGTTCTGGCGTCGAATTTTTCAAACAAATCTCAAACTAGGAAATGTATATCCTTATATAGAGTTTCTGGCTGCACGAATCAATCAATCGAATTGCAGGAATCAGCCATCATATTTTATAACTGCGTTTCATTGCTCTGTTATAGAACTATTTTTTAATTAATTGTATACCTTCTGTCAATCACAAGGCAATGGACACCAGGGTCCAAAGCAACTATACTCGCAGTTCTAATATCACCATTACTAGAAAGGAAGTAAATAAAACTGTTATACAAATTATCAAGACGAGGTATTTAACCGAAAATCCCCGGTTTGAAGATTGGTTGATTTCAAAGAAGACCAAAACTAGGTAAACCAAATTAAACTACTTAGTTATACAGTTTTTCTCGATTTTTCCCGAACTGTACTTTCATGCATGTGAAAAACAGAGTAAATTTCCAATATTAAATTTGCTCTTGATCGCATCGGATGACAATACAGTACAATACCATTAACCTGATTTTTACCTTTCTTTTGCTTTACCAGGGTTTCCGAAGTCTATAAACATTCTTACATTTAAAAAAACGAAATTCTTTGCCGAAATTAGCTACAATTTAATTTCTTTATGAAACTTTTGACATCAGGCGATGTAGAAGAGCTTGAAGAAGTTGAAAAAATCGAACGAGGCTGTGATTACCCTTCGAAAATGGGCGTGCACAGTTCAACAGAAAGAAGACGCTTTCAATGTAATTGCCAACCTATCCGATACGAATTCAACTATGGTTGCACAATACTTATCAGGGTTATTCCTATACCTGGTATAGTGTAATCTAGGTAGAAAAAGAATATTAATTCTTACCTCAACAGAGCTTTTTCACCAAAATAATCCCCTTCTTTTAATGTCCGGATTTCTTTTGGATCAGTTTCCCCAATCACTTGTTGAAATACCTTCACCTGATTACAAAAAATACTAGTTTTCATTCCATTGTATATTATTACGCCACTTGATCACCTTAAATTCTGAGCTTCAAAATATGTTGACTAGTTCTCATTTATTTTTATGAAAATCTTGATATGTTTATTTTTTATGTGACATGTGAAATCCATTTACCAAATGCTTACTAACCATCAGTTTGGAGTGATACCTGCTATAACTAATAAAACAATACCAAATACAACCTGTCTATGGTTGACTTACCTGACCTTTCTTTATGATAAAAAATGTATCTCCCTCTTCTCCTTCTCTAACAATATGCTCTCCTTTGTAATAATAATCCTAAGGATAAAAGCATGTGATAAATGATAGGGAAAACCTGAGCCAGCCTTTTCAACATATTTACTCAGTGTTATATACTCTGATACAAACACCCTGGGTGAGTAATGCGACTTGGAAAAGACTTGAAAAGTCACGAGCTGCCAGATGAATGATATTGCCCTGTTCCTGTTGAATGTCTCATTGCTCCTTAAATCTGTCAAAGCTCTGCAGTACGTGTCCACATAGGAAATAACAGACTTGCAACAATATTTTCTTTCTGCAATAAGCAGATTTACACTTTAGAACATATCTACACAATTTCTAAACCGAATTTTCTCATAAACCGATCCATTTTCCATAAAGATTAATGCACGAAGGTCGTGTTTGGGTGTCTACTACCAACACGCAGGATGTCTGGAGACATGACAATGCATCATTCAGAAAAACACGAGCCCGTATAAAGTGCGAATGTTTTTCAGCTTTCGAGAGCGTTGCTTAATAATATACCCTCATTGTCAACTTAATTATAACTTACTGCACATCTTTATGTACATATATTCCAACATTACCTGTTCCAAGACATCGACAATCTTATACAACATTGTTTCTGCAAGGTTCTTCAAGAGTGGAACACTACATACAAAGAAATAAAATCATATTACTGTTGTATCGCAAGGAATACAGTCAGAGACGCGACATTGAATCTGCTGTAACTGAAAAATGTTTATTAAGTACAAATCTTATACATATATTTACATGTTTACAATATGCTGATTAATACTACAGAATTATCTATGATATATAATTACGTAACTGGTTTATGTATACATCATTGTGATTCAGCACATTTTACAATAACGAACATGATAGGTCAACGAACATGATAGCATAACATTACATTTGAGAAATAACTACGACATCGTGACATAGCAGATTTAATACATAATATACATAAATTGAAAATACTAAAATTAATGGACCTAAGCAGAGACCTACAGAGATGCTACAATGATGATGACGATAATCATAACGATGAAACGGCGAATTGTAGTAGTAGTAACAGTAAAAAAGGCCAGGAAAAAATTTAGAAAATAGCTGACGCATGAACATGCAGTTTCATTCCAGTTCTAAAATGTCTCTATACTTTGACACTTACTCTAGCGGGACCGTAATATAAGACTTATCTGATCAAATGTGGCTCAAATCGCCGAATGGCAACGCATCATTGGCTTATCTGAAATATCAAGTGAATGCGATCTTCTGGTCAGATGAAATGGTTCAGATTGAATTTCATGATGGATAGCTGAAAGGTGTTATCAATCTGATATTTAATCTATTGAAATTGATGTGCACTGTTTCAGGTGAGAGATCAAAGATGATTCATTTCACAATCATTGCTCTTAAAGGGGCAAAGTTGACCGGCGACCGCTGCGAGTACAAGTTGAATTTATGCTTAGCGTAATTCAACCGTCTCGCTTTGAAACAATTGTTATACGCAGGCCTAACTTGTAATAAAATTCATGTCAACAATGAACATTGTGTTATAACAATAAGCGGGCACGTGATCCTAAGTGCGTAGCGCCTGCCAGTCATTTTTGCTCCTTTAATGGAAAGAGGAAGTCAGTTCTGTAGAAATAGAAGAATCATACGACGCAATCTCGATTACTATTTATACTCATCCCAAGAAAAAGTGTATGGAAAATTCCGCTGAGTATTCTTTTTGCAAGTGCGATTATGCTTATTGCAACAAAGACGTTCTTATTTCAAATATTAGGTTTTGCTTGCGCAACCACAGAGCACAACAGACATACCTTTTCAGAAAAACAAGATCTTCTTCTCTCCTCATCATTCCTGTTCTTTTCATAATAAGCTGAAATGTTAATCGGTCCAATTTCCAAACAATCGACTTCTTTATAGCTTAAAATAAAAATGAAAATAAGAGCGGTTAAGATAATTTAAAATGATTATCTATCTCTTGCAAACTTTTTTTAATTTTTTTCCAAAAATTTTCCTTGTTTATATGTATTCAATTTCGAAGTTTGCAATTCCAAACAGAGGTCAAAAAACGACGGAAGGTTGGACATAAAAGCAGCGTTTGCAAAAATGAGCTTCATTCTAATGCAGCCATACTGAAACGGTTGTATGTGATTATTTCTCGAATAAATAATACAATCTTTATGATCTGAATTTCAAATTACTTGGATAAGCAATCAGCCTTCACACTAGTGACTGTTCAGACTTTTACTTTACGGATTTTAGTTCATTTCAGACCCTTTTACTTTTATTTTTAAGAAAGTCTTGATATTGCCTTTTCGAGTTGAAATCATATCACAATTAATCAAGATATAATTCATATCCTATCCTCATGTATATCCTCAATCATAGTCGTCAAATCTTTTACCAAAAAAGTGACCTTTTTCAATTGGTACATAACGGGACTGGAAATGATTTGGATTCAATCAGTTACTAACTTGGACCCAATCCCAAGAAACAAATTCTGAAAAAGTGCGTACCTGAACTAATCCCAGGCCCTTTTGTCAAAATTAGGTAGGTCATCTAGAAACACAATCGTGTAAATTCTGTTTAAACCGATTTTCAAAATTCTTTTGCATCTGGTACCTTGGTATGTTTACTACAAATCTACCGCGAGCTTTTTAAATAAAATGAAAAATAAAAAAGTTATAACAACAAATATTAGTCAAACAAAAACGCTGACCAACACGTGCAGTTTCAAAGTTGAATATCTTTTTTATTTTTCATTTTATTTAAAAAGCTTTTGAAAGAATTTTGAAAATCGGTTGAAACAGAATTTACACGTTTGTGTTTCTAGATGACCTATTTAATTTTGACAAAAGGGCCTGGGACTAGTTCAGGTACGCACATTTTCAGAATTTTTTTCTTGGGATTTGGTCTAAGTTAGTTACTGATTTATTCTAGATCATTTTCAGTCCTGTTATGTACCATATGAAAAAGGTCACTTTTTGGGTAAAAGATTTGACGACTATGCTATCTCCTTATATATTTCTTGTGCCTGATTTTGTGCACTAACCTTTCACAGATGCTGTTCTTGTACAATTATATAAAATAGCTAATTCTCCAAATAGTGTCCCTGGCTGCATTGGTTTCCCAAGGATTTCATTCCCTTTGGACACTTCCATTTCACCCTCTACGAAATAAAATATGAATAAAAATTAACATTACATTAATTCATACACAAGTGGCAAGAAAGATCTCCTATTATAGCTTTCTTAACAAATAGCTTCTATATTTGATACAACACATTAGAAATTGAAAACTTTTTTAAAAATATATTCTGAAGTATGAACAATTTCACTTGAGATTAGAACAACCAAACATGTCTGTAAACATTATTTTCATTTTCTTCAAAGCTTTGCATTTCGCCACACACATTTTTTTAATTGAAAAATATATATTAATTAAACCATGGAATTTATAATTGCTATAATTTAGATTGATATATTGTTGAAGATGGCATACACGAAAGGTCGAAACGTCTAACGACGGATTCTATGATCGGAACATATGGACAATGAAAATTGCTCTCCATGTGTGGCCAAAACTTCGAAATCCCGTTTTCATATGTACAGTTGAGCAACAGCATACCTTATGTTCTTCTTAGGTGGCGAATTCGCCATCTTGGTCCATAAAGGACTTCATTTCTGCACGGCTATTTGCTTACTATTGTAGTGGTGTAATATTGTGTTCACGTTGATAATTGTCTATTGTTATTCATTTCCTGTAAATCTATATGTGTTTAAACTGTACCACGTAAACGTTCTCTTTTACCTCTTGCTATCTTACTGTACGGACGTGTATGTAGTATCAAAGAGCTCTGACTAACGGCCATAGTAGCCCTTAGCATCTCTCCTTGTAATGTCGGCAGGCACGGCCTACCATTATCAAAATGAAGAGTATCAACATTATTATATGAATTGTTTCGTTATTAAATCCTTCACACTATCCACAAACAGTGGCTTATGAGAAATTGAGCCTTATTCGATGATATTCAAGCTGTGGTTAAATGCAGCTGTATACCTCCAAGCACAAAAACAGCATTTCCAGATTCATGTTCCTTTATGACGTGGCTACCAGCCTCGTACTGATCCATATCCATGCAATCAACAATGTCTCGTACCTGAGATTTTTCAAGATGTTTAAGAAAGTTATTATTATTAATTGCTTTCGTTATGAGTTCTTTTGCCCTGAAACGAAAATACCTCAAATAAGCACGTTTTTCAGTTTATTTATCTACAAACCGGTTATAGGCCAATGACAGTCTATATTTGCAACAACAACACAGGGTGGCGAATGAATTAGTATTTTCACAATGTGTGACTGAACAAATATATTTTTTAAATTCCCTTCCTTGACAAACAATTCTGAGGTATGGATCCAAAGATTGTTTTATTTTTGATTTATTATCTATCCATAAACCTGGTAAACTTGTGATCGTTTCTTTGCAGGGTGACTGGTTAATCGATTAATATTTTTAGTCGTGTCCAGTGTTTTCATTTCACATGGCTGGGTGCATTTTTAGTGGGATTTTGTGGCACCAACAGGACAGTATAAAGTTCCTGCTTCAAAGCCACGGCATGTGCCACGCTGAGACATAGCCTGCGTGCAGACTCAAAATTTTCTAAGCAAAACAGTAAACTATAGTACTTACTTTTTACAATTACTACATATCCATAATTATACATAACAAAGCTTCCCGGATGGAAATAAGTTTCCCGGGCAACCATATAAATTTGGGGTCAAATAAAATGTTGATTATAGGTTCTAATTCATAAACGGTCAGGAGAGCTGTTGATTGGCTGATCTAAGTAGAATGTCAAAGCCATGCAGACTTCTCAGCAATGCAACAGAATATCCGTGAATCAGCATAGTAGTCAAATCCTTTTTAGCCATTTTGAAATTTTTTATCTTGAATATTTTGGGTATGAAAATGATGCAGAATTCTTTGGTATGATAATATAAGTCAATCCGGAAAGAAAAATTATTAAAAATGCTACACCGGAACTAGTGCCAGGCTCTTTTCATCCAAATAAAATGGGTCATCTTAAAAAGGTTGTTGTGTGCTTTTTTGATTTGAGGCCATACAAAAAAGTAATTCAATCAGATGTTTAGAAACAGCTGGAGCGTGACTGCTTTTTGAAACTTCAAAACACAACAACTTTTTTTGTTTCTTCAAACAAAACCAAAGAATTCTGCATCATTGTCATACCAAAAATATTCAAGATAAAAAATTTCAAAATGGCTACAGAAGATTTGACTACCATGCTCCGTGAATCAGGACTTGAGATTACATAGGACTTTCATTAATTAATTCACACTCATGTTTTCGCGGTAATTGTGTTAGGAAGGTTTCAAACATTGCGTGCTGTGTTAATTATGGCCATTTAGCTATTTAGTTTATTATTTAGCCTTAATAATAAACGGTTATAATACTCAATAGACGAATATTGTTAAATAAAAAGTTAATCAATTTTTTTATAAACAAATAATATTTTCATTTTTGAACTCTCTTTGTCAATATGCAATGATATTAACAAATTCGGTAAATTCACCAGGACGCTTATTTATATAACAAGGTGACGTGTACCTTATTTTTCTGCATGAGTAATATTCATATGAACTATGAAGTCTTATTAACGGTACTGATGAATCAATAAAAACACCTGTTCCCCCATTTGTAAATAACTCCCTCGTAAAATATTAATTGTTTTTTAACACGCCTCCAAACTCCATCTATTATATATATATATCACACGCACGACGGATCTCAAGTGAAATCAAACAGGGAGACTTCCATACATCGGCTGTACAGTGACGTGCCACTTTTAATTAAGGGGTGTTTTTTTAAGATTTTTGTGAATTTTATGGACAGTTGTCAATTTAGAGTTTTCCAAAATTTTTAGAACTGTTTCTTTGTTTTGCTCACAAAAACATAAATTTTAGGGTCTCCATTTTAATTTGCTGTGAAATTTTACTGTTTTCCTCTATTTTTAAAAATATAGCAGATGGTAGACTAGTAGAATAGCAGTATGAATGACCTAATTATAATAGTACCAGCAATAAGATTCTTTATTCACAAACGTCAGTGGCAACATTGGATTGTTAACAACTTTTTGTAAATCATAAAATCAAACAGTAAGACACTCTCACTTGGGATTAAAATGCTTCAGCAAGAAACTTCTTTAGAACAATAACATTTGATCAATTTTATAACTAAAGTTGGTACTCTAAATCAAGCATCCACCCAGAAAAACAACAGCAAAATGTTGATAATATATATATAACCGAGCTTGTTCAAAATCCCTGCTCTAAAATCAAGCATCCACCCAGAAAAACAACAGCACAATGTTGATAATATATATATAACCGAGCTTGTTCAAAATCCCTGCTCTAAAATGAAAATTGGAACTATATGAAGTGAGATGGGATGTAAAAAGGGGAATTTAAATCATATATGATGTAATTTCCCCTCTTTTTATTCCCGTTGCATTTATTTATATATCCTTGCAAATAACAAAAATTCCTGATCCTCATAATAGTCAAATATCAATAAATAATTCAAAATAAAAATCTAAAGGTCACACGTGAATATAACACCACACCAGTAATGCACATTTTTGTATTGACATTGAAATTAATTAACATCGAAGACTTGCATGCTTTTATGTGAATAATTTATATACGCACTATGTTAATAACAATAATTAATTTATAAGAATATAAATATGTAATTAATGGAAGTTTGTATTTGTGGTAGAATGTATTTATCTATAAGGGGTCAAATTTGTAATTACGATCTCTACTATAAACTTATTTGCAAGTACAAAAAGCAAGTTCTGTAATTAATTGCCGAGTGTAGGTCATAATAATGGTAAAATGAAGAGAAACAAATCTTTGACTCAGTATTACATTTTTATTATTTTATCGTTCTGTTAAGTATATTGAATACTACTACTGCTAGTTAACCCTATCTTTCATCATTCATATAGTGGCTCATATAGTAATTAATGAAATATTTATTATTTTGTAGACATAGATTACTTATAGGTTATTGATCGCTCTGGTGTGAAACTTGAAGTAGCAAAGATGATTCTCTGAGTATTAGTATCGTATAAGCTCTATCATTTATTTATTGAATTGAGCCCTATGTCTGATCAGTAAGACAACGTTTCACAATATCATTTTCTAATTGACATATATTTCTGAAGATGACATGCAAGGGATCGAAACGTCAAACCGTGACTCTTAATCGAAACGTCAAACCGTGACTATTAATCAAGTATTTTCTAACAAGAATAATTTCCTGATTATGCAAGAATAACATCATGCCTCATTCTTAGTAATATTTTTGACAATATATCTATAGATCAAACTACAATTATGTGCCGCAGTTCAATATAGGTCAAGATCTGACATTAATGATCCAATCACTATAACAGCATTCGAAACTTTTCTCAATTTTTACAACCGTATTGACCTGTTGAAATGTTGAAGGCTTCGAAGTGTTCGGAAACAAAGTTGAATTTGAATCAATTAATCTATTAATTTTTATCATCTGAGGAAAGTCTGTTACTGTTTGAATTTTAATCAAGCGCAAACGTTTAATTTAAAAACGGAGGATTTACCGTATATATACGTATGACACACGCAAAAGTGTTTCACAAAATAAATCAACCTATAGGAGTCGAACATTTGAGTCCTATATCTCAAAATACAATTATGTGCCACAGTTCTATATGCGTGACCAGTAAAATGCTGAGAGATATATAATTTGTTAGCTAGCAAAGTACAAACAACCATCCTATTTAATGCTCCCAAATTGTCAAGTCAATAAATAAATAATTAAATAAGCTTGTAAATGTTGTGGACTAACAGAATAGATTTCCCGAACCTTTCCAAAACATGTAATTATCCAAAATTAAGAACATTTTCATAGAAATTAATAGCTTATAATTTTTTTTATTTTAATGAGAAAATCTATTGTCAAAACCATAAAAATCTGACAAGAAATTTTAGCTCCAAACGAAAACTTATGTCAAGCAAATATGTTCTCAGAATTTCATCGAATTTTCTAGCTTTGAGTTGTTCTTATGAAATGTTATCATCTTAACTCGGGGGGGGGGGGGGGGTGCTTGATGATCGATCTATGACATCATTGAAGTCTCCCTTTGCTAGATGTGTCAGATCAGTGTTGTCTCGTTCGACTTGAAAGGTTCTTATACAATGCAAAATTGTTTGATTGAGAGCTTAGTAGCTACTTTACATATTTAAACGTCTTCCTTTAGATTATTATAAATATATTGGCCTATATAGTTGCTAAGTAAAATCCTTATCATAATAATTAGATTATCATTGTATGTAGTTAATATTGGTCTTGAATTATTATTAATTCTATCTAATGTTTTCAGCTGAGCCATAAGGGCCTATATCAAATCCAGTCTGGAAGAGGATTATTGGTTTTATCAACACATACGAGAGTCTAAGAATGAAATTCTAGATACACCCTCCTTGGAGCTTTCTTTATACTATGTTCAAAATATAACAATCTCTCAGACCTTTTCTAATTGAATGTAAAGCCAATAATTTCGATTATTTCGAACGTGGGGTAAAATTAGTTGATTTTTTCTCGGAGTCATCGGGAACACTGACTCCCTTACTTTTTTCTAAGAGAGAGTACATGAATTGTCGAATGTTTGGAACCATACAATAGTATACACATACGGTGTACAAAAGCGGACGTCACCTAATTTTATTTCCCTGTCCTTACTATATTTGTGATAAATATGTACATATCATACATACAAACATTGAACAACATATAATCATTTAAGAACCTTACTTTGTATCTTTAGCATGTCTAGGTAATTCAATTATAACTCCCTCCTTATTATTGTCTTCTCCACTCTCAGCACTAACAGCTATTCGTTTACTTCTAGGTCCAGTAATAGTTACATCGTGTTCTGTTGTCTCATGGTTTTGTGTTGCAACGCTTAAATGGTTATTGTTAACTTCTTTTAATGATGTAGTTGATTGTCCTTCTCTGAATCTGCCATCCATAACACATTTCATTTGATGTAATTCTTTTTGTATAGTTTGTAATTCTAGCTTTGTATTATGTAATTCTGTATTTAATTTATTGATACAATCCTCACTGCTTGATATCTCATTCCGTAATTGTGGAACTAATTTTTGTATATCTTCACTATTTAATTTATCTCCATCAACTATAACTGTCATTTTTCTTACACTTCCACCGTTGCCCATTTCAAAAACAACAACTTTAATAAAAATACCAATAATTGACTACTTTTACAATTGAGGTTTCAGCTTTAAAATCTGCTTTTTTCAATTTTTACACTATGTCAAAGATTACTATCGTGCTTTAAGAATACACATACATCACCCTCTATCATCAATTTCGACTGTTTTAAATTCGCGTAAAACAGCCGTCTTTTTCCACGTATTGCAGATTTGAAAATCACGCATCAATCTTAATTAACATACTATGCGCAATTCAAATATCCATATTTCATGTACACTCCAAACTTCAATATGTATATATACAATAGAACGCAAATAACCTTTTCTTTTTATAATTAACACTCAAAATAAGTTGAATAATGAAAACAGCTTTTTGTATTATTAGTGATTTTGAAATTCAAATAAGTGTTCTTGAGAGAAGCAAGTATTTTGTTATTTGAGAGATTAACGTTGCTTAGCAACAATAATACTACTTTGACCTGCTCGGACGCTCAATAAATGAGCTCAAGTTTTAATTTTCTTTTAATCAAATAACAAATCGAATAATTCCCTTAATTTATTATTTTTTAAAACAACAATTTCATGTTAAATATGTGGTGATCTTCTCACAACGTTTTTTTTTAATCCTTTTTTACAAACAGATAATATCATCTTTACTTGTATTTTGATGCAAACAGATGTTTATAATAAGACGTGTTTCAAACGAACCAAAATTTATATCTTATCTTATATATAAATATTATATAGCTGGTCTATTACGTATGGATGTGGTAGGTGTTCAACGAAATTTTGAACCACAAACAAGTTTTGATAAATCTGCTTTATGTATTTTCATATAACTCAATTATGCTATCGCTACAATATTTCTCCCTTTATAGATCTGACACAGTATTTAGTTTGTTACATCTGTTTTTTTTTCAAAACCACCTACATGTAATTTGAAAATTAAACCCACCTGCACTCTCTAACTATCTGGAGATGCATGGAATGAGCATTTATGGGGGAATTCGTATATTGAAACAATGAATATGAAAACGAGGGTCATAAAAAAATATCTATATTACTTCATTTAATAATTTTCATTTAATAAATAATAGCGACAAAGGCAAAGGCTATTGACATAGTAGCCTGCTCGCAGACTCACTTTCAAAATGTAAACTTGGTAAATAGTGGTCTACTGTTTACCAAGTTTACATTTTGACAGTGAGTCTGCGAGCAGGCTATTAACATATTAGGAGGTTTTTTATTAGTCACCATATACAATTCATTGAGTGGCATGGTGGTACCAATATATATCAAACAACTTCTGCATCATACACACCTATACTCGTGCATTATCATCATCGGTCAAAAAGCTTCTTGTTCAGCCTGAATTTATTTAAAAAACCTACAAAAGTCGAGCGTTGCCACACATCGCACCTGAACTATGGAATTACCTCACTCTCGAAATACGTAGCGTTTAGTCTATTGCGGAGTTTGTAACTCTCAGAATTAAAAACATTTCTGCTCAAAGAAGCATATACGAATAGTAACATTCAGTTAGTTAATTCTTAATCTATTATAAACATTATATATTGGTTTGAAATTAGTTAAATTTGAACGATTTGGAATAATAGTTCAAATTGGTAGCTATATATATTAGTATATTTATTGATCAATTATAGATTGTAAAGCACCATTGGATTGTTTCATTAAGAAATGGCAATACAATATATACAAAACATGAATCGAGATACACATTTTTAACAGCGCCTTCAGTTCTTTGGTCTTAGAATGATTTTATTTTGATGCAATGACTTTAAAACTTCATATATAAAAAGATGAGTCAATTGAAGCCTTATGCACTATACTGTGAGATATTGGGTCCCCTATATTGTTACAAAATATTTTACGGACTAGGTTATTAATTATTTGAGCAGTTTCTCAATGTTTTAAGAAAATATATATTCATATTTTTATTTAAATTGTTTCAACCATACTTCGCAATACACAGCCATTATGCACTAGTCAGTCGACATCACGAGCCTCGTACCTCCGGGAAATAATTCGTGTCTAACGCGTCACATCACGTTCTTTTAACAAGATATCTCTCAGTATATTTGCAGGTTACAATCGGTGTAGTAGTAATATTTAATTAAATAGAAACAACCAATCATATGGACAATTTGACGGTCATATACTTATTGGTAATAGTCTAGAATCATTCAACATGATATTCTCAACTAATTAGAGTCAAAAATATTTCGAAATGTGCACGTGGAACTAGTCCCAGGCCCTTTTAATTCATATCTGAGTTCTAAACAGAAAAAAGCCTTGAACGAGTTCCACTGTCCTTTTTAAAACATTTTTTTGACTCTAATTAGTTCAGAATATCATGGAGAACTATTATAGACTATTTCTAATAATTATCTGATAGTCGATGTGTCCATATACGATTGGTAGGTTTTACCTATGGAACTATACTTACTACTATTACAGTCTTACAGATTATAGATTTGCCTCTCACATTCATTATTTCACTGCTATTCGAAATGAAGTAGGACTCGTATAAATCAGAACAATCAGGCCATGCTTATTTAATAAACAAGTAAAAACGTCACTCAAATCAAATACCGGGGGAATAGGTACCCCTCAATATTTGAACGTCACCGTGTACGAAGAATTGATTTATAACGATGAAAAAATATTTAAATCATTCATTTAGTCAAATCATAGTACTGTATATAAAGGTCAAATGGTCAAATCATAAACAAAGTTCTGCCAAATCATGATTTCCCGCCTTTTTTCTCTCGTTTTGCCTCTTTTACATATCTTGAATTTCAGAATGAGTTTCATGATTCTCGTGCTCTTTCATTTTTTAAACTATCAAAATGGCGTTCTAAATGCGGAGAATTTCCATCGAAATTGGAAACATTGGATTTTACGTCGTGTTTATCAATACCTACCTTGTCTGTATTTAGAAAGGTATAAAATAAAATGGTTATATGGTGATTCAATAAAAGAATAATAAAGATGGTAAGTTATAAAATGCAAGATAAAATTACGACACTTGCTTCAAAAGTCAATGTGTATTTTAAGCTTTTCTTCAGTCTGAGTTTTCAACTTTTCACTAGGCAAAGCTAAGCTAAGCTTACATACGCGAAGGTTTACCGCAGTTTAATAACACTAAACCGTTAAAAGGTATTGTTCATCCAAGCCTTGACTGGCTCCAAGTGGACCAAGTCCCGCTTACTTCGATGTGCCGAGATTCGATGGTTGGTAAGCGGGCCTTGTGTCCTTTGTCAACTGTTGGGCCCAACGCCGGCTTGTATGATTTCATTTTTGTCTAAATTTTACGTCTTCAAAAGATGAAATAATCGGGGGTTTACATGGCGTCAAGTTATGGATAAAAACATCCACCTTTAAAGAGCTGATCTGAACTAAATAATCATGGAAGTTATGTCATTCTCTTATAGAACACGGATAAAATTATGAAATGCGTGGCTGGAATTCTAGCTGCAAAAATGATTGCGTTGTCAAGATCTTGCCCGCAAACAGCAAATTTTCCAGTGTGGCACTCCTGCTCTTGATATTTTATCATTGGTGTGCCAATCTGCAAATAATGGCAACCTCGACAAGATCTTGAGCTCAAACCAAACTGAATCTCAGGCGAGAACCACAGGGTAATTCCATTGTGACTGACCTACGGGTCATTCCATGTGAAATCGGCACTTTCTCGCCACCCCCTCGTCAAATTTAACAAAAACATATGTGCAAGTACAACTCGATGAGCTGAGTTCAGAAATGTAACTTTTATCGAAAAATTTGCAACAGTGTCAATTTTATAGCACTTTAAAGTTTCCGAAAATGGTGTGAAAATCGTATTTTGTGCTTCATTTAAAACGGTGATATCTTCGCCATTTCTTATTATAAATTAAAGAATTAAAACGTCTGCAATACTTGAATAATTAATCTTTTCAAATATCGTAATTTTAATTCCGTAGAATCTATTTTAACTACCTAAAAAGTCAAAATAAAACTTCGAAAGAACATACCTGAAAAACCTATTAATTCATTCCGATGAAAAATACATAAAAAGTTGTGTTCTGTGTAGTAGATTATCGCTGTGTAGGTCATTCTGATGCGAGATTGCGATCCGCCCTGCTTTTTTACATTTTGTGTTCAAAAAGCAATATTTTCGTTTTCAGCTGGAGTCTTTCCGAGTTGATCAAATCGATGTCACAAGAACGCTAAGTGACTGATTCACACCTTTCGGTTTGCTCTGCTCGAATTATTTTTAGATCGCTCAACTCACAGTTCGCAAGTTATTGATGATTAATTCAATGACCATTTGTCTATTTATACCTCATTCATAAACGTATGTGATTTATTCATTTGCCGGTCTATTGAATCTTTCAAACTTTTCTATATTTCTATTTTTTACGGCTTTTATGAAATGACTATTAAACGGACAACACAAAAAGAACATTGAACAGTTATTCTATAAAAAGCGATTTATTTCAAGAGATTGCTAATATTATTTGTTGTCATTAAAAAGAAGCCAGAAAGGTCGGATATCGACGTTAAATGTTAGTATATATTTTTATTGGTAATACATCCATATTAGTAGTTATAATACTGATGTACAGCTGTAGTTAAAAAGAACCCTCGAAGCGCCTAGAACATGAAGCTATAGGCACTATATTTATATATATTAATGCCATTATGATGATTATTATATATTATTTTGAAATTGCTTTATTTAAATTTTTTATTTCGAAAAGTATTTCTATATTAGTTTCATTCAGTTTCTCTACGGCCGCTATTACCAGTTGAGTGCATTCGTCTCTTTTTGATCTTTTCTTGATACGGAAACCACTGTCCTCAGTCGATGATCGTTTTCTTGGCGTGCTGGTGGTGCTTGGTGAATGTTTTTCAAATTCTGAAAAAGTACGGAGGAATGCAAAAATATTATAGTTGAACATAATGGGGAAACCTGAGGACAAATAATGATAATGAGGATATTTTGTCAACTATTATACCAGTAGAATATACTCATTTTCCAAATTATGAAATGTTATTATCTTGTAAATTTTGTCTTGGGTATGTAAAAGCATTTACTAGCCTGCGTGCAGACTCAAAATAGAACTTCTATAAAGTGTAGACTTTATACACTTTATAGAAGTTTTGTTTTAGATAGTCTGCACGCAGGCTAAGCATTTACCACTCAGTAGATAAAATAATTTGCAAGTCCTCGTTTCATATTTGGTATTTATAGCCTTCTAGAACGTTACATACTAGATGTTTTGAATGGCCTTTTAGGATAACAACATGAATAGTAAAATCATTTACCTGAAACATAGGTCTCATCATGATCGTTTCCAGTTTTCGAATCCAACGCTATAAACGCTCCGCCTGGCCCTGCATTGACTTGGCATGACAACTCATCGTCGCTATCATTGGTTTTAGCAACCTGACTCCATTGTGTATTGTAGATATGAGGTGATTTAGAACTTTCACCTACATATTTTGTAGCATTCGGGAAATATCTGTCAATTCGAGCTTTAACAAAATGGAAGCCTTTTGCCATTGCTTCTCGTTCATGCAGTAAGCCATCTAGCCATTTTCTCTCCATTTCCTTCGACAGCTCTACATATTCGGCCATGAAAAATGGGTATGCAGGTCCGAACGTTTTCGGATATTGAAGTGCCATGCTATGTCGGGCTATGCTGCAAAAATCATAATATTCTTTTTCCGACATACAATCTGTTGCTGACGTGTCTTTATTGGTCAGCCTATCGATGACAGCCCGTAGATCTATATCCATATCAGAATGCCATTGGAATATTTTACTGTTTGAGATTTCTCCTGTTGTTGAATTCATTTTGTTTTATACGAACAGATGACTGAGTAACTGGCTCTACATAAGGTACATAGGCTCTGCATATAATAATCGTAAACTCACACCCATTAAGCCCTCAAAGTTAACAAGCCTGTAAAAGCTGGATGTCTAGGTCACAGGGGTGCACACTTCCGACCTTTACGCTAGCAGCTAGAGATGGAATTTTTACTTTCATGAGGTCTAGTCTGGTCAGTCTGGTCCGGTTTTGCTTCCGGATGGTCTAAACAACACCACGACGAGGACAATAACGCTGTTCCCAGTATACAGTAGGCTAGACCTGGACGAGACTATCGAAAATAGTTACTTTAGTTTTGAAAAACGAGAAACAATTATCGAGTTCTTTAATATTCCTTAATACTACGCATGATATCATCCCCCAGCTAAAGGGTTCATGTTCCAACTTTCGACACAGTTGAGTCTCTTGTTAGGACTTAAGCTCAGATCAAAAGATATACTGCTAGCTTTGCAGTTAAATAAATATATACATATTTGTGAAACGTTGTCTTACTGATCGAACATAGGGCTCACTGCAATATATAGCAGAGCTCTAATAATAGCCAGAGAATCAGACAGTCATATTTGCTGCTTGAAGTTTCAAGCCGAGGCGATCATCAGGCAATCTATTCAATATATTCATAATCGGCCCATAATCTGATTGTATATTCAATCAGATTTTTAATAGATTAAAAAGATTGCCTGATGATCGTGTCGACGTGAAACGTCAAGTAGCATATATGACTGTCTGATTCTCTGACTATTATTATATATATCAGTTATACTGTAGAGACTGTAGAAGACATTGTGCTATCGCAAACAAAGTTGTAAATTCAAGATATCAAAGATTAATGGCTTTCATTATTAAAAATAATCAAAAACATGTTTTAGTGAAACACGGACGGAACTAAAATATGTGCAGGAGTCTGTTTTATTTTGTCTGTCTGTGTCTGTCGCCGGCAACGATAATAAAATAGATATTAATAATTAGTCGTCGTAATCAGGGCATAAATTTCATCGGCTAACAATCAATTCAATAAATTTCCGCTACACATGAATAATCAGAAACAAAAGTCGTGACAAACGTCAAGCAAGCATCGTCAGACCGGATTCTAAACAAATCATATAATGCATGTTTGTTACGCCCATTGCGCCTTTGTCTCAAATATAAATCGCAAGGCTTGTAGTTCACACCAACTTTAATAAACATGAATTTGTATAGATTGATAAACCAAAATATATATGTCAAATATGCCGCCAGCAACTTTGTAATCAAAAGTTAAACATTTTTGTAAAAACACCGTACACGTAAAAAAGTAAACAAATTAAAAATGAACTTTGATATTTGTTACTTGATTGAGATTTACTTAAACTATATTGTATTGTATTAAAGGTCAAGGACGGAAATTGGCTAGCCTGGTTCGGTTTGACAATTTGGTTGATGCTGTGAGAAACAAGATAGATGCTGCATAAATTCTATCCGCTTCCGAAATTGCAAACAATTTAAGGCTGGCATATTTATAGACGCTTGAATAGAGACTGATTTCTGATTGTCTAGTCATATAATATTAATTAGTTGTATTCATTTCCATGCCGATGTTGTCTAACTGCATGATTGATTTTCACGTGGGAATAAATAGAGTGACATTCGATGCTTACGCTGATGTGTTAAGTAAGTTGTCGTTGGTTGAAATTCAGTAAATGATTATATTATATGCCGCTATATATATGTTTTCATAATGGAAGCCAAATCAAGATTATTAAGTTTGAATAAAAAACATAACAATTTACGATGCTGTGACCCGTTTAATTGCCACAGAAAGGCAATTTCAAAGCGTGTTTCTATGGTTACCGAAAATTACGCATCTCATGGTGTTACAATTGGTAAGAGCGTTTGCTATACATGTTTGGGAAAGCTATCAAAACCGACTGAAACATCAGGTACAGAAAGTGAAGAGTCAAACAGTGAAACATCAAACAATGAAGAACATTTAAAAAGTAGCAGTAATGATGATAATGATGATGATTACGTTGATGACACTGAGGATGGCTCCCAAAACTTTGAAGACTTCAATGAATCAATCGAGAGTGGTTTGGGCGTGTCACCTGTCCAGCGAAAAAGACTCAGAGAATCAAAACGATATGCCAAGGACAAACTGCAGCGATTACACAACCAGCTGACAGAAAAATTTCAGGAGCATACGAGTCATAAAATTACCAGCGAAGAAACCAGTAACTCAGACTTCAATTATACTGACGGGATTGAAGTGCTAGAGCAACTGAAGAGTAGATTTGCTGGGTCCATTTCAAAGAGTGAAAAGGTATGTACGTTTGACAGTATGTGGTATTTATTTTCCTCTGATGATAATATTAGCAATAACAGCCAATCTTCATAACACAATTACACACGTAAGCCTTATTTATAATTAGTAGTAAAATCAGACTATGGTAGATTGCAATTTGTCTCGATTAATTGAAAATATGGCATATTTTTTACCAACTCACTTATTGGGTCGTATTTAGTTTCAGAAATACTTTTGTTAAATGTAATATTGTATCTATTTCATTTACCTTTATGCCAATAACATACTGTTTTATATTTTTAGATTCGAATTCTAACGGCACTACCAAAATCATGGAAAATTTCTCAAATTGTTGCATTTGGTGCAACAAAGCACATGGCTACGGTAGCAAAAACGCTGGCAAAGGAAAATGGCATCCTGTCTGTACCAAAGGCAAGAGCAAGTGAATTTTCGTCTGAAATTGTCTCGATGGTTGAAAGTTTTTATCGAAGTGAAGAAGTATCGCGTACAATGCCAGGCAAGAAAGACTGCGTCTCAGTGAATATTAATGGTGTTAAAGAAACCAGACAGAAACATCTCGTCTTGTGCAACTTACAAGAAATATATGAATTGTTTACAGTCGAAAATCCCACGGTAAAGATTTCTTTTTCTAAATTTGCACAATTAAGACCCAAAGAGTGCATACTTGCAGGTGCAAGTGGTACACACTCTGTTTGTGTGTGTAGTATCCACCAAAATGTTATATTAATGATAGATGGTGTCGGACTGAAAGGACTAAAGTATACATTAGGAGAAATTAATTATAACATTGATGATTATCATGATTGTATAAAACTGATTATATGTTCGACAGAAACGGATGATTGCTACTTAGGCAAATGCAAGGATTGCCCGGGAGTAGATTTACTACACGATATTATTGAGAAGCATTATGCGGATAAAGCAGTGGAGAATGTTGAGTTTCAACAATGGACTTCTACTGATCGCTGTAATTTGATTCGAGAAAACATGTCTGTAGATGATTTTTTAAATTATTTCTTAACAAAATTAGTTTCTCTAAAACGGCATTCATTTATTGCCAAAAAGCAGAACGCGTTTTGTAAATTGCGAAAAGAAAACCTAATCGTTGGCGAAATTTTAGTGGTGTGCGATTTTGCTGAGAATTATTCCTTTGTTATCCAGGATGAAGTCCAAGGATTTCATTGGAATAATTCTCAGGCCACCTTGCACCCATGCGTTTGTTACTACAAAAATAACTTGAATAAATTGATGCATGTGGATTTTGTAGCAGTGTCAGATTGCTTGACGCATGACACTGTTGCAGTCCACATGTATCAAAAAAGGCTTATTAAATTTTTAGAAGATTTCTTTGGAAAATTGCCTTCAAAAATGTTATATTTTTCGGATGGCTGCGCAGGCCAATATAAAAATTGTAAAAATTTTTATAATTTAGCCTATCACAAATCTGATTTCAATGTTGATGCGGAGTGGCATTTTTTTGCTACTTCTCACGGAAAAGGGCCTTGCGATGGCGTTGGAGGGGCTTTGAAGAGACTTGCAGCAAGAGCTAGTCTTCAACGCCCCCTCAACGACCAAATTATGACAGCTCGTCAACTGTTTGATTTTGGTATTAAAACCATGCCAGATATCAAGTTTTCCTTTTTTACAAAAGACGAATGAGCAGACGAAGAAAAAGATTTGTCAGATCGTTTTAAAATTGCCAAAACCATTGTTGGAACCCGCAGCCTTCATTGCTTTATCCCTCCGTCAATTTCTTCTATGGAAGTAAAAGATATATCATCTGCAACTGTATCAAGAACTGTATATTTGGAAAGTTTAGAAAGTGTCCGAGCGCATGATGACAATGATCTCACAATTGAAAACGTGCATGGTTTTATTGCATTACATTATTTTTCAAAATGGTACATCGGTTGTGTCCTCTACATCGACGAAGAAAATGATGATGCAACGGTGAGTTGTTTGACACCTCCTGGTCCAACAGGCTCATTTCTGTATCCAAGCATTCCCGATGTGATAAAAGTAAACATAGCAAACATTATCTGCCTCATAGATCCAACCACGGCAACTGGTAGGACATATACTCTGTCTGAGGCAGATGTCACAAAGGTTACAAAATTATTTAATACCAATTACAATACATAATATCAATAATAAGTTTATTTCATAGTTCAATTAATTAAAATTCATGAAACAATAATATAACTATAATCAGTAGGCTATACTGTTGATATTACAGAAGTTTATTAAGTAATATACATTTTATTGTACTGTATTGTAAATATTCATAGTACACATTTTTTGTTAAATGCCTTGTAAAAAAGTACGTAAATTTCTAAAACTTTATGACAACAATAATATTAGCAATCTCTTGAAATAAATCGCTTTTATAGAATAACTGTTCAATGTTCTTTTTGTGTTGTCCGTTTAATAGTCATTTCATAAAAGCCGTAAAAAATTGAAATATAGAAAAGTTTGAAAGATTCAATAGACCGGCAAATGAATAAATCACATACGTTTATGAATGAGGTATAAATAGACAAATGGTCATTGAATTAATCATCAATAACTTGCGAACTGTGAGTTGAGCGATCTAAAAATAATTCGAGCAGAGCAAACCGAAAGGTGTGAATCAGTCACTTAGCGTTCTTGTGACATCGATTTGATCAACTCGGAAAGACTCCAGCTGAAAACGAAAATATTGCTTTTTGAACACAAAATGTAAAAAAGCAGGGCGGATCGCAATCTCGCATCAGAATGACCTACACAGCGATAATCTACTACACAGAACACAACTTTTTATGTATTTTTTATCGGAATGAATTAATAGGTTTTTCAGGTATGTTCTTTCGAAGTTTTATTTTGACTTTTTAGGTAGTTAAAATAGATTCTACGGAATTAAAATTACGATATTTGAAAAGATTAATTATTCAAGTATTGCAGACGTTTTAATTCTTTAATTTATAATCAGAAATGGCGAATATATCACCGTTTTAAATGAAGCACAAAATACGATTTTCACACCATTTTCGGAAACTTTAAAGTGCTTTAAAATTGACACTGTTGCAAATTTTTCGATAAAAGTTACATTTCTGAACTCAGCTCATCGAGTTGTACTTGCACATATGTTTTTGTTAAATTTGACGAGGGGGTGGCGAGAAAGTGCCGATTTCACATGGAATGACCCCTACGCAACAGAGCATGTTTTGGTCAAGGGCATTGACTTAAAAGCAAACTTTGATAAATTTTTGTTCCCTAGAGACTAAAAACATCAAAAAGACTCTGTTTGACTGAACAAATAAAAAATTCCTGCAAAATCATATAAATTAGAAGAAGTTTAAGGCTGTGACTGACCCACACGGATGCTCGTCATTTTATCAATCAGACACAAACATTTGCAAAATTCTATGTAGTCTTATCACAAATTAAAACAAAATCATTGTTTTCCAATACTTTAAAGATGTAATATTTATGTAAGTATATAATCAAGTTGACTTGAAATTCTTAAACAATTAACGGCAATAAACCAATATGTTTCGTGACTGACCCTTCAACGATTTGTGACTCCACCCACGAGTCCCGAAAGCATTCGTGACTGACCTATACGTTTTCTTCAAAAAACACCAATAATACGCTGTTATGAAAATTTTTCTCAACTAAATTGTAATAAATAGCCATATGGTAATGTAAAATGGTTGTAGTATTTATTCAAACTGTACCACGAAAGCATCATTTAATCTAAACAACGAGGGTAATTGAAAATCTTTTCTCCTCCGAAAGCGACTAAATTGAAAACACGCCTTCTAATAAGAATGAGCACGTGGTGTGAAGTGTCTAATTCCAGCGAATATGCGATCGTCCGGCTTCTTTGTTTTTGTGACCCTTGCGGTATTTGCTTTGAAATACCGACCCTTGCGCTTGCATCGTAAAAAGCCGTAGCAAGTTTTCTATGAGTCAATCACATCGATTTAAAGTAGGTGGTTTACAAGAATGCCAATATTTCCCGCCAAAAATGCTAATTAGTAGCAAACTAACTTGCATATGAAAGGATTTTTTAATCAAACGTCACGCTGTGGAGTGAACAAAACTTTCTGGACTCTTTCGCTGGTGCATGAACGCGCTTCAAGTGAATCTTAACTGTAACATAAATGTAATTTCGAGGTAAAATACACTCGTAATTCAAACTTTATTAATTCAATTCTACATAATAGGCCATATTAAATTGATTTTCATATTTTTTAAAGTTGAATAACCCAATCAAAATCGCGAAATTTGGAATTTTAGATTGTTATGATTCTCACAAATTTTCGAACGGCCACCTCGACGCGCTCTAGAAAACGTCGTTTTTCTCATAAATAAAATTTATAATATTAATAAAACATTCATATTATGATAGTAAAAGTAATTAATTGTAAGGAAAACAATAACGTTTTGTCTGGATTCCATGCATTATTTATGACGCTTGCAAAATTTTGTGGTTTCACTTCTGATGGAATTGCCCCACATATTCCTATGTAGGAATTGAAATAACTTTAATGCAGTAAATAAATCTACGGCAGGAATTTCTTTGTTCCTTTGTTTTGAAAGTTTGTCACACAGAGTCGAACTTCAACTAAAAGCAGAACAGAAACTTTTATAAATTATTTGTAATTAAAATTCTCAGAAAGACTTGCCTGTTAGTCCAAGTAAATTATTCTGATGGCAAACGAACAAGCAAGCCATAATAGTTTGGAATGACCTGCAAAAGCTGTGTTTATTATTAGATACACACAACCGTGACTCCATGCTTCTGACCGAGGATTTTGTCAATTTTGCTCCCGAAAAAAAAACATTATTTGGATATTGAGGAGCATCGGTTCTGAAATACTTTTACAATTTCACAATTTTGCAAATTTTCATCTCAAAATTATTCAAAATATGAGTGAAATCTTCTCCTTATATTCATTAGAGATATCTTCTCCTTTTTATGTTTGTTTGGCCTCAGCTGATAAGTTACATGTTTTTACTTATCTCCAGGCTTCTGGTTTTCCAACATCAAATGCACCTGTGCCAATGGGTGTGCAATATGGTCAAATGCCACCTGGGGCTGTTGCCGCATCATCTGTGCCAGTCCAAGGAACTATACCCTACAACCAAGGAATGCAGGTAAGATACAAGGGATTGATGATTATCATCATCATCCAAGGTAAAACATTTCCTCTAGTAATGTGAATCGACAGTCAAAACGGTAATTGAATATTTGACAAGTGAGTATTTGATTCGAATCGATTATTAATCGAAATCTTTTGTTCTATTGTTACCATTCAAGTAGACGATAAAAACACAAACAAAGCCTTTTCCACGACTACAAGAAATGCTTTGAAAACATCATATTCAACTTGACTATCTTTACATAGATTTTGAAAGATTTTGAATACATAAATACAACAGTTTGTTTGCTCAGTTTGTTCGTTTCGACTTTAGTTTATAGAATTCATGTGATTCAACACGCTTCATGTTTCATCACGTCTGTTCGATCAATTAATTGTCATATCAACAGAGTTTGAAATAGGACTAATGCTGCATAACTTGAGATTTTCTTTGTTATGGTAATTAGTGGGAGTTCTGTAGACCATTCGAACATGGAAAAGAAGTCGCTGTGAAAGATTTGTCGCATGTTTGTTTTGTATTTTATGTTGGTAAAAAGAGCATTTGATTTAAAAAAAAAATTTATCCAAGAAAGGTTGCTTTATATTTGGAAACAAGCATATTTAATATTAATTCGAATAAGCGAGTACTTCATTTACTATTCTACTAATCGATATTTCATTGATATTTGATTATTAATCGATTAATCGATATCCGATTTGCATCCCTAATTTTTTCCAACCCTAGACGTTAGACTTCTTTTCTCTCCCTTTATTAGATGCCTCCTCGCATGCCAACCTCAGCAATGCCTTCGCAACCAGGGTACATTGCAATGCAGAACATGATGCAACAGATGCCAGCTGTCAGTATGCAATTTCAACCAGTTTATTCGAATATGGTACCATCAATGGCACCAATGACCACAATGCAACCAATGGTTACGCAAATGCCTATCATGGCGATGCCTGGTAAGAAAATATTTGGATAACAGCTCAATGTAATAGTGCCAAGTAGCCTACTTACCCTAGGTGACATCAATGTTAAGTTTTACGCTCTTTCTTTGTGTCTTTTTCACACAACATCCTTCAATATTTCACTCGACTAGCAGCTTGAAATTTGATCTAGCCAAACTAAAGACAATTTAACTCAAACTCATAAAACATTTGAACAATCATCAGTGTATAATGGTATCAATAGGTTATCAATGTTGAAGTTTTTCTCACTTTCTACATGGGCGATTCCATTCACAGATCATGCAAAGTGTCACTTGACCAGCAGCGTCAAATTTGATTGCATTGTTATCCTAGTGCAACCGCTAGGGGAGACCGGGTACACATCGGACGCTTTTCGGTTTCTTACTTCTAATTATTTTACTTTTCGCTCGAAACAAATAAATTGTATATCATTTAATAGCTAATGTGCCATGTTTAAAAGGGTAAATTGTTGGAAAGTTAAATATATTCGAGTGCCGAGTATTTGATCATTCTTTTACCCCTAGTGACTTCGGCCAGACTGGGGTGACTCTGGACAGTGAATTTAAACTCTCAACAATGCACGAAACAAATGTTTATTGACATCAATCGAAAGCTTCATCATTCATCTATTCAGAGAAATCAATGAAATTATTCATAAATTACAAACCATGCTAATATTTATAATTTCTTTAGCGCGTCGAAATAGTCATCGAAAGCCGTAAATTCAAGTGATAACTCAGCGGCCCCAAACAAAACAAAACATGCTCGTAAATCAACAAGAGTAAACCAAACTCTTCGACATATATAAATTGAGACATAGGCCTATCTGTAATTAAATGCACTTCATACTTGATTTTTCATCCACAATTTGATATTCTATTTAACTAGACTATATTATTTCCATATATTCTAAGCCGACGGATCACGCGTGCTCTGAAATGTTTACACAACATCACAGCTAGAGCGTGTCAAACTTGAATGGAATGAGAAACTTGACACCCACTTAATTACGGATTTACCATTGTTTCACAGCTTGATATTTTACTTCTTCATCGCTTTGCTATGTTTTGACGCTCTGACCGTAGTCACCCCGTTTATAAAAATTGAAGAATATCATTTCTGCAGTTGAATTTTCAAAGCGCATGTGCATGAAACTTCAGTATGAGGCACACAACGTCACTGGCTTCAAAATGGTACCAAATATCAACATGTTGGTTGCGTGGATTTTCTTCGTTGAACTTTTTCTTCGAGAACAAATAATACACAAAAGCGGGACAAAGTTTCAAACCATAATAACTTTTTATTACTTGATGAAATTATCTAAAATTTTGGCAATAGGTATGTTTTACCTTTGTATTTAACATACTGAGAGATTGTATTTTTATTTAAACTAAAACCGTTCTGTCCGAAGTCACCCGCGTCCGAAGTGACCCCGGTCTCCCCTATTGTTCTCAAATAATAGAAATTGGATAATGTTAATCAACTGGAACAGTGCTGTTTACAATGTCGCGTACGATTTTTCGCTATGTTTAGAATTTTTTAACATTAGACACATCAATTAGAGTATCACAAATAGGGTGAATCTGGAAGTAACTTATTTGCATAAAAGACTTCCAAAAACAACTTTTTAATGAAATAAAATGTGTCCGAAAAAATTATAAGTTCTTATAAGTTCACATTTGATTTATGTCTGATGTCATATTTTATTTCATTTTACCCAGGTATGACACCAATGATGCGACCGCAAATGGTTGCTACAATGCCAATGACAATGCCACAGACTGGCATGATTCCAATGCCGACTATGCCTATGCAAGGTAACATTATTAAGATACCAAATGCCAATGATCAGACTGCAAAAAGTGAAGAGACTCAAGAAGACGTTGAATTGAAGAAAGAAGAAATTGAACTAAAACCAAAAAAGAAAGTTAAGAAAAAAAAGGTAAATTGAATAAATAAATAAATTGTAAAGTAATCACTCTAACAGGCACCGGTGCTACTCAGAGCCATCTATTTACAAGAGTTGGGACACTGATGCCATTTATGTTTTTTGGCCTGGACCCGAGCACGTTTTCAACAGCAGTGCGCATGTGCAAGAGAATGTTGTGTTTTTTTCAGCCATTTTGGAACTCTGTGAAATGGTTTGCAATCGTTTAACAAGAGTAATATAACCATTTATGAGTTGTCTTTCTCCATATTTATTTGCGGGACTCTCAAAATTAGAATACAAATTTACTTCAATGTATACTATGTTATCAATCTCATCAGCATGTTGCTCAAGAGTAAATCAGATCAATGCTATTGGAATTGCTAAATGGACAAGGAGTTTGTAGAGTTAAAAGAGTATCTCTTACGCTCTTACGCTTATTCTTTGCAGTCAAAGACAACTTTTTCTAATTCTTGTCCCCAGTTGGTATAGTAAACAATACTTTTATTTCGATTACTATTATGCCTATTAACACAACCATTAATAATTTAATAGCCTATGTTTGTTTTCACTGATAAAAGTTGTATTTTTCCGCGCGCTTCGCTTAAAACAGGAAACCTGGCGCCAAAAGAACAAGAACCCTGGTGCCGAAAGTACGAAAATGGCGTCCAAAAGATCACGTGAATGGCATCTGTCCAATAGGAGACGATAGCGGCACATGAAAGCGTGTCCCAACTCTTGTAAATAGATGGCTCTGGTGCTACTATTTCTAGATTAGTGGCTTTTCTCGTTAAGAACAATGATTATAGATGCTTTTATTGATCTCAGCCTCGTCTTTGTAGATCAATCAACTTGTTTTATGGCAGATAGATCTTGATTGTCAATGTGCAATGATGCGCCACAATTACTCACAATGAAATTCCCTCTGGACCTGCCATTCTAGGTGGTACTCATGTTTTTAAATTAAGTCAAGGCTGAGTTGATCTTCTGGGGATTTGAACCACAGTCAATTGCATATGATCAGATCCGAAGTCCGGCTGCTCTATCATCTGAAAGGGGTTCAGAAGTAAAACTCTACAACTGGGATTCAAAGAAAGGAAAAATATGACAAATGTATGAAGATTTTATTGTAACTTCACACAAATGTTTGTAGACAGCCTTGAGTTTAGGTTCTCTGACATCAGCGCTGTTGAAAGCTTGTCTTAAAAGTTAAAAATAAAAGACTTTGGGCTCATGTTTTTCTAGTGCATTCTTGTGTCCCCCGCTTCTTTGGGCTGAAATCAGAGCACTCAAGCACAGGATCATTATGCAATGAGCATATTTGGTGATATTTCGACATGTTCCTATTGTGCGTTGAGCTTTAGTTGGACTGCTTTATTTGTATTTTTGATTACAGAAGAAGTGTATATGGGCTGAGCACACAGCACCAGACGGAAGAAAATATTTTTTCAATGCTGAAACTAAAGCCTCTGTTTGGACTAAACCAGATGAATTGAAGACTGCCTCTGAGGTATGTGAGTCATATTCAGAAATTCAAAGGAAGGTAACAAGCAAGCAGTACTGCTTAAGAGGTGGCGTCAACAATTAATTGCACTATGTGATGCTTTAACTCTTAAGATAAGCTTTGCCTATCTGAATGTAACACATCGTTGGAAAATTTCTGTTGAGAAACTGATTGAAGGTTGATGTGGTTCAGAATGTTATTCAAGAGGGAACTATCCGGATTCTAGAATATACAATCAGATTGTTCATACTATACCATACTTTTGTTTTCATGATCAATGACAGCCAGCCATACGACGTCTAAGAAGAAATAAGACTCAGTAACATGTCAGTGTCATCTAGATTCATTATAAAAGTTAACTAGGCTACACACAACATGGATTAAATATGGATATCCTAACTACAAATAATTCAAATCAAGTTATTATAATTTATTTTCTTATTTTCAGCGTTTATTAGATTCTTGTCAATGGAAAGAATATAAATCTGATGCTGGTAGAATGTATTACCATCATACGGAAACAAAAGAGTCGAAATGGACTATTCCAGACGAATTAGCAGAAATCAAAGGTACATTTGATATGGTCGAAATTTGTACGGGAGAGCAAGGAGACTTTCCCTGCTTACCTTTGTAAATTCTCTTAGAACTATAAAAAATTAATGTAGACGGTGTCGCCCTACCGAAGGCATCCGTACCACTTCTCTATTTCTAGAGGAGTGGCTCTTTTCGCTGAGAGCAATGATTTTAAATGCTCTTTACTGATCTCAGCCGCTACACGGCAGATCAATTTCAACAGATTTCATAGTAGATAGGTCTTGATTGTCAATGCGCAACAATGTGCCGCAGCTACTCACAATGCAATTCCCTCTGGACCATTCCATTTGCCATCCTAAGATGGTACTCGTTTGATGTTTCAGATAAAGTCAAGGCTGAGCTGACCTTTGGGGGATTTGAACCACAGTCAATCAGATATGATCCAATTTGAAGTTCGGTTGCTCTGCCATCTGAGCTTATCCTCTTAGAACTATTATGCTGAATAACACTTTATTTCATGTTGTTTCCCTCAATTTCAGTAAGCAACAGTATAACTGATTGTATGGAATTTAGCCTACTGGTTCAAGTTGATCGCCATACAATTTGCGCCTCCTGTTTTGATTCCATGAGTGTTACATTGATAGTTTAAATTAGAGATGTTCCAATTATGAAATTGCCGATTATTTTTTAAATCAGTATACCGATTATTTTGATAAATGTTATCAATGGACAATATAATAACAAGCTTTTAGTACAAAATTGAATATTGTCTAAAAAGTAGCAACACATACCCTGAACCAAATTATTGAAGTAGGCTATCATAGAACAGTTTTAAAGCAGAAGTCAACAAAATACTAAAACAAATAAAGGCCTAATAAGAAATGGAAATCATCAGAATCTTTTAGGAGTGCCCCGGTTATTTACTCTAATGAGAAAATATAGTGAAGTAAGCTTACTGTATTTTTTCTTCTCCAACAAGTCTAATTTAATAAAAATTTAAAATATAATAATGTGTAATGATTTAACAATCTTTCAACATGTATTTCCTATCCTTCTTGTTCTTTCGCTGTTGTTTTACGGTGAAGATGGATCGCTAAAAATAATTTTACATTGACACTGTCACTGTTGTCAACTCTTTAGTTGCAGTAGGGTCATTCCATGGAGAATCTGCAGTTTTTCCCCGCACCCTCTTAGAATTTGTTAAAAAATATATATGCATATAGTTCTCCATGAGCTGAGTTTAGAAATGTAACTTATAGCCACGATTCTGCAACAGTTTCGATTTTATGGCACCTCGAAGTCACAGAAAAGGTGTGAAAATTACATTTTCGCTATTCATTTAAACGCTTATATCCTTTCCATTTCTCGTTGGATTTCAACGATTTAAAACATCTGCAATAGAGGAATAAATTGTCTTGCCAAGTATATAATTTAAAGCCACGCAGTTAAATCATGCCGTTAATCTGTTAAACCGATTATTTCCGATTAATCGGAACATCTCTAGTTTAAATTTACCGTTTTGAATGGCGCCACAATTTTTGTATATATTCCTGTTGATGAGGAGTACAGCCTTACTTTTGGGCACCAATGTTTTCAATTTATGCAAATATGTGAAGAAAATGTTCGGGGTCAAGGGTGATCAGTAAATATTTCAAAGTCTTCCAGATCAGTTTTACACTTGAAATCAGTTATGCATTTAACAAGTTACTTTAAAAATTACTTGTTTATTAGTTAACAAAGGTACATTTTATATCGTAAGAAACAAGAAAAACTAATTCGGAACACTTTCAAGTATGTGTTCAGGCTTATGCGTATTATCCTTTGGTCGATCTTTTTTGCTTGGATCAATCAGCATTGACCAAACCGCGACACTGACCTGAGTCAGCAGTTTCAAAGGATTCAAGATGGTAGCAAGCGGCTTTATTCCAAATTTATTCAAATATCCCTTTCATTCTCAAAGAAAAATATCAAGAAAACAGCCTTAAAAAGTATTCTTGCAGCTTGAATTGTTTTCTCTATAGCATGATAATGATCGAGTTGCCTTTAGAAGTTGACAGTTAGCATGCCATAGTGGAATCCATGTATGTTTGGCTGGATATATCCGGCGTAGAACTGAGTTGAAATTACGCAAATTTGATTTCTTTGGAAATTGGATAATTTTCTATAGTTTTCAACTAAAGTTGAGCTTTTTGGCGTATTCTTGAATGCTGACCTGGCCTATGTAGTATTGGCGTAAATATCCGGCGTTCCAAATTCAAGGATTCCACTATGGCTAACTTGTCAATTTAAAGAAAAGAGAGGCAGTTGATTAATTCTATCTCACCCAACAGTTTTATCAATAAGTATCAAACATTTAAATGAAGTTATTTTCGTAATTTTCTTGAATATGAAATGCATTTGAAAGTATGCCTTTCTGTTTTCAATATACAGTAGAAACTGTTTATAACGCCACCTTTTATAACGTATTATTGTTTCAAGTATACAGATTGATTGTTCCTGGGATGTTTTAGTAGGTTTTCTCTTGATAATTATTGGTTATAACGTCACTGTTTACAACGGATTATCTCATATAACGTCATCCATTTTTATTCCAGTGAACTAATAAAATTGTTTGTAACGTCTCATTTACAAAAATCTTTGGTTTTCAATATCAAATTCAAACAATATAGTAATTTTTCAACAATAAGAAAGTATTTTGGATGCGATGGAATGTATAAAATGTCACACTTTTCTCTGTGAGTTATTTGAACATGCAATAGCCTATCAAATAAAACAGTGAAGCTTTTTAACATTTGAAAGGAAAACATTTGTGTCACTGTTTGTATAACATTGAATCTATTATAGTCAAATAAAATTACAGTAAAAGCAACATCATGAGCAGTAAAACAAATCAAAGCCGATCATTCGCCATCATAAATAATAAAAACCATAAATCTACGTCCAATTTAAAGTAAAATGAATGCTAATAATCCGATTTAACAGGAATAGTCTAAAAGCGATAGGAATAGTCTAAGGTCAGCCTCTCTCAAATCAACTCACTCAACGAGGCTCGACACTAGATCAAGGAGGATCGCAATTTGATCACATGTTTCACTTGATCACATGGTTAGTGTTAGTGATTAGGGTTAGGGTTTGGTCACGTGATAACAACCCGGTCGAGTTTAAATTCGTTTCGGTTACCCAATCTCTCGTCGGCATGGCACAGTGGTAGTGCGTTCGACTAGAATGCGCATCATACTAGTTTGATGATAGGTCGCTCCAAATTTTAAATTTATTTTCATTATTATGTTTCAAACTGTTGGTTAAGTTGCTATTCGTTCATAATACGCATGCGTTGCTACTCGAAAGCAATTAACTAGTTTCTAAATTAACTAGATTCAGGCTCTTATCATTTCTGTCTGAGTTTTAACAAAGCAGTTCTGAAACTAGCCCAGTGCACATTGTAACATTTCAATGCATATTGTAAATCTAGTAGGTTACTTGGTTCAGAATGTCATATTAGTAGGTAATTCTAGAATACTTGATGACATTTTCTTCAATTTTATTTAGCAAAAGTGAAAGAAGAAGAAGAGAAAAAAGCGTAAGTATATATCCTATGGATTAGAAACACAAAATAAATCACAGAAATAAAGAAATTAAACAAACACTTTTGTTAATGTAGCACTATGGCCAGTTACAATTTAACAGATAGGCTTGCTTGAAAACCCACTGGAAAAAACAGTTCAAAGCTTGACCATGTAACCATGCACACACAAAATATGATGTATTGTTATTTCTTGTTACAGAGAAGGAGGCGAGGTTGAGGAAAGTGAAGAGAGCGAAGAAGAAGAAGAGGATGAGGAAGACGAGAAAGAAACTGAGATTGACAACACAACAATGACGGAAGAAACTAGACAAGAAGTGTAAGCATGTTACACCGATGTCACGCTTGATAGGATAACAGATCTTCAAACTGACACACTGTCTGTTTGTCTTCTCGCTTATATAAGAGATCATCAATCAGAGGCTTTCTGTTAGATCGATGATTTTCATTGGCACCAACAATCAACCAGAATGTCACAAAGTTTTTCCCATAACGATCCCAACAACCTGGTTCACAGGAGGCCAGCAGAAATTCAGATGTTTTCAATTATTTGTTTTCTTACTTTTAGTTATGATTTTACGATGTGCAATTCATGTAATTATGACCAGAACAAGCTACAGTTAAAAACTTTTGATCAAATTTGTTCAATGCCCAAATTTTTTGATCTGACAAAGAGGATCCTGCAAGTCTAAAAGTTGAAGGATTGGATATTTTCTACAAAGTCTGATGCTAGAAATGTTTGCGCTTATTATATGATTTTAATTTTGATAATTTTCAAAAAATTTACGGTCTTTTGAAGTGTGTCAAAATTTATGTGTTTTTTTTCAACAGAGTACCAGCAAAAGTAGAACCTATTGTTTACAGCACAAAGGAAGAAGCAAAACAAGCATTTGTTGACTTACTCAAAGAGAAGGTAGGCCATATTGATAAAACCAACAAATAACAACGGACCGGTCAAAAAAATTTGAAATGTTTAGGTTATAACCTGAATATATGCTCTAAAAACCAGTTTACAGACTTTGAAGATTGTTTGACCTGCAAATTAATACGTAGAGCCAATGAGGAAAACACTACTATTTTTCAATAGTTTATGCATATCTTTGCAGATTATACTTCATACATTTAAATAGAGCAGGCTATCTGAATAATTTCAATAGAATATTGATAATGTTTCAGATCTAAAAGATGTAAAACAAAAATTGGTAAGAAATATATTGCCAAACTGAAGACAGTTTCATCATTGATTAGCAGTGTATAATTTTATCAATGCAGAACTTTGTCTACTTCTTTTCCACTCGACATCAGTCATCGTTAGTCAAGTGAAATTTGATCGCGATGTTATGAAAATACATGCTCTATTGTTCTCAAACAAAACATTTCAATTAATATAATTTGAATTGAATGATGTTGTTTACAATTTATGTTGTGTGCGATTTTTGTAAATTTTTCTCTCGTTTTAAAACTTTATAACCTTGTGGTCCCAACCGTAGAGAGTTTCACGGAAGGAGTGCATTTCAAAAATTAATTTTGCAAAAAAAAAGCTTTAAACGTTTTGAACAAAAAAAGTGTTGCAATGAGTAATTTTTTTCACAAAAAATGTAAACTTATTTTTTTCACAATTTTTTTAATTTGAATTGTTGACTGCGATGGATTATTTTACTAATTTACAGCAATGATTATAATTTGATGAATAACAAACCAAATCTACTCTTTTTGATGTCAGTTATCAATGAACACTGACATTTGTTTTTTACAAAATCACTCTCCTACAGCCCTCCTAAACATTTTAAAGAAAGTTATTTACCATTCTCTTTTCATTTAGTCCCGTAAAGGTCTGTTGTTCCAACTTATTTAGGCTCAAATAGCTTTCAAATCCATGCATGTCATTATTAAGCCTATAATAATCGAGGAACTATGAACGCATGGATGGTGTAAGGAGCCACTCAAATTTTGGAAGTTACAGTCAGACTTGTACAGAATCAGAATTTTCAGATTCCAACTTCTTCAGCTAGCTTCACTTTGACAATCTCAAATCGAAAGGCCTATATTTTTGTATTTCAATTATACTGATATTATTGAAACTCAAGAAGAAAGCCTGGCGAAATGACTTTTTATTTCGCCAACATTCATGAATTCAACAAAACCCGATGAATTTTGGCGAAATAATTCCTTTAGGATTTTGTTGGCTGATGTTGAAGTTCCCTTTATTTGGATTCTGAATACGTTGAAAAATTTCACCAACATTTGTAGGATTTTGTTGATTTCTATTATTCTGATAGAATCCTACCGATGTTGGCGAAGTGGCCAAATGACTTTTTAGTTCGCCAACATTCATAACATTTTGTTAAAAATATGAACCTTGTTCTGTTCGGTCAACAATGACGTAGCTTGACTCAGGATTGGCTGGCTCGATTGACAAGCCATCAACCCTCAAAATATCAACTGCTGTTGACGAAAATGATTTCAACAAAACCCTAAAAAATATAAAGTCATTTGGCCTCCTCAAAGATGTTGACGAAAAAACGCCAACATCTGTAGGACTAGATCATAGAAATTTGAGCGAAATTAAAAAGTCATTTGGCCAGGGCTTAATAAACATCAAGTGTGGTTTCCGGGTGTTTATAGTGTTATTTTGTGCTACAGATAATACTTTATTACACTCTATTGACTACCAAGATTAGAAATGAGAATTAAATCTATTTTGTTTTAATTATAGAAAATTCCAAGCACCTGGTCATGGGAATCAACAATGAAGCAAATTGTCACTGATCCTAGATACATGTAAGGAAGAAAACAGAGTTGTTTCGTAAAATTTGTTGTCGTTTGCCATTTGCCAGGGCTTGAAAATTCATTATAAACCCATAATATCTTTGTCTGCATTTAAACAATGTAAGACCATTTCGTAAACTGTTCATATAATTAGATTTGTCGTCCTTCTGGATCTTAAAAGGGCAAGATTGACCGGCAACCATTGCGAGCTCAAATTGAATTTATGCATAGTGTAATTCGACCGTCTCGCTTTGAAACTATTGTTATACGCGAGCCTTACAGTCCTATGAAAAAAAGCTCCAAGCTTATCGGGTTCTGAATAAATGATGATGATGATGATGATGATAATATGTTATATACAATATGTTTTCTTTGAAACTCTTTTTATTCACGAGCCTAATTTGTAATAAATTCATGTCAACAATGAACATTGTGTTATAAACAATAAACATGCACGTGATCCTAAGTGCGTAGCGCCTGTCGGTCATTTCTGCTCCTTTAAGATGTGGCCTATTTAGCTCAAACAGTTACCCGGTCTTGCATAAACTGTGTTTTACAAATATGAAATCCAAAATCTGGAATTACAAATCATGTAAAACTGATTTTCTAGGATTCCAAAACTTTATCGGTTTTCAAAATACTCTTGTTATTTCAGTTAAATGCTTAGAAATATCTGCGCAGCCAAATTCCATGTTTGTGTTTTTTATAACTGACATGGCCAGACACTGTGCTAAATCAAATGTTTACTGTTTTCTTTTATCGTGATCTTAATATCAAGGATGATGATAATGATGACGATGATTTTTATTTGGGATTGCATTTAATGTGATTTTAATTACATTGGATCAATTCTTAATAAAATTTATTTTCAGTAAGCTACAAATGTACCTAAGTTGAGTCATATTTGCGATTTGAAAATATGTGAAAACAGATTTATTAAACTTATTAAATATTAAGTTGAAATAAAAAATTCTTATCATTGAAGTTCTGCAATATTTTGATTGAAAAACAAGGGCTCAAATGCTTTATTTGATAAATATTCAATTTTGTAATTTTGCTGTTTGCAAACAATTGATACAAGCGCAATGGAAAGCTCTAGATGATCACTAGGTGTAAAGTAAGTAATTAATTGAGACGCTGACACCCCACCAAAGGCACCCGCACCACTCATCTATTTCTAGAAGAATTTCTCTTTTTTCTGAGAGCAATGATGTTAAATGCTCTTTATTGATCTCAGCCGCGACAATGAAGATCAATTTCAACAGATTTCATGGTAGATAGGTATGGTTGTCAATGCGCAACGATGCGCTGCAGCTACTTACAATGCATATCTTTCTGGACCATTCCATCCGCCATCCTTAGATGGTACTCATTCGATGTTTAGATAAAAGTCTGTGGTAGGTTGACCTTCAGGGGATTTGAACCACAGTCGATCAGATATGACCAGATCTGAAGTTCAGTTGTTCTGCCATCTGAGCTAATCCTCCATATTTAATGTCCTTAGTCCAACTAGGCATCGGCTTGAGGATCTACCCCAGGCCCAGGCTCTTCACCATAAAAATGAGAGTCACGGCACACAGGCTAGAGAAACTTCTTACTAGAAGCCTGTGTCTCATACTCCTCAAATCGCAAAATGACAATCAGATGCTACCGCATATCACACATAGCATATCATAGTGTTAAGCCAACCAAAACATGTAATCGATTCTTGACTGACTTTTTGTGGTCAAACCTAGGTCTGACAAAAGGTTCAGCTATCTGGAGTACTGGAAGCAATTTCAACAATTCACTATCGATTCGTTCTGATTATCTTGTTGAAGTTTGACCAATAAATCATAAAATTACCAATTTTCTTCATAATCTGCTCTAGCCTTCCGGAATCTAAGATTCCAGGATGCCTACTTTTGTCTGACCCTGACTCAAGCCCTCCTTATTCATTTGATTGAGTGGGACACCTTTTCCCCTTGTTTTGCTAACCTTTATGCAGATAATCATACAACTTACAAGCTAACCTCTGTTGCTCAGTTGAACACTATCTTAAGTATTTACAAATTGTTTCTCGTTAGGGCTTTGAAGAAATTAAATGAAAAGAAACAAGCGTTCAACCATTACAAACAACATCGCTCCAACGAAGAAGCAAAAGAAGAACGCGAAAGTGCGAAGAAAGCACGCGATGCCCTCCACGATCATTTATTAAAGCATCCAAAAACACATTCACATTTGAGATGGCGATTTGCATGTGAATTATTCGAAGGTGATTCTATCTGGGAAGGTGTTCACGAGAGAGATCGAAAAGATATATTTGACGATGCATTGTTTTATTTGGGTAAACAAGAGAAAGAAGAAGAAAGACAATCACATGTCAACAATAGGAATTACATGCTGGATGTATTCACAAACCTGAGCGCGATATCATATAAAACGACATGGTCTGAGGTATTGATGCTATTATAGCTCGTTGATCATCTCTTTACCTGCAGGCTCTAGGGGTGTTCACAATTAGTGCACTTCTAGCTCAGCGGCAATCTGTTCTCACTTTGCGCTGGAGGGGCTTTTTCTCGATTTGTTATTGGTGCGCGTGTGTTGTTTGCAAGTTTATACATGCCGCCTGTCTGTAAATGTGTTTGTATGTATCCCCCAATAAACAAATAGTTAACTGAAAATGTAAAATTATTGCTATTGAAGTGATCCAATTGATGAGTGTAGATCCAATTGATTGTCATGAATTGTGGAGTTGTGATTTGCATAAGATGAGCGAAGGATCCTGTTACACCATTGAAAAATTCTCAAAATGTGCCTGTAGACTGACAAAGCACCAGATCGCCAGTTATGAATGGCAATGCACTTCTGCTACAAACAAAAGCTGTTTAATCCAGTTTAATAGTGATGATGGTGATATCCTTGTGTACAAAGTGTAGGCACGGCTAACTCAAATGCCCCCCTCCACCTATGTAACTCTGGTCCTTAATATAGTTGACCATTGAAACTCAATTTGAATGTATCTTTTATTAAAATTTTGTTTCTTTTGTCTGTTTAGACTCAAGAGATTCTAAGAGAGCATGAATTATGCCAGAACAACGACAAAATTCAAAGTAAATCATATTCACATATTAATTATTTTATTTATTTATCCAAATTAGTTATTACGTCAATGTTAAACACTTTTATACATTACATTATTATTATTTAGCGTCAGACTTATGAAACATAAAACTTTAAGTGCCAGAAAATGAATTCGTAATCTCTTACTCCATTATTATTATTTATGCTCTGTCAAATGGCATCGAATGCTATTGCAACTGCTATTAGATACTATACAGTCGAACTTGCTTAATGTCTCCCCTCTGATGCGGATGAAAAGTGGGACATTAAGCGAGGTGGGATATTAAGCAAGGTAGGATTATGAGAGTTTGTATGGAGAATGGAAAATATAAATCAGTTTTATGTGGGGATATTAAGCAAGGTGGGCTATTAAAAGAGGGGATATTAACCGAGCTTGACTGTATTATTATTATATTATATTATATTATATTATATTATATTATATTATATTATATTATATTATATTATATTATATTATATTATATTATATTATATTATATTATATTATATTATATTATATTATATTATATTATATTATATTATATTATATTATATTATATTATATTATATTATATTATATTATATTATATTATATTATATTATATTATATTATATTATAATATATTATATTATTAGTAGTAGTATTATAAGTAAACGAGAAATAGTTGGAGGACACAAGTGAAACGCTAAAAAAACATAAGCTCTGAATGAATGATTTTTAACTTCCCCAGTGTCTCACAACTTTATCTCGTTTAGTAAATACTGGTTTACCCTAGAATTTTATGCATGGTCTTCCTACCAATCAGATCACATGAAAATTTGCGATATTCTTTGTTGTTATTTTGTTTTGTTGTTATTATTATTATTAATTGTTGTTTGTAGTGATCTTGACTGAAGACAAAGAAGATGCTTTGATTGCATTCGAAGAATTGATAAGAGACCTTGAAAAGGTTTGTTTGTTTACTTAATTTGCAAATGTCTGGAGCTGTAAACTTTGATCAAATTTAAAAGCAAGGCCCCAACTTTAAGCACATACTCTCATTAAGGCTACACAAAGTCCTTTCTGGTTACACATAGCTTATCTTCAAAGGGCTGATAAATATTGCGGAAATTGTCGATGTTGATGATCTATTGTGGATTTTCAGCTCATGTCATACACTACAGATGTCATAATTTTGCTCAAATCTTCGGTATATTTTTGATGCTTTGGTTTCACTTTACATGGAATTGTCCACATGGTAATTCGTACATCCTTTTGACAACGTTATCCGATTCCCTTTGAACAAACTGTACCCTTGTCATGTGTTTAGCCTATTGCCCTTATTGAGTTTCGGTCTTGCGGATGATAATAACATATGTTATTTAGCTCTTACCTGGTACATCAACTAGTTTGAAAAATCTTATCAGATTTGCCAGTCTACAGGATTGAGGGTTTTCTCATTATGCGCAGCTAAATTCCATGTCAGTGTTTTTTATAACTGACATGGCCAGACAGTGTGCTAAATCAAATGCTTACTGTTTCATTTTATCATGATCTTAATATAAATGATGATGATAATGATGATGATGGATTTTGTTTGGATTTGCATTCAATGTGATTTTAATTGCATTAAATCAATTCTTAGCATTGTTAATTTGCAGTCAGCAACACAACTATATTGCTATTGTTAATATTACTATATATGTATATCCTTGTCAAAGCTATGTTTCAAACAACATCCAAAAGAAGTTTGTGATGAACAGTTCTTCATTTTTACACCCCTTTGACAATCGCAAGTTTCACAAACATTTCATAAAAAATCGTGAAAACATTCCATTCAGTGTTCACAAACTGTTTATAAGATGTTCATGAACAGTTCATGAAAGTATCAGACATAAGAATTGTCAGACTAATAGCGCATTTCAGACTATTTTTGAAATTTTAATTTTCATGTCTAAAGTATGTAAAGTCATCAATTTATCAAATTTTTTCGTAAGGGATTATTCCCTTTGTTCCATTAACTTTTCCATAAACTGTTTACACAATCGTAAGCGTTACATGTTTTAATACCTACACCCAAATACAGAAATATACACAAAGAGACTGCAGATCAAGGCCTTGTAGCTATTTCACTATCTGGTTTCCTTTTTAGGCTCCCACAAAAAAACAAAATTAGGAATCGATTTAGAGATATTCCCTGTACCTGATAAATTCCAGATACTGACATCAGCTGCATGCTAAAAGTGTTTTCCATCCATACTTTAAGTAGGAATACTAATGATGACATGATATCACTGAAATGCAGCTGGGATATAATGTAAATTTTATTTTTTGCTTTCGTCTAGGAACACGAGGAAGAAAGAGTTATTGAAAAAGGCAAATTAAAACGTCAACAAAGAAAAAACAGAGACGCATTTGTTGTAAGTAGAACTTAACAGTGCACATAGTAACTATAGCAGCTTGTGTACTTAGTTGTTTCTCTTCCCCGATCAAACATACTACTCTCATTGTCAGGCAGGCTCCAACAAAAGGTTCAGCCTTCTGGATGCCTAGAGGCATTTCAACATTTTCTTCTGAATTTTTTGTTGATGTTTGACCAATTAGTCATAAAAATATCAATTTTCTCCTGAATTTACTCTAGCCTTCTGGAATCTATGACTGCAGGATTCCTACTTCCTGCTTATCGTGAATTGTGAATCAACTTTTCCCGTTCTGCGGTATGTTGTTGTTGTTCAATGTAAAACCATTTTGAAGATCAAACCTTTTCTAAAACATTTTATGATTTGTTACCAATCTTTGTTAGTTTAGGCATCGATTATTCGTTTATAAAAAGTTTGTGGAAAAGAAACAAACGTAATCACAGGTCACAGAAACAATAAACAAACAGTTTAATTAATCATATTAATTGTTTCTTCACGTCACTTAATTTTAGTGGAAACTTCCATAGTCTGAATATAGCATCTTTTTAAAACTATCTTTTTAAAACCATTTTTGAGCTCAATGACTGATCATTAAATGAATTGAAGACTTGATGTGAAGAGCGAAAAACCTTGAATTGTTTATTTTTGCATCCACATGCAATGATTTTTGACAATAGGTGGAGCCCCTACTTCCATACTCATTCCTTCTCTGCAGCCAAGGTAGCCATTGCAGCTGTAGAAAAGCTAATATAGAATGTACTGCAATGTGCCGCTGTGTCAATTGCGCAAACTGCGCCTTCAGTGCAGAGAATAAACCTGAAGAAGATCAGATTAGGATATATCCACCCAACAGTGATATTAGGGAAGACGAAGATAAATGTATTTAATAACGTATTTATAATTCGTTAAATGATCTCTTTCAAAGTTTATTTACAATTAATAATTATGGTGAAGTGTCAGTTTTATCATTACACTTTTACTTACAATAATTTTTTTAATATTAGCGTCTGAAGATCGAAATTAAACGTGGGGAACTATGAGTAACGGAAAAAGACTTTTGCCTCATCTTTGTCTCTTATCATATAATGCTCTGTTTCAGCCAACATTGACCACTTTCATACTCATATGTGTATCTGAGTAATTGCCCAAATGTTGATAAACTGTCATGGACAAATCACGAAAGTTCATGAACAGTCCATGAACAGTCCATGAATTGTTCATGAAAGTTCTTGAACTTTTCATGAACTTTCACGCAATTTCACATTCATGAACCGGTTCATCAGGTGCTCATGATTTCTGATAACAGTTCATGAATTTTTTCCATAGGGAAAGTATGCTACATTCTAGTGACAAATCTTCCCTTTCATCTGATTCTAGGCTTTTCTTGATGAAATGCATAACGAAGGATTTTTAAATTCAATGTCAAGATGGAAGGATCTATTCCAAAAGATAACAACAAACAGCGCATTCCATAGCATGCTGGGTCAACCGGGTAGGTACTTTGTATATTATGAGTACAGCAAATGCAAATGTTGTAGAACTGAGATTTGCACAAATTACATTGTGTTGAAAATTACCATAATCGCAACAATGTCACATTTTCTCATACTCAACAGGTTCAACTCCTTTGGATCTGTTCAAGTTTTATGTAGAAGAATTGAAAGCCAGATATAATGACGAGAAGAAAATTATTAGAGAGATTCTCAAGGTGTGTTTCTTTCGATATAAAAAGTATTTTTAAATGGTATATGTTGTGATTTATTCAGAGACGGCTATTTGTAAACACTTAAAATTGCACAAACTAGAGCATAATAGACCGAACGGCACAGATCTGAAGCGGCATGCTCTTATAGACAACTTGAAATTCAATCTCAGGCCGCATCTCATTTGAATAACTAAATAATTTATCCCTGAATAATTTTTTAATAACTTTTATTTCCATCAGGATAAATCATTTGTTGTGGAACTTAAAACTGCATATAATGAATTCAATGATCTTATCGTTGGTGATGATAGATCTGCAACATTTGATCTTGGAAATATCAAAATGGCATTTAATAGTGTAAGTATAGATAAGCAATTTCCTTTACCCTTTATGATTACATCAGACGTAAGACATCAGACTTTCCAGCCTTTTAGCAGATTTCAGAATATTTCTTCTCTTAAAATAAAATATTATTTATAGGCTTTTGCAGTTGAAATTCACTACAATTGATGAAGATATTATAGATTTCATACTTTATTTGAAATTTGAATAGGGTCAACTCATAAAAATATAAATTCAAATTTTTACATAACTATTTACACTTAGTGCCCTGACTACTCTGTACTTTCGATAAACGGGTAACTTTTTTTAGTATTATGCAATTGAAAAAGTGAGAATTTCAAATCTTGAGAATCAGAAAATGAAAGTCAAGTGATGTAATACTGCAAAAATTCCTATCACGATGAATGAGCGCGATTAAAAATTGTCTTAGTTTTCTGATCGTAGTCCAATCAGTGTCCTTTCAGCTTTTGATTGGTTGGAATGTCACAACAAGGTATTTTCTCACTTATGCAAAAAGGTTCATCACAAAAGGTCTATTGATTACATCATCAAATTCAAATTGAATGATTACGTCATTCAAAAGGGAAAAGATGTATAGGTCAGGAGCAATAGCAGATCCCACCCTTCTCTATCCGCGCCTTCTTTCATATGATTGTATACATCAGTAATGATTCTTAAAATTGATCATTCAAAATGAAGTTTCCTATGAGCTTTTCCTTTTGTCACACTCAAGTCATTTCTGGAGAAGAATCAAAGCCGAAAAGCACTCGTAGTGGCTGCTCGCAATTTTTTAATGCATTCTTTGTGTTCTCTGTACGTGCCTCTTGTGGGCGAGAAAGCTGAGACAAAATCATGCACCGATTTCTTATTGTTAGTTGTTAATTGTTTTTGTTCTGTTCATAAATTTTAGATGAGGGAAAAAGCAGAAGCAAGAGAAAAGGAAAGACTTAAAAAAGAGGAACGAGATGTAAGTTCTCGCCTAAATTCATATAATACTAGCAATGTTTTACCCGCGTTGCTGGGTTAATTTTGGCCTGATCAATACTATCTTTGACGTGAAATGAATTTGGAGAACATGTGGATTTTACTGTCAAACAATAGAAACGTGACACAACGAAGCATGTCGTAGCATATGGCGGCTCCAGAACTCAAAACAAAATCGGTTCGTGAAATGACATTTTCTTTTGATACGCAAAGCAAAAGAAAAATTCGAAAAACAAACCTGATGTGAAAAAAATCCATGATTTCATGAACATCTTCTTGTTGATCCATAACAGCCATAGACAGTTCATTAATTGACTTTCATGAACATCTTCTTGTTGATCCATGAACAGCCATAGACAGTTCATTAATTAACTGTTAATGAACATTTGGCCAATTTCACATTCATGAGTTATTCACAGGGGTGAAGATCACAATTACATGTGAAACTCCAAATAACGGGAGAGGATCGTTGTCTTTGTTTCCTATTCTAAATCCAGTCCTTTTTCAACTTAAATATCTTTTGAAATTTTGTTGAGGTTCTCCCTGCAATTTATGAAAATATCATATTTGTTATATATTTGTTATTTTCTTCTGATTTAATAGCAACGTCGCAAAGAAAGTGTCTTCAAGACCATGTTAAAACAAGCAACACCATCGTTGGAAGTAAAAGACACATGGGAACAGGTAATTAACCATTCGTTGGATCAAAGTAACCCTAACGTAAATGCTGCAAGAGGAGGATAATTTGTATAGAAGAGCGTACATATACTCAAAACACTTACGGAGAAAACACAAAAGCAAAAATCACTCGCTATGACAGTTTGTAATTTTCTGATTTCTTCTCGTTTTCTCTTTACGTTCTATCCAGTGCACCAATTGCTCAGTGACGCGCCAATATCAAATCTCAGTTGAGAAGTTTAAATGCACATCTCATCTCTTCGTACAAACACTTCTTTATGTTGGCAAAAGCGTTGAAAGCAAATTAAACAAATCATGCATTCATTCTTGATATATGCACTTGATCTTGAAAGTAATCTATCATCACTTCCCTTCTCTTACATGTTTTTCATTTATTATTATATCAGAAAGAGATTTGACCTAGAAACAACAGTCACTTTTGGTAATTGTCCATTACTCTCTGTTGTGTTTGGGTGTTTGCGTTTTAACTGTACGTTCATGTGACATATTGCTGAAGAAGTAGAGTACAGTTCGTATTGAAAAATGGACAAATTTCATCTGAATGAAAAAATGTTAAGTTCAAGATCAATCTGAAACGCTCTCACCATGGCAAAAAAGTACTTCTTTACTTATATATCAAATATTTTGTTCAAGAACACACCTTCCAGATCTGAAACTTTTATTGCATTTACAAGCATTTTATTAACAAGTGATAAAATTGGCTTATGAAGATATTTTACTTGGGACTCCACTGGATAGCCATCCAGGTGTAGTTATTTTTGTACCTGGTAGGCATTAGAATTACACTATACCCAAGTAATCAGGCACCAGGATTTCTCTAGCCAAACAAAATCCACTCTGTTACGAACGTGGGGTACATATTGTTCTGCTATCATGTTGTCATAGAAAGTTAGCAAATTATGGAACGCGAGGTGACTCGATCTGTTTATTCTTCAAAATTGCGCTAGTATATTCCAACAATCAATCTGATATAATTTTATTTATAAACTATCTCCTTTTAATACAGCTAATATGATCCCCCTTTGGAAACAGTCAAGGAAACTTTAACCCTGTTGGATTTTTTTCCAATTGAGCACTGAAAACTTTTCCATGCTTTGCTACTCAAATTTTACCGTTCAAGCCCGATTAATGTTAGCAGGCACTTCTCCTTTTTTCCACAGTTTTTACTCAATTTGCTCCATAATTTGGAATACCAAATCAGAAACTTAATACGCAGTGATTTTCAAATCAGATGCTTTGCTGCCTTCTCACTCACTTTTTAAGTAAGATCATCATTTTTTTTTATTAATAGGTACGCGGTCGATTTGAAAATGAAGATGCATTTGTACAGTTAAGCATCGAATCAGAAAGAGCGTCTATCTTCCGTGAACATATTGCTAACTTAGAAATTCAAGCCACGGCTGCAGCAAAATCTAAATCAAAGAAGAAATCATCTAAAAAACACAAACGAAGATCTCGATCACCTTCGGTAAGATTATTCGTTCTTATTTGTTGTTAGATAATCACTAAGTTTACTCTATTTCAAACATCTATGTTCAAAATTGAGGAGAGCAGTAGAGTAATACGGGTGCTTTTGGTAGGGTGATACAGCCTCAATTACTTTTTCAAGGCCAGCGAGAGAAGCTTCAACGAGGAAATATGTTTTCACTCAGCTAGAACACTTTTTTCCACTTGCATCCGCAAACAATCTCAAATTCACAATCAAAATGTAGAAGAAAAACTTAGCGGATCCTTGTTGAATTGCCCCATTTGTCCCTTTCTTTCCGTCCTGACTTTGATCTTAATGACGTTTTGTTGCATGATGTTAGGAATCTGGTTCAGACGATGATAAAAAAGAACGCCGGAGGAAGAAGTCAAGACGACGGACACCATCTCCATCAGGAAGAACTGATTCATCAAATTCAGAGTCAGGTAAACATCAACATTTCTGTGTGTTTTTTTGCTGCCAATTGAAATAGGTAAACAACTACTTTCTGTTGAATCATTTATCAATATTAAAAAGGAAGGTGTGGTTTGCATAATTGAGAAGGATATTAACCATGTTTGACTGCTTCGTTCAGTTTAGCGTTGTTTCGTTTAGTCTCAGTCTCAACCACGTTCTCATCCTTGTGTAAATATTTTTGCCTCAGTGTCTAGAAATGTACAAGGCTAGACTTTCAATAGGGTCTATTATTGGCGTCAACATCTTTAAAACATTAGTTATTCTTGAGACGATAATCTGACATACAGTATGATGTATTTGCGTCTGAAAATTACAAAAATGTGGAAGGAGCTTGCGGAGAAGGAGTCTCTGGTTTGTGTTATATTGGTAGTGTAGGAGACGGAGAGTTGGACGGCCTGGTCGCAATTTAGCTGTTTAATATGTCTGTTATTAAGGGCCTGCTCGCAGTTAAACTGTTTAATATATCTGTTATTGAGGACCTGGTCGCAGCTTAACTGTTTAATACGTCTGTTATTAAGGGCCTGATTGCAATTGAACTGTTTAAGATTTCTGTTATTAAGGGCCTGGTCGCAGTTGAACTGTTTAATATGTCTGTTATTAAGGGCCTGGTCGCAGTTGAACTGTTTAATATATCTGTTATCAAAGGCCTGGTCGCAGTTGAACTGTTTAATATGTCTGTTATTAAGAGCCTGGTCGCAGTTGAACTGTTTAATATGTCTGTTATTAAGGGCCTGGTCGCAGTTAAACTGTTTAACTGTTTAATATATCTGTTATTGAGGGCCTGGTCGCAGCTTAACTGTTTAATATGTCTGTTATTAAGGGCCTGGTCGCAGTTGAACTGTTTAATATGTCTGTTATTAAGGGCCTGGTCGCAGTTGAGCTGTTTTATATGTCTGTTATTAAGGGCCTGGTCGCAGTTGAACTGTTTAATATGTCTGTTATGAAGGGCCTGGTTGCAGTTTAACTGTTTTATATGCGTGTTATTAAGGGCCTGATCGCAGCTTAACTGTTTAATATGTCTGTTATGAAGGGCCTGGTCGCAGTTGAACTGTTTAATATATATATTATTAAGGGCCTGGTTATTAAATTTCTCGGATATGTTGTAGTCTATTTTTAATTTTATGTGTCCCACTTGTCTGGCTATGGAAATGCGCCTCGAGTTATTAATAAGCGACTAATCTGTCATGATTTGTTTCCCTTTTTCGCTTTAGACTACGAATCTAAACGAAAACGGCATAAAAAGGTTTGTTTTTCAAACATATGTTCTTTCATCTACATTGTAACGAGTGAGTTACGATTGAGTATTGCAAGGCATAATCACTGAGTCTTGTTTTGATTTCAGAAAGGAAAAAAGAAACGAAATCGTTCTGTAAGTTTCCATGGTTTGTCTCTTGTTTGTTTGTTTGTTTGTTTGTTTGTTTGTTTGTTGCCATCAAAGGGACTGAGGCTGCAAACTACAAATATCTGAATTGTTTACAGCTAGAAGACTTTGCATCTAGAAGAGATTGGAGAACAGATTCAACTTTCTTCCAGCAGAGCCACAGGAACCTTGTCAGTTGGTTAATTTCACTACATTTAGACTATATACACCACATGAATTTTCGAAAGAGTTCCATACCCCGTTTTCTATAGGGTCCAACAGGTGATAGATTTTGCTGTCGTAATTACAGTTTTTCTCGTGCTGTGGCCGAACTATGCAATTTCACATGACAATTTCCCAATATTAATAGCACAATATCTTATAATTATCTTTTTCATCTTATATTCCTAGCCTTCAATGTCGGATTCTGATACGGAATTGAAAAAGTCCAAATCTAAAGGCCGCTCAAAAGACACAGACAAACATCGGAGAAAGAAAGAGAAAGAGCCTGCTTCAGCTAGCGAAGAAGGAGAAACGAAATCCCCTGAGCCTCCAAGTAAAAAGTCCAAGGTATAACATTCAAGATGGACACCTACTTCACAGCAGCAAATTAAACGTCATTTGGTGCCTATACTTTATAAACAAGCTTCTACTAAAAGCTCGAAATATTGATAGCAATAATGCCGATAGACTTAACACTAGATTACATACATTCATCGATCATGAATGCTTGATTGTTTCTCTTGTGTGGGAAGTCTGTCAACAAAAGCCAAATCATACGCCTCGATTGTACAGTATATATATAAACATAAAATGGATTTAATCAAACAACGGCTTGTTATTTTTAAAAGTTAAATAGTAGCATGATATAGTTTGTTTTTAATATGAAGTAATTGTTGATGTGATGTCAGTTGACAATTGAAAGCATTTAAATTATTACTAGCAGTCAACAAGATATTTGTTATTATCAAATTGTCTCAAGAGTCTTTATATAAGAGAATGAATATTATGAAGTTAGATGTTCAAATTTGATCAAAATTATTAGAGACTTTTGATAGAGCCACTATGCAACTTCTAAAATTAACAGGCATTCAGTTGCTGCTTCAAATGCCACCTCCTATAGAGAAACGAATTAACTTCATCTACTACTAACATTGTATGTGATATACACATGAATAGAGAATGCAGCCATTTTCAGGAATCTTGAAGGAAAAACTGTTATGGTAGACATTTGTAATTGTTTATTCGCTATATTTCCTTATCAAAATTAAACGTCTTTCCTTTCTTTGGTATCATTTAGACTGGTTGGGACACATCTAGTGAGAGTGAAAGTGAATTAGAAATTCGTCGTAGAGAACTTTTGAAGAAGTTACAATCGTCGCCAACAGCTTGAAGTAAATAAAGACTTAACAAAACATAAACGAAGTCTGTAGAAAGACACAAGAAGTTACCATGGAAACAGCACGTGACTTCTTTACTATTGTTATCAAAAGGACTGAAATTAGAAGCTTTATTTAAAATGCCATAAAGTGTAATTTGTTGTCATTTATGTTGATTGTGTCTTCTATACATTTAATATACTTAACTGATTCTGCTCTCACACCCAAGTATAAATTTATTCATATTTCGAAAAACGTCGATATGTACAACTATTGTTTCAGCAGTATTAACAGAGCCATCTATTTACAAGAGTTGGGACACGCTTTCATGTGCCGATGGTGTCCTATTGGACAGATGCCCATCACGTGATTTTTTGGACGCCATTATTCGTGTTCTTTCGGAACCAGGTTTCTTGTTTTAAGTGAATCGCGCGAAAAATACAACTTTTATTAGTGAAAACAGACATAGGCTATTAAATTATTAATTATTGTGTTGATAATAGCAACAGTAATCGAAATAAAAGTATTGTTTACTATTCCAATTGGGGACAGGAACTAGAAAAAAGAAGTCTATAAGCGTAAGAGCGTAAGAGATGTAGTACACAAACTCCTTTCCATTTAACAATTCCAAGAATAGCATTGATCTGTAGTTACTCCCGAGAAACATTCTGATGAGATCGATAACACAGTATACATTGAAGTAGATTTTTAAGCTAAAATGAGCGTCCAGCAAATAAATATGGAGAAAGACTACTATCAACATTACTCTTTAAGTTAAACGATCGCAAACCCTTTCACACAGCTCCAAAATGGCTGGAAAAAAACACAACACTCTCCTGCACATGCGCATTGTTAAAAAGGTGCTCGGGTCCAGGCAAACAAAAAAACAAAAATGGCACGATTTTTCCAACTCTTGTAAGTAGATGGCTGTGGTATGAACTGCTTGATTTGAGATATCTTTACCCACACAATTTCTTTGCACATCCATTTCTAGATCAAAATGTTCTTAAACGGGTGCGGTGCTTCATCGCAAAATTCGCATGTAAGTGATGCATAGGAGACATGAGTTGAGCGTAATGAGTATTCGAGACGTATGCGGGGATATTCTAGCTTCCAGAGTGTCTCCTATTAAACATTCCGAGTGCAGGTAAATCTCGATGAAGAACAGCAACCCGTGCACGAACCCTTTTCTGTAAGAGATGCAAGTCAAAATGGTCAATGATTTTTATCTCAGTTATCCGAATTTGCACTGTATTCGAAATTGTTTAACAAAGACATGACTACAGCATATAGCCAATAGAGTTTTAAAGCCAAGTATTTCACTTATCACATATTAGTAACTATGATGTCCCTCTTAGTAGCGTGCAGTAAAATTTGTCAATAAAACAATAGAGACACGAGAAGGAATTAAAAGTCTTGAAAATGCAGAACATCACTGAGATAATGCATTTAAGCTTTGATAAATAATCCTTATATATATATGTTAAGCACAGTATAGTAAAAATGAGATTGATACTCAATTGTATTATTAAAAGGTTACCACATACTTGCCATGTTTGTATTCATATTTTACTAAACGAGAAAATGTTGGGAGACACGAGTGATTTTGAGCTTCCCGAGTGTCTCCCAACATTTTCGAGTTTAGTAAATATGAATACAAACATTTGCAAGCATGTGGTAACCCTTTTCTAAAATAAAACAAATGTCGGAATCTCATTCGACGGCGAATTTTCAATTCATGAATTCACAATTTAAAATTCAATTTCAATTCATAAACCAAGCATGAAGAGAATCCCCCAACAAGATAGATTTTGTCGAATAAAGAAAGACATATACAAGAACATAGTTCTTTAGAAAATTAATGCAGTAATTGTTATTTAAATTTTAGGTTTACCTTGAAGCAGCTTAGCCTATAATTGTCTTTCATTCTGTGTTTTTATTTTGCATGTTACACGACCAATAACTCATTTACCACGCTTTTCGATAAATAAAAACATTTTGAGCTAAATGTCGTTTTGTAAATCGTAGCCATTATTGAGATATTTATTGGATTGTTATCAAAAAGTTATAAATTCTGTATTTTATCACAGATCAAAAACTTTTTGAAGCTTGCGATTTTTCCCGGTTTTCGGAGCCATGTTTTACCCTAGGATTTCATGCACGCTCTTTCGACCAATCAGATCGCAGAAAACCTTCGTGATATGTTAGAAACGTATTTCAAATTAAATAAATATGGGTTATGTATAAGTGAATAGTAAGTTGAATATATAGTTCGATTGAAACAGAGATGCTAAATAAATATGGTTTTTACAGTGGACGGCATTGGTGTAATGTAGCTCAAATGAGGTTGTATGTAATGGGGAATAGTATGTATGTAGGCCTACGTATGTAAACGAGGCCCCATTAGCCTAACCCATATTGAGCACTGGACATGCAATTTGAGAGAATAAAAGAAGCCCACTTGTGGCCTTGACCAGGAAGCGTTATTCGTTACTGTGTTCCTTCTGTTGCTTACATCTAGCTTAACTAGCTTACATCGCATTCCAATTTGTATGTCAATATTATGGCTGTATCGGTTGAGTGAATCTCTGCATGAATAATTGTGAGCCTTAGAGTATTGTGGCATCTGACGTCACCTCTTCTCCTTCTATTGGCATATTGAAATACTTTTCTGAGTTTTGCAATAAAAAATATTTGCAGATTAGAAGATCCTTTTGCAAGTGTATGTGTCTTGATCAGCAAGGCATGATGGGAAAATTCTTCAATTCGAATTTCTCCATAACAAAAGAAAGAGAACAAATGCAGGGCAGTTTATTTTCACAGAACTTCTTTCGAAATTACGTGTTTTCGGTTTTTTAATTGCAATTCATGGGCAATTAATTGCATATTTAGCTGTAAAAATTATCGTTAAGATGGCCTAAAGTCTGTAGATACCCCCCAGAAACGTATTAAAGGTTTGGAAAGTTCGCCGCGGAGAAAGAGTTTTATAATAATTAAACAATGGTGATTTGGTCACTGAGATCGTTTGCGTATTAATATAATAAATATTGGAGAGATTACATCTATGTAATTGCTTAGTGACCTTTTTCCAAATCGATTTACCTCAAAATTTAGATGATATTAGATTGTATTGTTATTAGTTCTGAATTCTAACTTTGGTGCACATATCAGAACACTGCTTCACAGGCAAATTTGAAAAAGTACAAACACGAAAACGAGCTCTGAAAAAAAACTACCTGCAATATTATATTTTATTTTCTGCCTTTGAAATCTATCGTTCCCTAATACAGCTGGATTTATTTATATAGCTATTACATTTTCTTACTTCAAATTACTTCGAATCATGCGATTGATTGTAATATATCTTTATATTTGAAATGAGAGATCAATTCTCCAAAATGCAATATTGCTCTGTTAAAAGATGCCATTTCTCATAACGCGAGTGATCTTGAACAATTCATGGGATTAATCAAAGTATGGATTGATAAGTAAAACAATTAATAAGATCGATTTCTCATGCTGCCTCGGAGCCTCGGAGCATGGTAAAAACCTCAACCTACGGGTTCGGCTGATAACACGCACCTCTGCCTAATAACTCCCAGGGTCATGATCAATCTCGTTGTGAGTACTCGTTACAAAAGTAACGCGTTACTGGGTACTCGTTACTTTTGAAGTAATTTTAAGGGTAATTAATTACTTTTTTGAGGAAAGTAATAAGTAATAATTAATTACTTTTTCAAGTAACGAGTATTTGCAGCCATAAAGTCATTGACGTTACTTCCCGATTACTTTACGAAATAATTTATTCCCGATTTATTTACAAAAGATTTTTGTTTTGTTATTATGAAGTAAGTATAAATGTTTTCAGTGCGATATTGTTAAGCCTGTCATTGTGGAAGTCCCAAATGATTTGAATTGATTGTTGTTTGTGTGAGTTGGTTATTGTTTTCTAGATGTTTTTGATTTTGAAATTATATTAGCAGCGGCAAGATTTTCGAAATAAACTATTTTATTGTTTACATAGAATTTATTCGTCACGCCATTTGACACTTCTATTGTTCAAAGATGAAAATGTCAACACATTTGGAGTTGATGAGAAAAACACGCAAATGTTTTTGACTTATGAATTTATAATTTGATATGTCATCGATGAAAAACTCGTAATCTTTGCAACAATGTTTCGCTAGAAAAAATCATGTTAAAACACAAAAATTGACACTGAGATCAATCACATTAATTTGACCAAACTGTTCAAAAAGTTTATTTATTTGATCATTTGTTTTTTCGGTTACAACAATTTGTTTTCTTACCTGCGTATATTTATTGTTTGGTCGTTCAAAGTTTTGAACATTTCGATGTTGTTTGACCATGATTCAGCTACAGACAGTAAACATATTACAATAAACGCTTCCTGTCTAGCCTAAAATACATATAATTTTGAAGAAATGTTTTGATAAATATTCCAAAAATAACAAAGTAATTAGTAATTAATTACATTTATGGCGAAGTAATTAGTAATTTGTAATTAATTACTTTTCTCGGAAAAGTAATTAGTAATGTAATTTTTGATTTTTTGATAAAAGTAACTGATGGCTAGACATCTCATCACACAGATGACACGGCAATCAAACATTTCAGATATTGATTATAATTAAATTAATAGATCGCATCATTTATACTGTTGCTACTACATTTATTAAATTTACGATATTATGCAAAAGTGAAGGAGAGATTTATGAGGTTGAAGAAATTAAACTAGTGAAATAGCGACGAAGTAGCGATCAAATATTTATAAGTTGTTGTCTTGCAATATTATAAATAAACTCAGAAAACTCGAATGTTGAAGAATGGAAGCGCGACTAGAACAATAAAATGTCCATCTTTTGAAAATATTAGCCAATCATAATATAACAGTGCCTAATAAATTGCTGACGTGTTTTTTAAGCAGATGGTGTATTTCAATATTCTCGCTAGTTGTAATAGTTCGATTTATCAATTATCAAGCAACATGGGAGCACAAATCCCAGTGAGGTTTCGTAATATATCTTCACTAAGAAAAAGCAAACTAGACCTTTTTGTGTCCAAACTATAAGATGAGGTTGAAGAAATTAAACTAGTGAAATAGCGACGAAGTAGCGATCAAATATTTATAAGTCGTTGCCTCGCAATACTATAAATAAATTCAGAAAACTTGAATGTTGAAGAATGGAAGCACGACTAGAACAATAAAATGTCCCTGTTTTGAAAATATTAGCCAATCATAATATAACAGTGCCTAATAAATTGCTAACGTGTTTATTAAGCAGATGGTGTATTTCAATATTCTCGCTAGTTGTAGGAGTTCGATTTATCAATTATCAAGCAACATGGGAGGACAGAAAACAGTGTTGATGCTGAAATGGATTGCTTTTTCAGTTCTGGTTTATCTGGAATCGTGTAACGGTGAACCAACATGTCAGTTTCCCTACAAGAAGACAGATGGTGAATATCTTGAGTCGAAAGAAGGAAAGTTTTTCACTGCAAATTCTTTTAAAAATCATTTAAACATCTCGATTGGAAAGTGTTCCATGATATTTAGTGCAGAAGCGAAAGCTAAATCAATGAATGTTGTTGGTGTGAATCACAGAAATGTATCATGTCAATTATTCGATAAGAAAGTTAATGATCATGTCAAAGAAGAAGGAATTTTGATTAACAAGGAAGACTCTATATATTATGAGAAAATTGAAAGTGAGTAACTATGCATTTTTTGATATGTAGCTAGGGTACATCTGGTTACCATGGCTATATGCTAAGCAGTATCTGTAAAGGATCGAAAAGACACTTCTGATAACACTTCTCGCTAGATGAAAGTCTCATATTAGAAGCATTCCTATAAATACAAATTCGATAACCTCAGTGTATCTTCCAGATTTTAATTTTCAATTGATTGATGTATGATACATTCTTTTGCATTTTAAATCGCAATAAAAGTATATTTTACCTTCTAATAAATAATAATAATACGCAAACCGTGTCGGTGATCAAATCACCATTGTTTCATTATTGTTAAACTCCTTTTCCGCAGAGCACTTTCCAAACTTCTTATACGCTTCTGGGTTATCTATAGGCCTTTGGCTATCCGACGTTTTGTTTTTACAGTTTAAAATGCTATAAATTGCTCATAAATTGCGATTAAAATTTCCAAAATCGTGATATTTCGACGGAAGTTATGTGAAAATAAACTGCTTTCTTTGGTGTATCTCGTCATGCCTAGCAACATCACGAATTTTAGAGCACGCTTTATTTTAATGGCTGCCAATATTTTGTAAAAGTGTTTCATATTTTGCAAAAGTATTCCAATATGCATAGAAGGAGAAGAAGTCCAACAATACTCAATTTTACATCACAAACAGAAAGACACAATTCTCGGTAAGTCTTTACAACTTAAATGTTTATAAATACTTCATGCAAAGTCTGCCGAAGTCACTTTTGCCGTGGTTTTTACCCTGTTTCACGAGGGCTTACAGGACTCTGATGGCAATTGTTAGTTTTAGTTTTCTTTTTTAAGTATCATAATCCCTAAAAGCCTACTTTGTTATCAAGTCATCGTTGGCAGGAGAGATTACCATGTCACTGTATCGCCAATAGCTTGATTTGTTATGAACTGCTCTCTTCGTTGGAAGAAAGGATTTGCTGTGTCACTGTTTTATGTCAGCAGTTCTGTTCTGTTATCCACACTGCTCACACAGAGATTGGACCCATAACAAATAAACAAATTCAGATAATTAGTGTGGTAATTTTTAGTCGTCAAGTAGTTGTAAGTTGTACAAATACAAAATTGGAGTTGTAATTTAGCTGCCTTCTATCGTTTTATCGAAATGTAGGCCTACATTTATAATGTGCCATACATTGACAACGTCCACACATTGTTTACTTTAATCATTATTATACGAGGTAGGTGAATGGTGACCATTATAGACATGTGTCCTCTCTGTGAGAAGCTGGCTAAAGTTAATAAAATGTTAGAGTTTGGGTCTCTCATTTATGTAATTTACTGTATCATATTTCAGAATCACCTGTTGTTATTACCACTCAATGACTCATGCTGAGACTCACTCAACCGATACAGCAATAATATTTACATAGCAATGCCTTTCATTGTGAAAACCAGTTTAATAACTGGTTACCTAACATACTATCCATATTTATTTCACTTGAACTATGTAGTCAACATAAAATTTACTTATAGATAACCATATTTATTTGATTTGAATATGTAGTACAATAGAGTATCAATTATCTCCTTTTCACTCTGCTTTACATGTATGTACGGATTAATTATCAAAACTGAAATGAATTATCAGTGTTGTTCTGCATTTTTAATTCCTTCTCATGACTATTTTGTTTCATTGACATTCTCTTTGACAAGACATACTGCAGGCTACTAACGGGAGCGAAGCGACCTCTTTGAGGAAGCCGAAGGCTGACTGGCCTCGGGCGCAGGCCGCAAGAAGAAGGCTTGTATATAATAATTGTGTATTTTGTTTTAGACTTCATGAAGGCAACTCCATCTCCAATCAACGTTGAGAGCAAAGATGACAAACCAGGAACTTTTACTTATCAATTACAAAGTGGATTGTACAAAATCAAATTAAATCATTTGGATGGCGGATTAACTTGCAGCCAATCAATTCTGATGCCATTTGGATGTTACTATAATTCTAACCCAACAGCAAGTACTATTCTTCTCGCAAAAGACTTTCGTGGTGATGTTATTGTAGGAAAAGCTAGGTTTGATGAATTTGAAGGTGATGGTATGAAAACGTCATATTTAGCCACTTCCGGTTGCTTTTTGTTGGAACAAGGTTCGACTTATTCATTCTGGTATAGATCCGACTTTCAAAATCTCGATGAATCGAACAACTCTGGTAAATCATCATTTGAACTGTTTGTGAAACTCTGTGAACAAAACAATAACTGCATTTAATACATCATTTGATATTAATAATGACAATTATCTTTTATTTGAATAGTTTAAAGGTTTTATCATGCACCATAAATTTCATCCACATGGGAGCAGAATATTATAATTAGCAAATCTATAAATCACATTTATTTGTCATTATTGATTAGACAATATATACACTTGGATATCAGACGAATTCGTATCGAATAGACATAAAGATAAGGCAAACCACTTACCGTTACTCGGAGTTTCACACGTTTATTATGCACTCATCGGGCTGTTTGAATATTTGAATTTACAAATTAGATCTTTGTGGCAGGGGGGTTCAGGCTGGTGCAAATGAAGCGCTTGCACCAGTCAAGACTTTCAAGCTTTGATGGCGCCTCTGTTCTTTTAGTAGCTTTCTTTCTTGAAAACAATACCGTTATGACAAAATTCTGTCTAGTTTACGTCAAAATTGTTCGCAGAAAGTTGAAAGTAGCATTGATATTGTTATCAGCATCGTCTGTTTGGCCTGCTTATGTACAGTGCGTTCTCATATTTCTGCCAATGGGTGATCATAATTTCACTCCAGTGTGATGCTTGTCCAATTGGTTAGATTGGTTCGATTTCGCACCAATCGGATAACCTATCTGTAGAATTCCATTTAAAGTACTCTACTAGTAACCAATCAAAGTGCTCTATCTAGCATTCATTTTTCGTACAAGTCGGGAATCCTTAGAAACATTTTAGCAGTGTTGTGAGAATTACTTGGAAAAGTAATTAATTAGATTACAAATTACTTTTATCAAAAATTCAAAAATTACATTGCTAATTACATTTCCGAGAAAAGTAATTAATTACTAATTACTTTGTTATTTTTGGAATATTTATCAAAACATTTCTTCAAAATTATATGTATTTTAGGCTAGACAGAAAGCGTTTATTGTAATATGTTTACTGTCTGTAGCTGAATCATGGTCAAACAACATCGAAATATTCAAAACTTTGAACGACCAAACAATAAATATACGCAGGTAAAAAAAAATTGTTGTAACCGAAAAAACAAATTATCAAACGAATAAACTTTTTCCGAACAGTTTGGTCAAATTAATGTGATTGATCTCAGTGTCAATTTTTGTGTTTTAACATGATTTTTTCTAGCGAAACATTGTTGCAAAGATTACGAGTTTTTCATCGATGAAATATCAAATTATAAATTCATAAGTCAAAAACATTTGCGTGTTTTTCTCATCAACTCCAAATGTGTTGACATTTTCATCTTTGAACAATAGAAGTGTCAAATGGCGTGACGAATAAATTCTATGTAAACAATGAAATAGTTTATTTCGAAAATCTTGCCGCTGCTAATATAATTTCAAAATCAAAAACATCTAGAATACAATAACCAACTCACACAAACAACAATCATTTCAAATCATTTGGGACTTCCACAATGACAGGCTTAACAATATCGCACTGAAAACATTTATACCTACTTCATAATAACAAAACAAAAAATTTTTGTAAATAAATCGGGAATAAATTATTTCGTAAAGTAATCGGGAAGTAACGTCAATGACTTTATGGCTGCAAATACTCGTTACTTGAAAAAGTAATTAATTATTACTTATTACTTTCCTCAAAAAAGTAATTAATTACCTCTAAAATTACTTCAAAAGTAACGAGTACCAAGTACCGCGTTACTTTTGTAACGAGTACTCACAACACTGCATTTTAGCAATAAAAAGCATCGCGTGATCTTCATTTTTGTGATGTCATCAGGTGAACTGAAACGAGAAACAATAAAGTTTAAGTTCGCCTCCTTTTGACTACCTATCAAATCCACAACGTTGGCAATCAAAGTAGCCTGCTCGCAGACTCACTGTCAAAATGTAAACTTGGTCAACAGTTCAAAACTTGCTAACTCGAGGAAAAAAGCTTGCTTTTGCTGATTCAGCACAGGGCATGAAAACTGTAAAAACTATTGTACTACAAGGGCTGTGATTCGACGCCAAGATTTTCTGGCGACAAATTCGACAAATCAGCGAAGAATATTTTAAAAAGATGCTTGGTGGGCTGGACTCACGGGGTTCTAATCTGGGAAATACCGGAAGTGCAGCGTGGGTTGGAGAGTGACGTAACATGACGTCGATTGTGAAGAGCAAAAAAAACAGCTGATCAGAAGACGTTACGCGGGAAAACAGAATTTTCAGAAGAAGTCTTAAATTCATTTGTTTTTTCAATTAAATGTTTTAAACTCGATCTGAGCCAGTAATTCTTTTCAAGGACAGCAAATAATAAACTTTTGTTCCATTAGCAATTTCGCTTGGTTAGACACTATATTGACAACCAAATCAAAATGAAATTACACACACAAACAGCATCTATCAGCACAAATCCCAGTAAGGTTTCGTAATATATTTTTAGTAAGAAAAAGCAAACTAGACCTTTTTGTGTCCAAACTATAAGATTGCTCAACCAGATGCCGCATAATATTAATCAAACATGTGCAGTGGCTATAAGTCCATATCCGAATGACGAAGATTTGTTGTGCCATGGCTTCCCAAAGAACCATGATATTCAGGATATATGTGTCTAGGCTTGACACCGCTGAGATGCTGTCAATCCAAGAACCGCTAGAATATGAACAGAAAAGTTTCATTGTACAGAAAAATGTTTCAAGCGAGACATGGAACATGCACTTTTAAGTTACCTGAACGAAAGAGGTTGCAAGACGGGAGCATTCCCTTCGTTGCACCTCAAGCCATCTCAAGCACAGCGAACAAAAGCGGCAGAAGAACGGTATGAGATTTTGCATTATGTTCGATGTATATACCCATTTCAAACAAAGGGCTGAAACTATTACATGCTTTTTCTTTTGATATTTCTATTACTGTGAAGCACGTGCAGACGGCAAGAACAATCTATGGTAGTAGATATTCTTGGAATCCGCATAGATTAATCCCGCCCTTTGTCCCCTGACCAGGGCTATAGTGCAAACATGCTGGAGGAGCCACCGGCTGAAATAAGTAATCATAATGATAAGCAAGTGCTGGTTGAATCAGATTTCTCTGCGTCACAATTTGAACAAGATAAGAAAATCAAAACACTACAAATCAAATTATGCAAAGCAAACAATAAGGGAAGTTGGCATAATCAAAGTCAAATAATTAATCTTATTACTAAACAAATAAATTTGAGACACTGATAAACACTCTTAACATAAAATTCATAAAATATATAATCACGATAGGTACTACACAAATTATTTTTTATTAAATAAAATCAAGGAATGCTGAAATTAAAAGATTGAGACAATTGTCATCAAAAACGAACTTGAAAAAAGCTGTGCAGCAGGAACTTCACAAGAATTTTAGTTCTGCGCATGTCCAATGTATTATGGGAAACTCAAAAAAGTGTAAAAATTGGGGACTGCACGCGATTTGACAAACAGATAGAAGTTGTGACCACCAGCGCGCGCACATATCCAAAGCTGTCAATTTGCTCTAATTATGCGGCCAAAGCTGGGCAAAAGCCTACACGCAAGTTATCTTCACAAAATGGAGATCAGAAGCAGACGTAAAACGAAGGAAACATCTGACTTATAGTTGGATTACACTTTATATTTCTTAATGAAAATTGAACACTTGATTACATTTCACAATTAAAAATATACGATTAAATGGATTTAGAAAAACATTTATTATCAAGTCAAATAGTCGAGGGCATAAATCTTGATTTCCGAATGCCACTTTTATTTGATTATTTTATGGTTCTTAGGTTCTAGACACACTGTAATCGAGAATCTATATCGCTAAAAAGGTAAGCACATAATAAACTATGACTTATCTAAGTTTGAAACTGTTGACGTTATTTCATAATGCTTCAACAAACAGCAGCTCGATGTTTATATTGCAAAAACACGACAGTCGAGTTCAACGAAGTCTAGAAAACCTTAAGTTGGCAATAAAATGTGTCTGGTTCTTTCAAAAGAGCACACTAACTTATCTAAAGCTTGTTGCACATTTAAAATAAATAATATAAACTACCATGATTCTAAGTTTGATTACAATTGCTTGCATCGTTTATACCAAAGTTATTTTGCTTGCAAAATACGAAAGATGCTATATTCTTTCCGCTTTGTTGACAAAGTCTCAAAGCCATTTTTTACTTTTTGAATTTATAAGGTCTTTCAAATCAAAGCAAGGTATGACGATGAATGCATAGCACTCAAAATGTATTACATGCATAGACATGAATCGACGTAAATTGATAAAATTTCATGAAAAAGTATCAAGTTTAAAATGTTTAGATATATAACCATCCAAGTTGCCAAAGGTTTTTTTGGGAGAGGGGGGATGTCAAAATGCAGGTCTTTCACTTACTTCAATTTGTAGATCTCTCTAAATAAATTGAGACATGCAGATGACTAGATACCACTAGATACTATTCTTAGTCATGTATCGAAGTCAATTCAAAATATTTATTGAAAACCGACCGAGTTTATATTTAGGTACAACCACTTACGTTGACAAAGGGGGCATTTGGGTTTATTCAAAAAGCTAGGTTTACACTTTCTCCAACTTATAAGAAGGTCTCTCAAAATAAAACAAGGGATGCCAATGATTAGATATCCTAGACATGTATCGAAGTAAATTCAAAATATTTCTCTAAAATCGATCGAGTTTATATTTAAATACAGCCACTAAAGTTGACAAAGGGGGCATTTGAGGTTTATCAAAATGCCGGGCTTTCACTTTCTTCAACTTGTAGGTCTTTAAAATTAAATTAAAACAAGCAGATGACTAGATACCACTAGACAGTACGCTTAGACAGGTATGGAAGTAAATTCGAAATATTTCTTGAAAAAATATCTAGTTTATATTTAGATAGAGCCAGTTAAGTTGACAAAGGGTGCATTTGGGTTTTTTTTAAAAGCCGCGTTTTCACTTTCTCCAACTTCTAGGTTCCTCAAATTAAAACGAGGGGTGCTGATGACTAGATATCACCATATATTACTTGTTAACGACACCCAGCGTCTGTGGTGTTTAATTTGTGTACAGTTTGTATATTTGTTTAACTATTAGAACATTGAGGAACAAATGAAATTGTTATAACATTGAAACAACATAACACTAAACATATGAATATCTTTGCTATTAAAAGGAACTATTTCAAATTAATAATTCTGTCGTCCTAGAACACCCAATCACCTGACACGCTTGGGGTGATCATCATGTAATTTAATCTATAGATATGAATGTCTGATTTTTACGTTTATTTATTATTAGATATCAATTAGATATTATTTCAAGAAATGTTTTGAACACTTGTCAAAGTGTAATCTCTATCGATATCTAGTCATCGGCATCCCTTATTTTAATGTGAGGGACATAGAAATTGGAAAAAGTGTTAATCCGGCTTTTTTAATAAAACACAAATGCCCCTTTTGTCAACCTAAATGGCTCAATCTGAATATAAACACTTGATATTTTTTCAAGAAAAAAATTTTGAATTGACTTCGATACATGTCTAAGAGTACTATCTAGTGATATCTAGTCATCTTAACGTCTCAATTTATTTGGACATACAAGAATAGATATCTACAAGTTGAAGTAAGTGAAATACCTGCATTTTGACACCCCCCCCCCCTCCTCCAAAAAACCTTTGGCAACTTGGATGGTTATATATCTAAACATATTAAACTTGATACCTTTTAATGAAATTTTATCAATTTACGTCGATACATGTCTATGCATGTAATACATTTTGAGTGCTATGCATTCATCGTCATACCTTGCTTTGATTTGAAAGACCTTATAAATTCAAAAAGTAAAAAATGGCTTTGAGACTTTGTCAACAAAGCGGAAAGAGTATAGTATATTTCGTATTTTTCAAGCAAAATAACTTTGGTATAAACGAGTCAAGCAATTGTAGTCAAACTTCATGGTAGTCATGGTATCATAGTAGTTTATAATTTATTTCAAATGTGCAACCAGCTTTAGATAAATTAGTGTGCTCTTTTAAAAGAATCAGATAGTTTTTATTGCCAACTTATAGGTTTTCTAGACTTCGTTGAGCTCGACTGTCGTGTTTTTGCAAGATAAATATCGAGCTCCTGCTTGTTGAAGCATTATGAAATAACGTCAACAGTTTCAAACTTAGATAAGTCATAATTTATTATGTGCTTACCTTTTCAGCGATATAGATTCTCGATTACAGTGTGTCTAGAACAATAGAATAATCAAATATTAATGACATTCAGAAATTAAGATATATGCCGTCGACTATTCTAATGTCGACTATACTAACTTGATAATGGAGTTTTTCTGAATCCATTCAATCCTATATTTTTAATTGTGAAGTGTAATCAAGTGTTCAATCTTCATTAAGAAATATAAAGTGTAATCTAAATATAAGCCGGAGGTTTCCTTCGTTTTACGTCTGCTTCTGATCGCCATTTTGTAATCATCCGAGTAATGGTAACCTAAACAATTATAAGAGCATACCATATGATAAGCATATAATGATCAAGTCAAAATAAAGTTTAATTATTTCAATTTTAATTCAGGTCCAGTTGAATCCTTGAACCGGTTAAGATTGCTAATGACTTTTCAATCCAAAACTGCTTTCTTTGACTTGGTGACAGTGTGGAACAGCATGTTTGTTAAATTCCAGGACTTAGATTTAAACAGGGACGAGAACGTGATAAAAAATTGAGAATTATTATCATTTCCAAGACGTTTTGGAACCATTAACTGTCGTAGTTGCATCAACTGTCTTTACTCAAATCTCTGTTTAGTCTCATAAGTGTATTGAATGTTTTCGATCCTGATTGGACAGCGTTTGTGATCAACAGCTATTACAAGCGGAGAGGTGCGACACGAAAACAACATGGCAAGGAAAATAATTAAACAAGCAATAAAAACTTTAGTTCAGCAGCAGTATTTAAAGGCTATAGAAAGAAAGCTATTGGTTGATCCACTATTTTTGGTCATCTTCTTATTTTCATTATGATTATTCTATATTTGCTTCGTTCAATCGAAAAAATAAATCTATCAGGTGGCTAATTAAAATTCGTAACTAGCGACTCGAGTTTAGTTCCGGTGAAGCATGTGAAGTAGACCACTTGATTATTACCGGGATTATTACTGATGTGAAAGACTAATTTTAGATTTATTAAAAACTAGATATCTTTCCTCAAATTAATTGTAAAATATTTACTGTAAACGAGTTTCAAGTAAATTAATAATAATTTATAATTTCTACAACGCATCGCCTACGCGAGGCAGGTTTTGTTCTCGAGTTAGCAGAATCTACTGTGCATAGAGGTATAAGTACTAGAGCGCTAACCACGTGACTCCTCTTTGGATGCAGATGTCTCTAGGTGGCCATTTTGTTGGACGATAAAATCTTCGAATTTAATGCACAAATCAATTGATTTTTAGAGTTTTTTTTTACTTTAGTGCTATCCTAGGCAACGTGGTTTAATTTTGGAAAAATTGAGATACTGTAACGTTGGCACGTGACATAAATTCATTTGTCTACGGGAAAGATTTTTAATTTTTGAAGCACAAGTAAATTTGATCAGTGTTATTGTGGAGATGCTACTCACACGACGAAGAAACAGGAATATTATTCCGTAAATTTTCAACAAAAGATAGTGTTGAATCAAGCATAGACAATTGTTTCTTGGTTGTTTTGGGTAACAGCTATTTGCTGACAATTTTGAACATTTAAATTGTTGAAAGTATGATTTATTACGAATTATTATCGGCGATTTCATTGCCTTCGAGGGCCCTTCAGCTTTTTTTCACATGACAATACCATGTAAAATTTTGTTCAGACATAAATAAGTTTCAATTAATCAGTTAAAAATAATTTCCACTGGGGATTCAACTGTTGTTGTCCATTTCTTGAAAGAAGTAAAACTTTCTCCACTCAAAACAGCTGATCTTTGGTTTGATTTATTTTCCCGCTAAAGCTGCCACAACGTCACGACGCCATTGTTTTCCCTCCAAGAAAATAGCGGAAGTCGGCGACAGAGGAGGTCACTTGGTTAGCGCTCTATATCTTATACCTCTATGCTACTGCAGTACACCAAGTTAACATTTTGACAGTGAGTCTGTGAGCAGGCTACAATCGAATGCGTTTTGTTATTATTTTGAAAATTATTTTAAACTTTTTCGTGGTGTAATGTTTCGGGTAAGCAATAACTAAATAAGAATGGAAGGCTCGAGGTTAGTTTTTCCAGTGGAGATTGTTAAAGACAGTTTGAAAAGGAAATGCTGGGCAAAATGAAATAAAATTATGTAACTTCTCGAAATTGCAATTTCCATTATCAGTGCGTGCACATTCAGCAAATCGTTTCACTGTTTGGAAGGCCTATACTATCTTGATTTTGATTTGCGTATGCATATAATTATATTTGCTCACTTTTTCTATATATATATTTTTTTTACGTTTACCCTGAGTTTATATCTCATTTTGCCATGCTTTAGTAAATTTACGATCCAAAGGCACAAGCACTGTAAGCGCAGATGTTATCGTGTCAGGACGCTGCCTGGCAGATTTTGCATGTCTCCTTACAAACCTTCCGGGGATTGTAAATTTATCATATTTGAGTAGTATTCATATTAACAAAGATATTTCAATGACTTGGACATCGCTGATTTTCTTGTGAATGTTGTACGTTTGTTGATGTTCGCTGTAATAAAATCCCTCCCAAAACTTATGAAAACGTCATTATCATCAAATGAAGCGATCTTGCAAACGAGGACATTCTTTCAGGAGTTGTTTTGCCAGGGGGATTAGTCGATAGAAAAAGGAAGTTCTATGCAACATTTTAAATCATTAATCATACTTTTTAATTTAAAATACTCTGAGAAGGTATAGTATAGGCATTTTAAATACATATTAATTACCAATAACTGCATCCAAGGAAATATCCGATTTGAACAATTATATTGATCAATCCACTGACACCCCATAGTCATCATGGTTACGCTAGTATATAACAAATAAAATGGCAGCTCATCTTTCACAACAAGTTCGATTTTTGTGTGTTCGATTTAACATGTTCAATCGAAGGAACTTCTTACTACAGAAATGTAGAATCAATCTCTCGACTATCTGAAGAGATGTCTCTTCTAAAGTTGACTTTGACTCCATCGAAAAAAAAAACATAAGAAATCCGATGGCGAAAAGGTATGTCTTATCCATTTTGAACTTTTTACAGACAATTTAGACATCAAGCGGCCTCAGCGGTTTAATTTAATTCCTTACAACAAAGTCTATCAAACAGGGTAGGTTAATTAACTATAATTACTGTCTATTGATCTGACAAGCAGCAGCTTAGTAGTCAACCACACAACGCAATAAAAATATCAAATATCAAATGTCCTAACTTTTAATAGAATTAATGTCACAATTCTAAAACAAATCTTAAGCATAGGAAAGTAAGACACGATAATAGAGTTATGGAACTTGCATTGACATTGGATAATGGTTGTCTACGATCTTCTGACATTTTAGTTTTAATAAATGTTTTAAACTTTCAATTTGAGACCAAAGTACCAAAGTGTTCAGATTCCGAAGTAGACACCTAAATGTTCCCTGGACTTGATTTATTAAGTGCTCGGGCCTAAGCTATAATAACAGATTGAATTTCACATTGTTCTTGCAACAGATTGACGTGCTTTAATTTCGGCATTATAACGTAATGTAGAGGAATCTTGCAAATATCATGAATTAAGATGGAATACCTGCACGAACAGTTTCTAGGATTTTCCATGGCAGGTGCACAGAGATTTGAGTGACATTTTGAATAGTGCAGATGAAAACCATGTTAAACAGTTATAAAAACACTGCATAGATAGTGTAGTACATCAACTGTAAAACATGAGTAAGATCAAATTACCATTACGCATATAATTAAATACTTTGGTCTGCACAAGACCGCAGTGACCAAAAAATAAGACTAACCATTGCTTAACATGGTCTTTAGATCATTAGAACAATTGCTAGACAAGTCATCAATAAGATGATACGTCAATCAAACATTTCAGATATTGATTATAATTAAATTAAATTTATTTACATTTAAACATAATACAAACATAATAAACATTCATTAAACTTACGATATTATGCAAAAATGATAGATTGCGGGAAGTGAAGGATAGATTTATGATGCTCAAGAAATTAAACTAGTGAAATAGCGACGAAGTAGCGATCAAATATTTATAAGTTGTTGCCTCGCAATACTATAAATAAACTCAGAAAACTTGAATATTGAAGAATGGAAGCGCGACTAGAACAATAAAATGTCCCTGTTTTGAAAATATTAGCCAATCATAATGTAAAAGTGCCTAATAAATTGCTGACGTGTTTTTTAAGCAGATGGTGTATTTCAATCTTCTCGCTATCGATTTATCTTTTATCAAGCAACATGGGAGGACAGAAAACAGTGTTGATGCTGAAATGGATTGCTTTTTCAGTCTTGGTTCATCTGGAATCGTGTAACGGTGAACTAACATGTCAGTTTCCCTACCAGAAGACCGATGGTGAATATCTTGAGTCAAAGGAAGGAAAGTTTTTCACTGAAAATTCTTTTAAAAATCATTTAAACATCTCCATTGGAAAATGTTCCATGATATTTAGTGCAGAAGCGAAAGCTAAATCAATGAATGTTGTTGGTGTGAATCACAGAAATGTATCATGTCAATTATTCGATAAGAAAGTTAATGATCATGTCAAAGAAGAAGGAATTTTGATTAACAAGGAAGACTCTATATATTATGAGAAAGTTGAAAGTGAGTAACTATGCATTTTTTGATATGTAGCTAGGGTACATCTGGTTACCATGGCTATATGCTAAGCAGTACCCGTAAAGGATCAAAAAGACACTTCTCGCTAGATGAAATTAAGTCTAATATTAGAAGCATTCCTATAAATACAAATTCGACAACCTCAGTGTATTTTCCAGATTTTAATTTTCAATTGATTGATGTATGATTATATTCTTTTGCATTTTAAATCGCAATAAAAGTATATTTTACATTGTAATATAGAAGAATTACATATTTTGTTTTGGACTTTGTGAAGGCAACCCCATCTCCAATCAACGTTGAGAGCAAAGATGACAAACCAGGAACTTTTACTTTTCAATTACAAAGTGGATTGTACAAAATCAAATTAAATCATTTGGATGGCGGATTAACTTGCAGCCAATCAATTCTGATGCCATTTGGATGTTACTGGAATTCTAACCCAGTACCAAGTACGATTATTCTCGCAAAAGACTTTCGTGGTGATGTTATTGTAGAAAAAGATGGATTTGATGAATTTGAAGGTGATGGTATAAAAACATCGTATTTAGCCACTTCCGGTTGCTTTTTGTTGGAACAAGGTTCGACTTATTCATTCTGGTATAGATCCGACTTCAAAATTGCAAGGAATCGAACAACTCTGGTAAATCATCATTTGAACTGTTTGTGAAACTCTGTGAACAAAACAATAACTGCGTTTAATACATCATTTGATATTAATAATGACAATTATCTTTTATTTGAATAGTTTAAAGGTTTTATCATGCACCATAAATTTCATCCACATGGGAGTAGAATATTATAATTAGCAAATCTATAAATCACGTTTATTTGTCATTATTGATTAGACAATATATACACTTGGATATCAGATGAATTCGTATCGAATAGACATAAAGATAAGGCAAAGCACTTACCGTTACTCGGAGTTTCACGCGTTTATTGTGCACTTATCGGACGGTTTGAATATTTGAATTTACAAATTTGATCTTTGTGGCAGGGGGGTTCAGGCTGGTGCAAATGAAGCGCTTGCACCAGTCAAGACTTTCAAGCTTTGATGGCGCCTCTGTTCTTTTAATAGCTCTCTTTTTTAAAAACAATACCGTTGTGACAAAGTTCTGTCTAGTTTACGTCAAAATTGTTCGCATTAAGTTGAAAGTAGCATTGATATTGTTATCAGCATCGTCTGATTGGCCTGCTTACGTACAGTGCGTTCTCATATTTCTGCCAATCGGTGATCATAATTTCGCTCCAGTGTGATGCTTGTCCAATTGGTTCGATTGGTTCGATTTCGCACCAATCGGATAACCTATCTGCAGAATTCCATTTAAAGTACTCTACTAGTGACCAATAAGAGTGCTCTATCTAGCATTCCTAGTATTTTTCGTACAAGTCGGAAATCCTTAGAAACATTTTAGCAATAAAAAGCATCGCGTGATCTTCATTTTTGTGATGCCATCAGGTGAAACGAGAAACCGTCAATAAAGTTTATATTCGCCTCCTTTTGACTAGCTATCAAATCCACAACGTTGGCGATCAAAGTAGCCTGCTCGCAGACTCACTGTCAAAATGTAAACTTGGTCAACAGTACAAAACTTGCTAACTCGAGGAAAAAAGCTTGCTTTTGCTGATTCAGCACGGGGCGTGAAAACTGTAAAAACTATTGTCCTACAAGGGCTGTGATTCGACGCCAAGATTTTCTGGCAACAAATCAGCGAAGAATATTTTAAAAAGACACTTGGTGGGCTGGACTCACGGGGTTCTAACCTGGAAAATACCGGAAGTGCGGCGTGGTTTGAGAATGACGTAACATGACGTCGATTGTGATGAGCAAAAAAAACAGCTGATCAGAAGACGTTACGCGGGAAAACAGAATTTCAAGAAGAAGTCTTCAATTCATTTGTTTTATCAATTAAATGTTTTAAATTCAATCTGAGCCAGTTATTGTTTTCGAGGACAGCAAATAATAAACTTTTGTTCCATTAGCAATTTCGATGGTTAGACACTATATTGACAACCAAATCAAAATGAAATTACACACACAAACAGCATCTATCAGCACAAATCCCAGTGAGGTTTCGTAATATATTTTCACTAAGAATAAGCAAAATAAATTGAGGGGATTGCGCTTTCATTTTTTCTAACTTCTAGGTCCTTCAAATTAAAACGAGGGGTGCTGATGACTAGATATCACCATATATTACTTGTTAACGACACCCAGCGTCTGTGGTGTTTAATTTGTATACAGTTTGTATATTTGTGTAACTATTAGAACATTGAGGAACAAATGAAGTTGTTATAACATTGAAACAACATAACACTAAACACATGAATATCTTTGCTATTAAAAGGAACTATTTCAAATTAATAATTCCGTCGTCCTAGAACACCCAAACACCTGACACGCCTGGGGTGATCATCATGCAATTTAATCTATAGATATAAATGTCTGATTTTCACGTTTATTTATTATTAGATATTTTTTCAAGAAATGTTTTGAACACTTGTCAAAGTGTAATCTCTATCGATATCTAGTCATCGGCATCCCTTAATTTAATGTGAGGGACATAGAAATTGGAAGAAGTGTTAATCCGGCTTTTTTAATAAAACACAAATGCCCCTTTTGTCAACTTAAATGGCTCCATCTGAATATAAACTCTTGATATTTTGTCAAGAAAAATTTTGAATTGACTTCGATACATGTCTAAGAGTACTATCTAGTGATATCTAGTCATCTTAATGTCTCAATTTATTTGGACATACAAGACTAGAGACCTACAAGTTGAAGTAAGTGAAATAAATGCATTTTGACACCCCCCCCCTTCCTCCAAAAAACCTTTGGCAACTTGGATGGTTATATATCTAAACATTTGAAACTTGATACTTTTTCATGAAATTTTATCAATTTACGTCGATTAATGTTTATGCATGTCATACATTTTGAGTGATATGTAGTCACGTCATACCTTGCTTTGATTTGAAAGACCTTACAAATTCAAAAAGTAAAAAATGGCTTTGAGGCTTTATCAACAAAGCGGAAAGAGTATAGTATATTTCGTATTTTGCAAGCAAAATAACTTTGGTATAAACGAGTCAAGCAATTGTAGTCAAACTTCATGGTAGTCATGGTATCATAGTAGTTTATTATTTATTTCAAATGTGCAACCACCTTTAGATAGCCTTCAATATATTTATAAATCAGTCTTGTGAAAAAAAGCTTTTAGCTTATTCAAGTTCTGAATAAATGATGATGATGATGATGATAAATTAGTGTGCTCTTTTAAAAGAACCAGACAGTTTTTATTGCCAACTTATAGGTTTTCCAGACTTCGTTGAGCTCGACTGTCGTGTTTTTGCAAAATAAATATCGAGCTGCGCTTGTTGAAGCAATATGAAATAACGTCAACAGTTTCAAACTTAGATAAGTCATAGTTTATTACGTGCTTACCTTTTCAGCGATATAGATTCTCGATTACAGTGTGTCTAGAACAATAGAATAATCAAATATTAATGACATTCAGAAATTAAAATATATGCCGTCGACTATTCTAACGTCGACTATACTAACTTGATAATGGAATTTTTCTGAAAACATTTAATCCTATATTTTTAATTGTGAAGTGTAATCAAGTGTTCAATTTTCAGTAAGAAATATAAGGTGTAATCTAAATATAAGCCAGAGGTTTCCTTCGTTTTACGTCTGCTTCTGATCACCGTTTTGTAAAGATAACTTGCGTGTTAGCCTTTTGCCGCACAATTAGAGCAAATTGACCGCTTTGGATATGTTACGGCACATGCGCGCGCATGTGGTCACATCTTCTATTTGTTTGTCAAATCGCGGACATGACGATATAATCACTGGATTGCTCATATGAGCAAAAAACTTATTGCTTCATTAGAAGACGGAAAATAATCCCACTACCATGGAGGAATTTCAACTTTGGGGCAATGGATAAATAGATTTAACTGTGCACCTGGACTTCAAAAAGATGTATTGACTGGTACGTTACTTGACACACTGTGCTATTAGTATTCATTGACAATATAATTAGCCAGCAAAGTTTGTTATCAATCTATTACTTTGAGTGTTCAGCAAAACATTCCAGGCATGAAATAAAAATGTTGAATGTTGAAGAGTCCATCGAGTATCATCAAAAGCAGGATAAGGTGTATGGTATTTGTAAATACATGCAAATTGCAATGATTAGAGGGTTAAATTCATCTTGGAAGCAAACAGTATACTTGGATTTTGATGTCACCATGACAAAGGATCTCCTGAAAACAATCATTGAAGCTGTTGAGGGAGTGGGATGTTGTGTTGTTGCAATTAATTGTGACCTTGGACGAGGTAATCAACGTCTATTAACAAGTCTTGGTGTAACCCAAAGCACGTTTGCCTTTAAGAAGCCAGCAGATAAGACACGAGACATTTACGTATTTCCTGATGCTCCCCATATGTTGAAGCTGCTTCCGAATCATCTTTTGGATACTGGTTATGAAATTCCTGAAAAATTTAAAATCGATATCAATTTACTTTGGAAAGTAATAGAGAAAGACAATGACGAACCTAAGTAAGTTTTATGACACCTAAAATTAGGAAGAATTCCAACCAATCGATTCAATACCGTTTATATATAGAGTCAGATCTGCCATAACGATAACGGGGACCTATTTAAAGTCTTAACCTGTCTATAGTATGCATTTCAATAATACACAAAAAGCATTATTTTATTGTATAACCCTGTAAAGAAAGTCCACCAGTCTAGAGTGGCTACCTCAGTAATACACAAAAGCATTATTCTATTGAATCAATTCTATATATAAAGTTCACCTGTGTATAGCAGTTAACAGGTGACCTATCTGCATATTATTGCTGGCTAGCAAATAAAGTTTTCCCTCATCATTTGTCTTGTTGGATAATGTATATTCGTTTCAAATTCCAGAATACATCACAAACTGAAACCGTATCATCTGAATTTACGTGGGAGTGAAAGACAAAGAGTGTGGCCAGCTGCCCAAATCTTGTTACACACAACAGCAACTGCAATTCGTTTCTTATCAAAAAATAATTCTGCAGAGGCAGATTTCATAGATCTCTGCAACAACTGGATTGATGTTTTGAATAGTACGAGGAAAGGTTTCCCAGAAGAACCAAGGTGTGGATATGGCATAAATATCGAAAAACAGAAAAAGATACTAAATCAGATGATTGATACTTGCATGGATATGAGAAATATAAAATACAGAATTAAAAAATAGAACCATGTATAGCACATATCATGACTGCAACCTATGAGTAATGACCATATAAAGGATATTTATACCCGCTGTTGCCATGTAAATAATCTTTCAGAAAGATTTACCTTTGAAAAGTGATTGTTTATCTCAAATTGAAAAATAAAAACCATTGATATATATTAAAGCAGCATATAGCTAACTTTGATTTGATTGTGTTTTAGATAGTAGCGACCAAGGAAGTCCAGAGCCACATCGTTGGTACAAAAGGAAAGTGACGATGAAAGAGAAACGAAAGCAGGCTCTGCTGCCATTTTAAAAAAGGATATTGACATCGGCAAAGGCTCTAATGGCATTATTTGACTGGCTTAAAGATAAAAAAAAAGATATTAAATATCTAACAACCACTCAGGACGTTGTAGAAAACCTGTTTAGCCGGATAAGAAATCTTGGAGGTACATTCGATCATCCGAGTAATGGTAACCTAAACAATTATAAGAGCATACCATATGATAAGCATATAATGATCAAGTCAAAATAAAGTTTAATTATTTCAATTTTAATTCAGGTCCAGTTGAATCCTTGAACCGGTTAAGATTGCTAATGACTTTTCAATCCAAAACTGCTTTCTTTGACTTGGTGACAGTGTGGAACAGCATGTTTGTTAAATTCCATGACTTAGATTTAAACAGGGACGAGAACGTGATAAAAAATTGAGAATTATTATCATTTCCAAGATAATTTGGAACCATTAACGGTCGTAGTTGCATCAACTGTTTTTGCTCAAATCTCTGTTTAGTCTCACAAGTGTATTGAATGTTTTCGATCCTGATTGGACAGCGTTTGTGATCAACAGCTATTACAAGCGGAGAGGTGCGACACGAAAACAACATGGCAAGGAAAATTAATTAAACAAGCAATAAAAACTTTAGTTCAGCAGCAGTATTTAAAGGCTATAGAAAGAAAGCTATTGGTTGATCCACTATTTTTGGTCATCTTCTTATTTTCATTATGATTATTCTATATTTGCTTCGTTCAATCGAAAAATAAATCTATCAGGTGGCTAATTAAAATTCGTAACTAGCGACTCGAGTTTAGTTCCGGTGAAGCATGTGAAGTAGACCACTTGATTATTACTGGGATTATTACTGATGCGAAAGTCTAATTTTAGATTTATTAAAAACTAGATATCTTTCCACAAATTAATTGTGAAATATTTACTGTAAACGAGTTTCAAGCAAATTAATAATAATTAATAATTTCTACAACGCATCGCCTACGCGAGGCAGGTTTTGTCCTCGAGTTAGCAGAATCTACTGTGCATAGAGGTATAAGTACTAGAGAGCTAATCACGTGACTCCTCTCTTGAGGCAGATGTCTCTATGGTGGCCATTTTGTTGGAGGATAAATTCTTCGAATTTAATGCACAAGTCAATTGAGTTCTTGGAGTTTTTTTTACTTTTATGCTATCCTAGGCAACCTGGTTTAATTTTGGAAAAATTGAGACACTGTACCATTGGCACGTGACATAAATTCATTTGTCTACAGGAAAGATTTTTAAATCATTGAAGCACAAGTAATTTTGATCAGTGTTTTTGTGGAGATGTTGCTCACACGACGAAGATACAGGAATATTATTCCTTAAATTTTCACAAAAGATAGTGTTGAATCAAGCACAGACAATTGTTTCTTGGTTGTTTTGGGTAACAGCTATTTGCTGACAATTTTGAACAATTAAATTGTTGAAAGTATGATTTTTTACGAATTTTTATCGGCGATTTCATTGCCTTCCAGCGCCCTTCAGCCTTTTTTCACATGACAATACCATGTAAAATGTTGTTCAAATATAAATATGTTTCAAATAATCAGTTAAAAATAATTTCCACTGGGGATTTAACTGTTGTTATCCATTTCTTGAAAGAAGTAAAACTATCTCCATTCAAAACAGCTGATCTTTGGTTTGATTTAATTTCCCAGCAAAAGCTGCCACAACGTCACGACGCCATTGTTTTCCCTGCAAGAAAATGGCGGAATTCAGCGACAGAGGAGGTCACTTGGTTAGCGCTCTATATCTTATACCTCTATGTGTTTTGTTATTATTTTGAAAATATTTTAATTAAATTAATTGTTTCGTGGTGTAATGTTTCGGGTAAGCAATAACTAAATAAGAATGGAAGGCTCGAGCTTAGTTTTTCCAGTGGAGATTGTTAAAGACAGTTTGAAAAAGAAATGCTGGTCATAATGAAATAAAATTATGTAACTTCTTGAAATTGCAATTTCCATTATCAGCGCGTGCACGTTCTGCAAATCGCGCCACTGTTTGGAAGGCCTATACTATATTGATTTTGATTTGCGTATGCATATAATTATATTTGCTCACTTTTTCTATATATTTTTCTTTATACGTTTACTATAAGTTTATCTCCTATTTTGCAATGCTTTAGTAAATTTACGATTCAAAAGCACAAGCACTGTAAGCGCACATGTTATCGTGTCAGGACGCTGCCTGGCAGATTTTGCATGTCTCCTTAAAAACCTTCTGGGGATTGTAAATTTATCATATTTGAGTAGTATTCATATTTATAAAGATATTTCAATGACTTGGACATCGCTGATTTTCTTGTGAATGTTGTAGTTTTGTTGATGTTCGCTGTAATAAAATCCCTCCCAAAACTTACGAAAACATCATTATCATCAAATGAAGCGATCTTGCAAACGAGGACATGCTTTCAGGAGTTGTTTTGCCAGGGGGATTAGTCGATAGAAAAAGGAAGTTCTAAGCAACATTTTACCTCATTAATCATACTTTTTAATTTAAAATACTCTGAGAAGGTATAGTATAGGCATTTTAAATACATATTAACTACCCATAACTGCATCCAAGGAAATATCTGATTTGAACAATTAGTCACCCCGTAGTCACCATGGTTACTCTAGTATACAACAAATAAAATGGCAGCTCATCTTTCACAACATGTTCGATTTTTGTGTGTTCGTTTAACATGTTCAATCGAAATAACTTCTTACTACAGAAATGTAGAATCAGACTCTCGACTATCTGAAGAGATGTCTCTTCTAAAGTTGACTTTGACTCCATCGAAAAAAAAAACATAAGAAATCCGATTGCCAAAACGTATGTCTTATCCATTTTGAACACTTTACAGACAATTTAGACATCAAGCGGCCTCAGCGGTTTAATTTAATTCCCTACAACAAAGTCTATCAAACAGGGTAGGTTAATTAACTATAATTACTGTCTATTGATCTGACAAGCAGCAGCTTAGTAGTCAACCACACAACGAAATAAAAATATGAAATATCAAATGTCATAACTTTTAATATAATTAATGTCACAATTCTAAAGCAAATCTTAAGCATAGGAAAGTAAGACACGATAATAGAGTTATGGAACTTGCATTGACATTGGATAATGGTTGTCTACGATCTTCCGACATTTTAGTTTTAATAAATGTATTAAAATTTCAATTTGAGACCAAAATACCAACGTCTTCAGATTCCGAAGTAGACACCTAAATGTTCCCTGGACTTGATTTATTAAGTGCTCGAGCCTAAGCTATAATAACAGATTGATTTTCACATTGTTCTTGCAACAGATTGATGTGCTTTAATTTCGGCATTATAACGTAATGTAGAGGAATCTTGCAAATAGCATGAATTAAGATTGGAATACCTGCACGAACAGTTTCTAGGATTTCCATGGCAGGTGCACAGAGATTTGAGTGACATTTTAAATAGTGCAGATCAAAACCATGTTAAACAGTTATAAAAACACTGCATAGATAGTGTAGTACATCAACTGTAAAACATAAGTCAGATCAAATTACCATAACGCATATAATTAATTACTTTGGTCTGCACAAGACCACAGTGACCAAAAAATCATGACTAACCATTGCTTAACATGGTCTTTAGACGGGTCTTTAGATCATTAGAAATATTGCTAGACAAGTCATCAAAAAGATGATACGTCAATCAAACATTTCAGATATTGATTATAATTAAATTAAATTTATTTACATTTAAACATAATACAAACATAATAAACATTTATTAAATTTACGATATTATGCAAAAATGATAGATTGCTGGAAGTGAAGGATAGATTTATGAGGTTCAAGAAATTAAACTAGTGAAATAGCGACGAAATAGCGATCAAATATTTATAAGTTGTTGCCTCGCAATACTATAAATAAACTCAGAAAACTTGAATGTTGAAGAATGGAAGCGCGACTAGAACAGTAAAATGTCCCTGTTTTGAAAATATTAGCCAATCATAATATAACAGTGCCTTTTACATTGCAGACGTGTTTTTTAAGCAGATGGTGTATTTCAATCTTCTCGCTATCGATTTATCAATTATCAAGCAACATGGGAGGACAGAAAACAGTGTTGATGCTGAAATGGATTGCTTTTTTAGTCTTGGCACATCTGGAATCGTGTAACGGTGAACCAACATGTCAGTTTCCCTACAACAAGACCGATGGTGAATATATTGAGTCAAAGGAAGGAAAGTTTTTCACTGAAAATTCTTTTAAAAATCATTTAAACATCTCGATTGGAAAATGTTCAATGATATTTAGTGCAGAAGCGAAAGCTAAATCAATGAATGTTGTTGGTGTGAATCACAGAAATGTATCATGTCAATTATTCGATAAGAAAGTTAATGATCATGTCAAAGAAGAAGGAATTTTGATTAACAAGGAAGACTCTATATATTATGAGAAAGTTGAAAGTGAGTAACTATGCATTTTTGATATGTAGCTAGGGTACATCTGGTTACCATGGCTATATGCTAAGCAGTACCCGTAAAGGATCGAAAAGACACTTCTTATAACACTTCTCGCTAGATGAAATTAAGTCTCATATTAGAAGCATTCCTATAAATACAAATTCGACAACCTCAGTGTATTTTCCAGATTTTAATTTTCAATTGATTGATGTATGATTATATTCTTTTGCATTTTAAATCGCAATAAAAGTATATTTTACATTGTAATATAGAAGAATTACATATTTTTTTTTAGACTTTGTGAAGGCAACCCCATCTCGAATCAACGTTGAGAGCAAAGATGACAAACCAGGAACTTTTACTTTTCAATTACAAAGTGGATTGTACAAAATCAAATTAAATCATTTGGATGGCGGATTAACTTGCAGCCAATCAATTCTGATGCCATTTGGATGTTACTGGAATTCTAACCCAGTACCAAGTACGATTATTCTCGTAAAAGACTTTCGTGGTGATGTTATTGTAGAAAGAGATGGATTTGATGAATTTGAAGGTGATGGTATAAAAACATCGTATTTAGCCACTTCCGGTTGCTTTTTGTTGGAACAAGGTTCGACTTATTCATTCTGGTATAGATCCGACTTCAAAACTTACATTGAATCAAACAACTCTGGTAAATCCTCATTTGAACTGTTTGTGAAACTCTGTGAACAAAACAATAACTGCGTTTAATACATCATTTGATATTAATAATGACAATTATCTTTTATTTGAATAGTTTAAAGGTTTTATCATGCACCACAAATTTCATCCACATGGGAGAAGAATATTATAATTAGCAAATCTATAAATCACGTTTATTTGTCATTATTGTGTCAGATGAATTCGTATCGAAGAGATATAAAGATAAGGCAAAGCACTTACCGTTACTCGGAGTTTCACGCGTTTATTGTGCACTTATCGGACGGTTTGAATATTTGAATTTACAAATTTGATCTTTGTGGCAGGGGGGTTCAGGCTGGTGCAAATGAAGCGCTTGCACCAGTCAAGACTTTCAAGCTTTGATGGCGCCTCTGTTCTTTTAATAGCTTTCTTTTTTTAAAACAATACCGTTGTGACAAAGTTCTGTCTAGTTTACGTCAAACTTGTTCGCATTAAGTTGAAAGTAGCATTGATATTGTTATCAGCATCGTCTGATTGGCCTGCTTACGTACAGTGCGTTCTCATATTTCTGTCAATCGGTGATCATAATTTCGCTCCAGTGTGATGCTTGTCCAATTGGTTCGATTGGTTCGATTTCGCACCAGTCGGATAACCTATCTGCAGAATTCCATTTAAAGTACTCTACTAGTGACCAATAAGAGTGCTCTATCTAGCATTCCTAGTATTTTTCGTACAAGTCGGAAATCCTTAGAAACATTTTAGCAATAAAAAGCATCGCGTGATCTTCATTTTTGTGATGCCATCAGGTGAAACGAGAAACCGTCAATAAAGTTTATATTCGCCTCCTTTTGACTAGCTATCAAATCCACAACGTTGGCGATCAAAGTAGCCTGCTCGCAGACTCACTGTCAAAATGTAAACTTGGTCAACAGTACAAAACTTGCTAACTCGAGGAAAAAAGCTTGCTTTTGCTGATTCAGCACGGGGCGTGAAAACTGTAAAAACTATTGTCCTACAAGGGCTGTGATTCGACGCCAAGATTTTCTGTCAACAAATCTGCGAAGAATATTTTAAAAAGAGGCTTGGTGGGCTGGACTCACGGGGTTCTAACCTGGAAAATACCGGAAGTGCGGCGTGGGTTTGAGAATGACGTAACATGACGTCGATTGTGATGAGCAAAAAAAACAGCTGATCAGAAGACGTTACGCGGGAAAACAGAATTTCAAGAAGAAGTCTTCAATTCATTTGTTTTATCAATTAAATGTTTTAAAGTCAATCTGAGCCAGTAATTCTTTTCGAGGACAGCAAATAATAAACTTTTGTTCCATTAGCAATTTCGCTTGGTTAGACACTATATTGACAACCAAATCAAAATAAAATTACACACACAAACAGCATCTATCAGCACAAATCCCTGTGAGGTTTCGTAATATATTTTCACTAAGAATAAGCAAAATAAATTGAGGGGATTGCGCTTTCATTTTCTCTAACTTCTAGGTCCTTCAAATTAAAACGAGGGGTGCTGATGACTAGATATCACCATATATTACTTGTTAACGACACCCAGCGTCTGTGGTATTTAATTTGTATACAGTTTGTATATTTGTTTAACTATTAGAACATTGAGGAACAAATGAAGTTGTTAATACATTGAAACAACATAACACTAAACACATGAATATCTTTGCTATTAAAAGGAACTATTTCAAATTAATAATTCCGTCGTCCTAGAACACCCAAACACCTGACACGCCTGGGGTGATCATCATGCAATTTAATCTATAGATATAAATGTCTGATTTTTACGTTTATTTATTATTAGATATTATTTCAAGAAATGTTTTGAACACTTGTCAAAGTGTAATCTCTATCGATATCTAGTCATCGGCATCCCTTAATTTAATGTGACGGACATAGAAATTGGAAGAAGTGTTAATCCGGCTTTTTTAATAAAACACAAATGCCCCTTTTGTCAACTTAAATGGCTCAATCTGAATATAAACTCTTGATATTTTGTCAAGAAAAATTTTGAATTGACTTCAATACATGTCTAAGAGTACTATCTAGTAATATCTAGTCATCTTAATGTCTCAATTTATTTGGACATACAAGACTAGAGACCTACAAGTTGAAGTAAGTGAAATAAATGCAATTTGACACCCCCCCCCCCTCCTCCAAAAAACCTTTGGCAACTTGGATGGTTATATATCTAAACATTTGAAACTTGATACTTTTTCATGAAATTTTATCAATTTACGTCGATTAATGTTTATGCATGTCATACATTTTGAGTGATATGTAGTCACGTCATACCTTGCTTTGATTTGAAAGACCTTATAAGTTCAAAAAGTAAAAAATGGCTTTGAGGCTTTATCAACAAAGCGGAAAGAGTATAGTATATTTCGTATTTTGCAAGCAAAATAACTTTGGTATAAACGAGTCAAGCAATTGTAGTCAAACTTCATGGTAGTCATGGTATCATAGTAGTTTATAATTTATTTCAAATGTGCAACCACCTTTAGATAGCCTTCTATAGCTTTTAGCATATTCAAGTTCTGAATAAATGATGATGATGATGATGATAAATTAGTGTGCTCTTTTAAAAGAACCAGACAGTTTTTCTTGCCAACTTATAGGTTTTCCAGACTTCGTTGAGCTCGACTGTCGTGTTTTTTTAAAATAAATATCGAGCTGCGCTTGTTGAAGCAATATGAAATAACGTCAACAGTTTCAAACTTAGATAAGTCATAGTTTATTACGTGCTTACCTTTTCAGCGATATAGATTCTCGATTACAGTGTGTCTAGAACAATAGAATAATCAAATATTAATGACATTCAGAAATTAAAATATATGCCGTCGACTATTCTAACGTCGACTATTTTAACTTGATAATGGAATTTATATGAATCCATTCAATCCTATATTTTTAATTGTGAAGTGTAATCAAGTGTTCAATTTTCATTAAGAAATATAAAGTGTAATCTAAATAAAAGCCAGAGGTTTCCTTCGTTTTACGTCTGCTTCTGATCGCCATTTTGTAAAGATAACTTGCGTGTTAGCCTTTTGCCGCACAATTAGAGCAAATTGACCGCTTTGGATATGTTACGGCACATGCGCGCGCATGTGGTCACATCTTCTATCTGTTTGTCAAATCGCGGACATGACGATATAGTCACTGGATTGCTCATACGAGCAAAAAACTTATTGCTTCATTAGAAGACGGAAAATAATCCCACTACCATGGAGGAATTTCAACTTTGGGGCAATGGATAAATAGATTTAACTGTGCACCTGGACTTCAAAAAGATGTATTGACTGGTACGTTACTTGACACACTGTGCTATTAGTATTAATTGACAATATAATTAGCCAGCAAAGTTGGTTATCAATCTATTACTTTGAGTGTTCAGCAAAACATTCCAGGCATGAAATAAAAATGTTGAATGTTGAAGAGTCCATCGAGTATCATCAAAAGCAGGATAAGGTGTATGGTCTTTGTAAATACATGCAAGTTGCAATGATTAGAGGGCTAAATTCATCTTGGAAGCAAACCGTATACTTGGATTTTGATGTCACAATGACAAAGGATCTCCGGAAAACAATCATTGAAGCTGTTGAGGGAGTGGGATGTTGTGTTGTTGCAATTAATTGTGACCTTGGACCAGGTAATCAACGTCTATTAACAAGTCTTGGTGTAACCCAAAGAACGTTTTCCTTTAAGAAGCCAGCAGATAAGACACGAGACATTTACGTATTTCCTCATGCTCCCCATATGTTGAAGCTGCTTCTGAATCATCTTTTGGATACTGGTTATGAAATTCCTGAAAAATTTAAAATCGATATTAATTTACTTTGGAAAGTAATAGAGAAAGACAATGACGAACCTAAGTAAGTTTTATGACACCTAAAATTAGGAAGAATTCCAACCAATCGATTCAATTCCGTTTATATATAGAGTCAAATCTGCCATAACGATAACGGCCCAGTAAACCAAAGACGTATTTATGACGAGTTGCTCTCGTCGGGAACTGGTTGTTATCTCGCCTGTCATAATTGACTCGTCTTAAAGACGACATGCAGACACTTCACAAAAGACGAGTAACAACATGTCGGTCTTAAAGACGACAAAAAGACGGCCAACAAAATAACAACTTTCTTGTCGACAACAAAGACAGCATTCAGACGTCAAAACTACGGCTTGAGCAAGACGTCATAAGGACAAGCCAAGAAGACGTCATTATGACGCTTACTGTAGACAAATATTTACCAATTTGGTTTTTGAATTAAAAAATGACATTTCTATTCAGTTTGTCATGCATTCTTAGATATTAATGAATGAGTTTCGATATCTGAAAAACGGTGAAGTCAATTCAATGAAAAAAGAAATTTTATAAAAGTAACCCTTTTTATAAAAGTTTGACTTTTTATCCAATAGAATCAAAACATAAAACAGTTTGATTATATTAACGTATCAATTTTGTTATACAGCCATGCATCGCCATGTATTGTATTACTGTATAATTGCCATTTATCAAACTTTCAAACACTTTCCGTTGAAATCTGAAAACGAGGCTCCGTGTGTCCGCAGGCAGGTTCGTTCGATCGATTTGTTATTGCCCACAAAAATTGTTTGCTGTAGGCCAAATGCCTACTACGCTCCCGGTGAAAATGAGCAGAAAAATATTTGGCGGAAAATTTCTTCAAATTTCAATATTTTCACTAAAGAAGTTACTGACAAGTGTATCTATATAAAAAAGACAACTCCTGTAAGTTTTATTAAAAATATTGGTCAAATTCTTGTTTAATTGCATCCACATGAGTTTGAAAATCTGAAAAATTTCAAGTCTTGTAGATTATGTAGACTGCCGTAGTGCCTTATTCAGACAAATCATAGACATTCTTCTTTTTGTTAATTGAGGTTAAATGGTCATATTTTCAATAGTAAATACTCAAGATTATGCAAGTATGTCTAACAAACCATCCGATAGTTGATAACTTGATATTTTACTAAAAGTGCTGCTAATTGTTGATTTTATTTACAAAATAAATTTGAATATGTAAATGGGTTATGTACTATGTAGCCAAAATATAAAATTATCTTCTTCGATATGAAATTTGGTATCCCGAAAATGCCCTGAATAGAAAACCCTCAAGATAACATCGTTATATTAACAAATTATCCCAGTCAATTTCAGTTGAAAATCTTATCAAATGCACATTCAATCTCTAAAACGTTGTTGGACGCAACGGGCAAATTTACGAAAATGGCACACGTCTTAATAGTAGGCGATTTTGTCAAATGTGGTGATTAAAGATAAAAAATACCCAAGGTTACATATCAATCTTTAACAAACCATGCAAATCAATTTCAATTGAAGATTACACCGAAAACTACATTTAATCTTCAAAACGTTTTGTACACAAAAGGCATATTTATAAAAATTGCACATATCTTAATTAATCAGTATGTGATTTTGTAAAATATCAATATTAGAATTTCAGATAAAAAAATACTCCAAGTCATATAAACATCTAAACCACTCAAATAAATTCAATTGTAAGATTGGATCAAAATCTTAATATTTAATCTACAGTTTACAAAAAGTTACAAAATTTACAAAATTGAACATATCTTAATTAATAAATATGTCATATTATCAAATGTTGATATTTCAGATAAAAATTACTACATGTGATATATACATCTTTAATAAACTATGCAAATCAATTTCAGTTAAATATTACACTGGAATCTTAATATAATCCGTAAAAAGTTTTTGTACACAAATGTCAAACTTCCAAAAATTGTCCAGTTGTTACGTACCATGTGATTTTGTCAAATGTCGATATTTCAGATAAAAATTACTCCATGTGATATATACATCTTTAATAAACTAGGCAAATCAATTTCAGTTAAAGTTTTGATCAAAATCATCATTTAATTTTCAAAAAGTTTTTGTACACAAATGGCATATTTTCAAAAATTGTACATATCTTACGTACCATGCGATTTTGACAAATGTCGATATTTCAGATAAAAATTACTCCATGTTATATATACATCTTTAATAAACTAGGCAAATCAATTTCAGTGAAAGTTTTGATCAAAATCATCATTTAATTTTCAAAAAGTTTTTGTACACAAATGGCATATTTTCAAAAATTGTACATATGTTATGTACCATGCAATTTTGTCAAATGTCGATATTTCAGATAAAAATTACTCCATGTGATATATACATCTTTAATAAACTAGGCAAATCAATTTCAGTGAAAGTTTTGATCAAAATCATCATTTAATTTTCAAAAAGTTTTTGTACACAAATGGCATATTTTCAAAAATTATACATATGTTACGTACCATGCGATTTTGTCAAATGTCGATATTTCAGAATAAAATTACTCCATGTGATATATACATCTTTAATAAACTAGGCAAATCAATTTCAGTGAAAGTTTTGATCAAAATCATCATTTAATTTTCAAAAAGTTTTTGTACACAAATGGCATATTTTCAAAAATTGTACATATGTTACGTACCATGCAATTTTGTCAAATGTCGATATTTCAGATAAAAATTACTCCATGTTATATATACATCTTTAATAAACTAGGCAAATCAATTTCTGTGAAAGTTTTGATCAAAATCATCATTTAATTTTCAAAAAGTTTTTGTACACAAATGGCATATTTTCAAAAATTGTACATATGTTACGTACCATGCGATTTTGTCAAATGTCGATATTTCAGAATAAAATTACTCCATGTGATATATACATCTTTAAAAAACTAGGCAAATCAATTTCAGTGAAAGTTTTGATCAAAATCATCATTTAATTTTCAAAAAGTTTTTGTACACAAATGGCATATTTTCAAAAATTGTACATATGTTACGTACCATGCAATTTTGTCAAATGTTGATATTTCAGATAAAAATTACTCCATGTTATATATACATCTTTAATAAACTAGGCAAATCAATTTCAGTGAAAGTTTTGATCAAAATCATCATTTAATTTTCAAAAAGTTTTTGTACACAAATGGCATATTTTCAAAAATTGTACATATGTTACGTACCATGCGATTTTGTCAAATGTCGATATTTCAGAAAAAAATTACTCCATGTGATATATACATCTTTAATAAACTAGGCAAATCAATTTCAGTGAAAGTTTTGATCAAAATCATCATTTAATTTTCAAAAAGTTTTTGTACACAAATGGCATATTTTCAAAAATTGTACATATGTTACGTACCATGTGATTTTGTCAAATGTCGATATTTCAGAATAAAATTACTCCATGTGATATATACATATTTAATAAACTAGGCAAATCAATTTCAGTGAAAGTTTTGATCAAAATCATCATTTAATTTTCAAAAAGTTTTTGTACACAAATGGCATATATTCAAAAATTGTACATATGTTACGTACCATGCAATTTTGTCAAATGTCGATATTTCAGATAAAAATTACTCCATGTTATATATACATCTTTAATAAACTATGCAAATCAATTTCAGTGAAAGTTTTGATCAAAATCATCATTTAATTTTCAAAAAGTTTTTGTACACAAATGGCATATTTTCAAAAATTGTACATATGTTACGTACCATGCGATTTTGTCAAATGTCGATATTTCAGAAAAAAATTACTCCATGTGATATATACATCTTTAATAAACTAGGCAAATCAATTTCAGTGAAAGTTTTGATCAAAATCATCATTTAATTTTCAAAAAGTTTTTGTACACAACTGGCATATTTTCAAAAATTGTACATATGTTACGTACCATGCGATTTTGTCAAATGTCGATATTTCCGAAAAAAATTACTCCATATGATATATACATCTTTAATAAACTAGGCAAATCAATTTCAGTGAAAGTTTTGATCAAAATCATCATTTAATTTTCAAAAAGTTTTTGTACACAAATGGCATATTTTCAAAAATTGTACATATGTTACGTACCATGCAATTTTGTCAAATGTCGATATTTCAGATAAAAATTACTCCATGTGATATATACATCTTTAATAAACTAGGCAAATCAATTTCAGTGAAAGTTTTGATCAAAATCATCATTTAATTTTCAAAAAGTTTTTGTACACAAATGGCATATTTTCAAAAATTGTACATATGTTACGTACCATGCAATTTTGTCAAATGTCGATATTTCAGATAAAAATTACTCCATGTGATACATACATCTTTAATAAACTAGGCAAATCAATTTCAGTGAAAGTTTTGATCAAAACCATCATTTAAATTTCAAAAAGTTTTTGTACACAAATGGCATATTTTCAAAAATTGTACATATGTTACGTACCATGCAATTTTGTCAAATGTCGATATTTCAGATAAAAATTACTCCATGTGATATATACATCTTTAATAAACTAGGCAAATCAATTTCAGTGAAAGTTTTGATCAAAACCATCATTTAATTTTCAAAAATATTTTGTACACAAATGGCATATTTTCAAAAATTGTACATATGTTACGTACCATGCAATTTTGTCAAATGTCGATATTTCAGATAAAAATTACTCCATGTTATATATACATCTTTAATAAACTAGGCAAATCAATTTCAGTGAAAGTTTTGATCAAAATCATCATTTAATTTTCAAAAAGTTTTTGTACAGAAATGGCATATTTTCAAAAATTGTACATATGTTACGTACCATGCAATTTTGTCAAATGTCGATATTTCAGATAAAAATTACTCCATGTGATATATACATCTTTAATAAACTAGGCAAATCAATTTCAGTGAAAGTTTTGATCAAAATCATCATTTAATTTTCAAAAAGTTTTTGTACATAAATGGCATATTTTCAAAAATTGTACATATGTTACGTACCATGCAATTTTGTCAAAATTCGATATTTCAGATAAAAATTACTCCATGTGATATATACATCTTTAATAAACTAGGCCAATCAATTTCAGTGAAAGTTTTGATCAAAATCATCATTTAATTTTCAAAAAGCTTTTGTAAACAAATGGCATGTTTACAAAAACTGCAATGTCTGGATTGTTTGAGATTTTGTCAAATGATGGAGTTTCAGTCAAAAAATAATCAGTGTCAGGACCATAATTAGTGTTTTATAGAAACTGCAGAAACAAAATGTCAGTTAAAACTTTTGTCAAAATGCAGGTATCTAGTATCTACTACATCATCTTTCTGAACAATTGCAGTAATTACGTATTACGTTAATGATAGCCTAGATATATATCATCCTAATATATTTTAAAAAATTACTGAAATTGATTTTTGTTGAATACCATATTTGACGTCGATATCAATTTTAATAAATATCCAAATTCATGATCTCAACCATATATAAGTGATAGATCTTTGTACTTCCACGATATTAGCTATTGGTTGACAGTTACATGTAAGTGAACTGTAGTAACAACTATAGTATATTTGTAAATGAACTGTAGTAGACTAGTAGCAACCATGGTATATTTAATAAAATCCCACTCTAGTATTGGTTTATTACTTCGATTTTCTGATCTTGTAAATGCCATTTGAAGTAATAGACTACAGGTGATAGAATACATTTATAATAAATGTTAATATTGATAGCATTAATAGGTAAAAGCAATCCAATGTTGGTCAACCAAGGCTCTATAAAGACAAATATTAGAACATTGATTATTAACTTGATAAAAATTATTGCAACTAGCTGAGCTGATGATATAAGAAAAATTGCTACTGAAAGTGAATAACATCAGTAGTGCTAGGCATCCTGCAGAGTACTATGTCTATATGAATATATCCTACATTGTACATTGGTTAAAAACAAGGAAGAAGTGTTCATAGCACGTTCACAATCAATTTTCTTGTTTGAGTAACATAAATAACAAGTTATTCAAAATTTGAAGGTCCTCTGACATCGGGAAAGGGCGTCTAACGACTTTCTAAAGCAATCTGTTTGAAACGATTCAAATTAATTTATTCAATTCCAATAATTATTTTCGTAACAGCCACCCTAAAATTAGAAACTAATCAAAGTCAGCGAACAAATAACTGCCAAGTCAAAGTTCAGAATCTTCATTGATTGATAATTGATGTCCTGAAAACAATTAATTGTTTACGCATATGTTTTGAATGTGTAAACTCTTTTTTTAAAAAAACATTCAACAAATAAGTGAAAACATATACTTGGCATACTTTCTAAAGGTTGATTAGAATATTTTTTATCAGATGTACGTAAATATTGTGGTGACCTCAGTATTGTGACAAACTTTCTATTGTAACATTGCACTTGCACATGTCATGTAGCTGTTAACTTGAATGTAGTATTTTGTAATCACTCTCTTTTCTGATGGTTTGAGGCCATACTTTGAATCACGCTTAAAAGTAATGATTGAAAGGTTAGCCTATAGCTAATTGACATACACATACCTCATTTGCTTTTCTTGGTTTGATGACAATTGATTTGCATAGTAAGTTAGTTGGCAGCCAGGATTTTCTTTATATATTCATATTATAAGATCAACTCTCAAAAACACTTACAAAAACGTTAACTATCTGCTTATTCCATGAATAAATTGGTAGGCGGAGCCACGCACTCTGGCGCTAAGCTATTTCAAACTAAATTCATCGAAATAGGTGTATGCCAAGGCCATTGCCTTCGGATTGGTTTGTTAATTTACCAACGTTTGAAAGGACAGAAAGGTGACACTCATAAATCGAATAAAATAAAATAGTTCAAAACCAGTAAATTTCTGGGATGATCATAAATCTGATATAGTGACAGTGTGGAACAGCATGTTTGTTAAATTCCATGACTTAGATTTAAACAGGGACAAGAACGTGATAAAAAATTGAGAATTATTATCATTTCCAAGACGTTTTGGAACCATTAACGGTCGTAGTTGCATCAACTGTTTTTACTCAAATCTCTGTTTAGTCTCATAAGTGTATTTAATGTTTTCGATCCTGATTGGACAGCGTTTGTGATCAACAGCTATTACAAGCGGAGAGGTGCGACACGAAAACAACATGGCAAGGAAAATTAATTAAACAAGCAATAAAAACTTTAGTTCAGCAGCAGTATTTAAAGGCTATAGAAAGAAAGCTATTCGTTGATCCACTATTTTTGGTCATCTTCTTATTTTCATTATGATTATTCTATATTTGCTTCGTTCAATCGAAAAAATAAATCTATCAGGTGGCTAATTAAAATTCGTAACTAGCGACTCGAGTTTAGTTCCGGTGAAGCATGTGAAGTAGACCACTTGATTATTACCGGGATTATTACTGATGTGAAAGACTAATTTTAGATTTATTAAAAACTAGATATCTTTCCTCAAATTAATTGTGAAATATTTACTGTAAACGAGTTTCAAGTAAATTAATAATAATTAATAATCATCGCCTACGCGAGGCAGGTTTCGTCCTCGAGTTAGCAGAATCTACTGTGCATAGAGGTATAAGTACTAGAGAGCTAATCACGTGACTCCTCTCTTGAGGCAGATGTCTCTATGGTGGCCATTTTGTTGGAGGATAAATTCTTCGAATTTAATGCACAAGTCAATTGATTTCTTGGAGTTTTTTTTACTTTTATGCTATCCTAGGCAACCTGGTTTAATTTTGGAAAAATTGAGACACTGTACCATTGGCACGTGACATAAATTCATTTGTCTACAGGAAAGATTTTTAAATCTTTGAAGCACAAGTAACTTTGATCAGTGTTTTTGTGGAGATGTTGCTCACACGACGAAGAAACAGGAATATTATTCCGTAAATTTTCAACAAAAGATAGTATTGAATCAAGCACAGACAATTGTTTCTTGGTTGTTTTGGGTAACAGCTATTTGCTGACAATTTTGAACAATTAAATTGTTGAAAGTATGATTTTTTACGAATTTTTATCGGCGATTTTATTGCCTTCGAGGGCCCTTCAGGGATTTTATTGCCTTTTTTCACATGACAATACCATGTAAAATGTTGTTCAAATATAAATATGTTTCAAATAATCAGTTAAAAATAATTTCCACTGGGGATTTAACTGTTGTTATCCATTTCTTGAAAGAAGTAAAACTATCTCCATTCAAAACAGCTGATCTTTGGTTTGATTTAATTTCCCAGCAAAAGCTGCCACAACGTCACGACGCCATTGTTTTCCCTACAAGAAAATGGCGGAAGTCGGCGACAGAGGAGGTCACTTGGTTAGCGCTCTATATCTTATACCTCTATGCTACTGTGCACCAAGTTTACATTTTGACAGTGAGTTTGGCAACAGGCTGCAATCGAATGTGTTTTGTTATTATTTTGAAAATATTTTAATTAAATTAATTGTTTCGTGGTGTAATGTTTCAGGTAATCAATAACTAAATAAGAGTGGAATGCTCGAAGTTAGTTTTTCCAGTGGAGATTGTTAAGGACAGTGTTGAAAAGGAAATGCTGGGCATAATGAAATAAAATTATGTAACTTCTTGAAATTACAATTTCCATTATCAGCGCGTGCACCTTCAGCAAATCGTTTCACTGTTTGGAAGGCCTATACTATATTGATTTTGATTTGCGTATGCATATAATTATATTTGCTCACTTTCTCTATATATATATTTCTTTACGTTTACTCTAAGTTTATCTCCCATTTTGCCATGCTTTAGTAAATTTACGATTCAAAGGCACAAGCACTGTAAGCGCACATGTTATCGTGTCAGGACGCTGCCGGGCAGATTTTCCATGTCTCCTTAAAAACCTTCCGGGGCTTATCATATTTGAGTAGTATTCATATTAATAACGATATTTCAATGACTTGGACATCGCTGATTTTCTTGTGAATGTTGTAGTTTTGTTGATGTTCGCTGTAATAAAATCCCTCCCAAAACTTACGAAAACGTCATTATCATCAAATGAAGCGATCTTGCAAACGAGGACATGCTTTCAGGAGTTGTTTTGCCAGGGGGATTAGTCGATAGAAAAAGGAAGTTCTAAGCAACATTTTACCTCATTAATCATACTTTTTAATTTAAAATACTCTGAGAAGGTATAGTATAGGCATTTTAAATACATATTAACTACCCATAACTTCATCCAAGGAAATATCTGATTTGAACAATTAGTCACCCCGTAGTCACCATGGTTACTCTAGTATACAACAAATAAAATGGCAGCTCATCTTTCACAACATGTTCGATTTTTGTGTGTTCGTTTAACGTGTTCAATCGAAATAACTTCTTACTACAGAAATGTAGAATCAGACTCTCGACTATCTGAAGAGATGTCTCTTCTAAAGTTGACTTTGACTCCATCGAAAAAAAAACATAAGAAATCCGATTGCCAAAACGTATGTCTTATCCATTTTGAACACTTTACAGACAACTTAGACATCAAGCGGCCTCAGCGGTTTAATTTAATTCCTTACAACAAAGTCTATCAAACAGGGTAGGTTAATTAACTATAATTACTGTCTATTGATCTGAAAAGCAGCAGCTTAGTGGTCAACCACACAACGCAATAAAAATATCAAATATCAAATGTCATAACTTTTAATAGAATTAATGCCACAATTCTAAAGCAAATCTTAAGCATAGGAAAGTAAGACACGATAATAGAGTTATGGAACTTGCATTGACATTGGATAATGGTTGTCTACGATCTTCCGACATTTTAGTTTTAATAAATGTATTAAAATTTCAATTTGAGACCAAAATACCAACGTCTTCAGATTCCGAAGTAGACACCTAAATGTTCCCTGGACTTGATTTATTAAGTGCTCGAGCCTAAGCTATAATAACAGATTGATTTTCACATTGTTCTTGCAACAGATTGATGTGCTTTAATTTCGGCATTATAACGTAATGTAGAGGAATCTTGCAAATAGCATGAATTAAGATTGGAATACCTGCACGAACAGTTTCTAGGATTTCCATGGCAGGTGCACAGAGATTTGAGTGACATTTTAAATAGTGCAGATCAAAACCATGTTAAACAGTTATAAAAACACTGCATAGATAGTGTAGTACATCAACTGTAAAACATTAGTCAGATCAAATTACCATAACGCATATAATTAATTACTTTGGTCTGCACAAGACCATAGTGACCAAAAAATCATGACTAACCATTGCTTAACATGGTCTTTAGACGGGTCTTTAGATCATTAGAAATATTGCTAGACAAGTCATCAAAAAGATGATACGTCAATCAAACATTTCAGATATTGATTATAATTAAATTAAATTTATTTACATTTAAACATAATACAAACATAATAAACATTTATTAAATTTACGATATTATGCAAAAATGATAGATTGCTGGAAGTGAAGGATAGATTTATGAGGTTCAAGAAATTAAACTAGTGAAATAGCGACGAAATAGCGATCAAATATTTATAAGTTGTTGCCTCGCAATACTATAAATAAACTCAGAAAACTTGAATGTTGAAGAATGGAAGCGCGACTAGAACAGTAAAATGTCCCTGTTTTGAAAATATTAGCCAATCATAATATAACAGTGCCTTTTACATTGCAGACGTGTTTTTTAAGCAGATGGTGTATTTCAATCTTCTCGCTATCGATTTATCAATTATCAAGCAACATGGGAGGACAGAAAACAGTGTTGATGCTGAAATGGATTGCTTTTTCAGTCTTGGCTCATCTGGAATTGTGTAACGGTGAACCAACATGTCAGTTTCCCTACAACAAGACCGATGGTGAATATATTGAGTCAAAGGAAGGAAAGTTTTTCACTGAAAATTCTTTTAAAACTCATTTAAACATCTCGATTGGAAAATGTTCCATGATATTTAGTGCAGAAGCGAAAGCTAAATCAATGAATGTTGTTGGTGTGAATCACAGAAATGTATCATGTCAATTATTCGATAAGAAAGTTAATGATCATGTCAAAGAAGAAGGAATTTTGATTAACAAGGAAGACTCTATATATTATGAGAAAGTTGAAAGTGAGTAACTATGCATTTTTTTATATGTAGCTAGGGTACATCTGGTTACCATGGCTATATGCTAAGCAGTACCCGTAAAGGATCGAAAAGACACTTCTTATAACACTTCTCGCTAGATGAAATTAAGTCTCATATTAGAAGCATTCCTATAAATACAAATTCGACAACATCAGTGTATTTTCCAGATTTTAATTTTCAATTGATTGATGTATGATTATATTCTTTTGCATTTTAAATCGCAATAAAAGTATATTTTACATTGTAATATAGAAGAATTACATATTTTTTTTTAGACTTTGTGAAGGCAACCCCATCTCCAATCAACGTTGAGAGCAAAGATGACAAACCAGGAACTTTTAATTTTCAATTACAAAGTGGATTGTACAAAATCAAATTAAATCATTTGGATGGCGGATTAACTTGCAGCCAATCAATTCTGATGCCATTTGGATGTTACTGGAATTCTAACCCAGTACCAAGTACGATTATTCTCGTAAAAGACTTTCGTGGTGATGTTATTGTAAAAAGAGATGGATTTGATGAATTTGAAGGTGATGGTATAAAAACATCGTATTTAGCCACTTCCGGTTGCTTTTTGTTGGAACAAGGTTCGACTTATTCATTCTGGTATAGATCCGACTTCAAAAATTGCAAGGAATCGAACAACTCTGGTAAATCATCATTTGAACTGTTTGTGAAACTCTGTGAACAAAACAATAACTGCATTTAATACATCATTTGATATTAATAATGACAATTATCTTTTATTTGAATAGTTTAAAGGTTTTATCATGCACCACAAATTTCATCCACATGGGAGCAGAATATTATAATTAGCAAATCTATAAATCACGTTTATTTGTCATTATTGATTAGACAATACATACACTTAGATATCAGATGAATTCGTATCTAGTAGACATAAAGATAAGGCAAAGCACTTACCGTTACTCGGAGTTTCACGCGTTTATTGTGCACTTATCGGACGGTTTGAATATTTGAATTTACAAATTTGATCTTTGTGGCAGGGGGGTTCAGGCTGGTGCAAATGAAGCGCTTGCACCAGTCAAGACTTTCAAGCTTTGATGGCGCCTCTGTTCTTTTGATAGCTTTCTTTTTTAAAAACAATACCGTCGTGACAAAGTTCTGTCTAGTTTACGTCAAAATTGTTCGCATTAAGTTGAAAGTAGCATTGATATTGTTATCAGCATCGTCTGATTGGCCTGCTTACGTACAGTGCGTTCTCATATTTCTGCCAATCGGTGATCATAATTTCGCTCCAGTGTGATGCTTGTCCAATTGGTTCGATTGGTTCGATTTCGCACCAGTCGGATAACCTATCTGCAGAATTCTATTTAAAGTACTCTACTAGTGACCATTAAGAGTGCTCTATCTAGCATTCCTAGTATTTTTCGTACAAGTCGGAAATCCTTAGAAACATTTTAGCAATAAAAAGCATCGCGTGATCTTCATTTTTGTGATGCCATCAGGTGAAACGAGAAACCGTCAATAAAGTTTAAGTTCGCCTCCTTTTGACTAGCTATCAAATCCACAACGTTGGCGATCAAAGTAGCCTGCTCGCAGACTCACTTTCAAAATGTAAACTTGGTCAACAGTACAAAACTTGCTAACTCGAGGAAAAAAGCTTGCTTTTGCTGATTCAGCACGGGGCGTGAAAACTGTAAAAACTATTGTCCTACAAGGGCTGTGATTCGACGCCAAGATTTACTGGCAACAAATCAGCAAAGAATATTTTAAAAAGAGGCTTGGTGGGCTGGACTCACGGGGTTCTAACCTGGAAAATACCGGAAGTGCGGCGTGAATTTGAGAATGACGTAACATGACGTCGATTGTGATGAGCAAAAAAAACAGCTGATCAGAAGACGTTACGCGGGAAAACAGAATTTTAAGAAGAAGTCTTAAATTCATGTGTTTTTATCAATTAAATGTTTTAAAGTCAATCTGAGCCAGTAATTCTTTTCGAGGACAGCAAATAATAAACCTTTGTTCCATTAGCAATTTCGCTTGGTTAGACACTATATTGACAGCCAAATCAAAATGAAATTACACACACAAACAGCATCTATCAGCACAAATCCCAGTGAGGTTTCGTAATATATTTTCACTAAGAATAAGCAAAATAAATTGAGGGGATTGCGCTTTCATTTTCTCCAACTTCTAGGTCCTTCAAATTAAAACGAGGGGTGCTGATGACTAGATATCACCATATATTACTTGTTAACGACACCCAGCGTCTGTGGTGTTTAATTTGTGTACAGTTTGTATATTTGTTTAACTATTAGAACATTGAGGAACAAATGAAATTGTTATAACATTGAAACAACATAACACTGAACACATGAATATCTTTGCTATTAAAAGGAACTATTTCAAATTAATAATTCCGTCGTCCTAGAACACCCAAACACCTGACACGCCTGGGGTGATCATCATGTAATTTAATCTATAGATATAAATGTCTGATTTTTACGTTTATTTATTATTAGATATTATTTCAAGAAATGTTTTGAACACTTGTCAAAGTGTAATCTCTATCGATATCTAGTCATCGGCATCCCTTAATTTAATGTGAGGGACATAGAAATTGGAAGAAGTGTTAATCCGGCTTTTTTAAAATAACACAAATGCCCCTTTTGTCAACTTAAATGGCTCAATCTGAATATAAACTCTTGATATTTTGTCAAGAAAAATTTTGAATTGACTTCGATACATGTCTAAGAGTACTATCTAGTGATATCTCGTCATCTTAATGTCTCAATTTATTTGGACATGCAAGACTAGAGACCTACAAGTTGAAGTAAGTGAAATAAATGCATTTTAACACCCCCCCCCCCCCTCCTCCAAAAAACCTTTGGCAACTTGGATGGTTATATATCTAAACATTTGAAACTTGATACTTTTTCATGAAATTTTATCAATTTACGTCGATTAATGTTTATGCATGTCATACATTTTGAGTGATATGTAGTGACGTCATACCTTGCTTTGATTTGAAAGACATTATAAATTCAAAAAGTAAAAAATGGCTTCGAGACTTTGTCAACAAAGCGGAAAGAGTATAGTATATTTCGTATTTTTCAAGCAAAATAACTTTGGTATAAACGAGTCAAGCAATTGTAGTCAGACTTCATGGTAGTCATGGTATCATAGTAGTTTATTATTTAATTCAAATGTGCAACCTGCTTTAGATAAATTAGTGTGCTCTTTTAAAAGAACCGGATAGTTTTTATTGCCAACTTATAGGTTTTCTAGACTTCGTTGAGCTCGGCTGTCGTGTTTTTGCAAGATAAATATCGAGTTCCTGCTTGTTGAAGCATTATGAAATAACGTCAACAGTTTCAAACTTAGATAAGTCATAATTTATTATGTGCTTACCTTTTCAGCGATATAGATTCTCGATTACAGTGTGTCTAGATCCTAAGAACCATAAAATAATCAAATAAAAGTGACATTCGGAAATCAAGATTTATGCCCTCGACTATTTGACTTGATAATAAAAGTTTTTCTGAATCCAGTTAATCGTATATTTTTTAATTGTGAAATGTAATCAAGTGTTCAATTTTCATTAAGAAATATAAAGTGTAATCCAATTATAAGTCAGAGGTTTCCTTCGTTTTACGTCTGCTTCTGATCGCCGTTTTGTAAAAATAACTTGCGTGTTAGCCATTTGCCGCACAATTAGAGCAAATTGACTGCTTTGGATATGTTACGGCACATGCGCGCGCATGTGGTCACATCTTCTATTTGTTTGTCAAATCGCGGACATGACGATATAGCCACTGGATTGCTCATATGAGCAAAAAACTTATTGCTTCATTAGAAGACGGAAAATAATCCCACTACCATGGAGGAATTTCAACTCTGGGGCAATGGATAAATAGATTCAACTGTGCACCTGGACTTCGAAAAGATGTATTGACTGGTACGTTACTTGACACACTGTGCTATTAGTATTCATTGACAATATAATTAGCCAGCAAAGTTGGTTATCAATCTATTACTTTGAGTGTTCAGCAAAACATTCCAGGCATGAAATAAAAATGTTGAATGTTGAAGAGTCCATCGAGTATCATCAAAAGCAGGATAAGGTGTATGGTCTTTGTAAATACATGCAAGTTGCAATGATCAGAGGGTTAAATTCATCTTGGAAGCAAACCGTATACTTGGATTTTGATGTCACAATGACAAAGGATCTCCGGAAAACAATCATTGAAGCTGTTGAGGGAGTGGGATATTGTGTTGTTGCAATTAATTGTGACCTTGGACCAGGTAATCAACGTCTATTAACAAGTCTTGGTGTAACCCAAAGCACGTTTTCCTTTAAGAAGCCAGCAGATAAGACACGAGACATTTACGTATTTCCTGATGCTCCCCATATGTTGAAGCTGCTTCCGAATCATCTTTTGGATGCTGGTTATGAAATTCCTGAAAAATTTAAAATCGATATCAATTTACTTTGGAAAGTAATAGAGAAAGACAATGACGAACCTAAGTAAGTTTTATGACACCTAAAATTAGGAAGAATTCCAACCAATCGATTCAATTCCGTTTATATATAGAGTCAAATCTGCCATAACGATAACGGGGATCTATTTAAAGTCTTAACCTGTCTATAGTATGCATTTCAATAATACACAAAAAGCATTATTTTATTGTATAACCCTGTATATAAAGTCCACCAGTCTAGAGTGGCTACCTCAGTAATACACAAAAGCATTATTCTATTGAATCAATTCTATATAAAGTTCACCTGTGTATAGCAGTTAACAGGTGACCTATCTGCATATTATTGCTGGCTAGCAAATAAAGTTTTCCCTTATCATTTGTCTTGTTGGATAATGTATATTCGTTTCAAATTCCAGAATACATCACAAACTGAAACCGTATCATCTGAATTTACGTGGGAGTGAAAGACAAAGAGTGTGGCCAGCTGCCCAAATCTTGTTACACACAACAGCAACTGCAATTCGTTTCTTATCAAAAAATAATTCTGCAGAGGCAGATTTCATAGATCTCTGCAACAACTGGATTGATGTTTTGAATAGTACGAGGAAAGGTTTCCCAGAAGAACCAAGGTGCGGATATGGCATAAATATTGAAAAACAGAAAAAGATACTAAATCAGATGATTGATACTTGCATGGATATGAGAAAGATAAAATACAGAATTAAAAAATAGAACCATGTATAGCACATATCATGACTGCAAAATATGAGTAGTGACCATATAAAGGATATTTATACCCGCTGTTACCATGTATATAATCTTGCACAAAGATTTACCTTTGAAAAGTGATTGTTTATTTCAGCTTGAAAAATAAAAACTATTGATATATATTATAGCAGCATATAGCTAACTTTGATTTGATTGTGTTTTAGATTGTAGCGACCAAGGAAGTCCAGAGCCACACCGTTGGTACAAAAAAGATAGTGAAGATTAAAAAGAAACGAAAGCAGGCTCTGCTGCCATTTTAAAAAGGGATATTGACATCGGCAAAGTCTCTAATGGCATTATTTGACTGGCTTAAAGATAAAAAAAAAGATATTAAATATCTAACAACTACTCGCCTGAATCAGGACGTTGTAGAAAACCTGTTAGCCGGATAAGAAGTCTTGGAGGTACATTCGATCATCCGGGTAATGGTAACCTAAACAATTATAAGAGCAGACCATATGATAAGCATATAATGATCAAGTCAAAATAAAGTTTAATTATTTCAATTTTAATTCAGGTCAAGTTGAATCCTTGAACCGGTTAAGATTGCTAATGACTTTTACAATCCAAAACTGCTTTCTTTGACTTGGTGAAAGTGTGGAATAGCATGTTAGTTAAATTCCATGAAGGAGATTTAAACAGGGACGAGAACGTGATAAGAAATTGAGAATTATTATCATTTCCAAGACGTTTTGGAACCATTAACGGTCGTAGTTGCATCAACTGTTTTTACTCAAATCTCTGTTTAGTCTCATAAATGTATTGAATGTTTTCGATCCTTATTGGACAGCGTTTGTGATCGAAAGCTATTACAAGCGGAGAGGTGCGACACAAAAACAACATGGCAAGGAAAATTAATTAAACAAGCAACAAAAACTTTAGTTCAGCAGCAGTATTTGACGGCTATAGAAAGAAAGCTATTGGTTGATCCACTATTTTTGGTCATCTTCTTATTTTCATTATGATTATTCTATATTTGCTTCGTTCAATCGAAAAAATAAATTTATCAGGTGGCTAATTAAAATTCGTAACTAGCGAATCGAGTTTAGTTCCGGTGAAGCATGTGAAGTAGACCACTTGATTATTACCGGGATTTTTACTGATGTGAAAGTCTAATTTCAGATTTATTAAAAACTAGATATCTTTCATCAAATCAATTGTGAAATATTTACTGTAAATGAGTTTCAAGTAAATTAATAATAATTAACAATTTCTACAAGGCATCGCCTACGCGAGGCAGGTTTTGTCCTCGAGTTAGCAGAATCTACTGTGCATAGAGGTATAAGTACTAGAGCGCTAACCACGTGACTCCTCTTTGGATGCAGATGTCTCTACGGTGGCCATTTTGTTGGACGATAAAATCTTCGAATTTAATGCACAAGTCAATTGATTTCTTAGAGTTTTTTTTTACTTTTGTGCTATCCTAGGCAACGTGGTTTAATTTTGGAAAAATTGAGACACTGTAACGTTGGCACGTGACATAAATTCATTTGTCTACGGGAAAGATTTTTAATTTTTGAAGCACAAGTAAATTTGATCAGTGTTTTTGTGGATTGCTACTCACACGACGAATAAACAGGAATATTATTCCGTAAATTTTCAACAAAAGATAGTGTTGAATCAAGCACAGACAATTGTTTCTTGGTTGTTTTGGGTAACAGCTATTTGCTGACAATTTTGAACATTTAAATTGTTGAAAGTATGATTTATTACGAATTATTATCGGTGATTTCATTGCCTTCGAGGGCCCTTCAGCCTTTTTTCACATGACAATACCATGTAAAATGTTGTTCAGACATAAATATGTTTCAAATAATCAGTTAAAAAATATTTCCACTGGGGATTCAACTGTTGTTATCCATTTCTTGAAAGAAGTAAAACTTTTTCCACTCAAAACAGCTGATCTTTGTTTCGATTTAATTTCCCGCCAAATCTGCCACAACGTCACGACGCCATTGTTTTCCCTCCAAGAAAATGGCGAAAGTCGTCGACAGAGGAGGTCACTTGGTTAGCGCTCTATATCTTATATCTCTATGCTACTGTTCACCAAGTTTACATTTTGACAGTGTGTCTGTGAACAGGATGCAATCGAATGTGTTTTGTTATTATTTTGAAAATTATTTTAAATTGTTTCGTGGTGTAGTGTTTCGGGTAAGCAATAACTAAATAAGAATGGAAGGCTCGAGGTTAGTTTTTCCAGTGGAGATTGTTAAGGACAGTTTTGAAAAGGAAATGCTGGGCATAATGAAATAAAATTATGTAACTTCTCGAAATTGCAATTTCCATTATCAGCGCGTGCACGTTCAGCAAATCGCGCCACTGTTTGGAAGGCCTATACTATATTGATTTTGATTTGCGTATGCATATAATTATATTTGCTCATTTTTTCTATATATATATTTTTTACGTTTACTCTAAGTTTATCTCCCATTTTGCCATGCTTTAGTAAATTTACGATTCAAAGGCACAAGCACTGTAAGCGCAGATGTTATCGTGTCAGGACGCTGCCTGGCAGATTTTGCATGTCTCCTTAAAAACCTTCTGGGGATTGTAAATTTATCATATTTGAGTAGTATTCATATTAACAAAGATATTTCAATGACTTGGACATCGCTGATTTTCTTGTGAATGTTGTAGTTTTGTTGATGTTCGCTGTAATAAAATCCCTCCCAAAACTTACGAAAACGTCATTATAATCAAATGAAGCGATCTTGCAAACGAGGACATGCTTTCAGGAGTTGTGTTGCCAGGGGCATTATTCGATAGAAAAAGGAAATTCTAAGCAACATTCTACCTCATTAATCATACCTTTTTATTTAAAATACTCTGAGAAGGTATAGTATAGGCATTTTAAATACATATTAATTACCAATAACTGCATCCAAGGAAATATCCGATTTGAACAATTATATTGATCAATCCACTGACACCCCATAGTCACCATGGTTACGCTAGTATATAACAAATAAAATGGCAGCTCATCTTTCACAACAAGTTCGATTTTTGTGTGTTCGATTTAACATGTTCCATCGAAAAAAAATCTTACTATAGAAATGTAGAATCAGACTCTCGACTATCTGAAGAGATGTCTCTTCTAAAGTTGACTTTGACTCCATCGAAAAAAAAACATAAGAAATCCGATGGCCAAAACGTATGTCTTATCCATTTTGAACACTTTACAGACAATTTAGACTTCAAGCGGCCTCAGCGGTTTAATTTAATTTCTTGCAACAAAGTCTATCAAACAGAGTAGGTTAATTAACTATAATTACTGTCTATTGATCTGACAAGCAGCAGCTTAGTAGTCAACCACACAACGCAATAGAAATATCAAATATCAAATGTCATAACTTTTAATATAATTAATGTCACAATTCTAAAACAAATCTTAAGCATAGGAAAGTAAGACACGATAATAGAGTTATGGAACTTGCATTGACATTGGATAATGGTTGTCTACGATCTTCCGACATTTTAGTTTTGATAAATGTATTAAAATTTCAATTTGAGACCAAAATACCAACGTCTTCAGATTCCGAAGTAGACACCTAAATGTTTCCTGGACTTGATTTATTAAATGCTCGAGCCTAAACTATAATAACAGATTGAATTTCACATTGTTTTTGCAACAGAATGACGTGCTTTAATTTCTGACTTATTACTTAATGAGGACGATTCTCACAGATATCATGAATTACGATCAAAATACCTGCACGAACCGTTTCTAGGATCTACCATGGCAGGTGCACAGAGTTTGACTAAAAATTTCGAATAGTGCAGATGAAAACCATGTTAAACAGTTATAAGAACACTGCATAGATAGTGTAGTACATCAACTGCAAAACATGAGTCCGATGAAATTACAATAAGGAATATAATTAAAATTACTTTGGTCTGCACACGACGGCAGTGACCAAAAAATCAGACTAACCATTTCTTAACATGGTCTTCAGACTATTAGAACTATGGCTAGACACGTCCATCATACATTGCAAATATCGATTATAATTAAATTAATTGATCGCATCATTTATACTACCTATGTGTTTTGTTTATTGCTACTGTATTTATTAAATTTAACATATTGTGCAAAAAATGAAGGTTAGATTTTTACGGTTGAAGAAATTATACTAGTGAAATAGCGGCCAAGTAGCGATCAAATATTTATAAGTTGTTGCCTTGCAATACTAGTAATAAACTCAGAAAACTTGAATGTTGAAAAATGGAAACGCGACTACAACAATCAAATGTCCCTGTTTTGAAAATATTAGCCAATCATAACATAAGAGTGCCTATTACATTGCTGACGTGTTTTGGAAGCAGATGGTGTATTTCAATCTTCTCGCTAGTTTTAGGAGTTCGATTTATCAATTATCAAGCAACATGGGAGGACAGAAAACAATGTTGATGCTGAAATGGATTGCTTTTTCAGTTCTGGTTTATCTGGAATCGTGTAACGGTGAACCAACATGTCAGTTTCCCTACAAGAAGACAGATGGTGAATATCTTGAGTCGAAGGAAGGAAAGTTTTTCACTGAAAATTCTTTCAAAAACAATTCAAACATCTCGATTGGAAAATGTTCAACGTTGTTTACAGCAGAGGCGAAAGCTAAATCAAATGAATGTTGTTGGTGTTAATCACAGAGATGTATGATGTCAATTATTCGATAAGAAAGTTAGTGATAATATTAAAGGAGAAGGAATTTTGATTAACAAGGAAGACTCTATATATTATGAGAAAGTTGAAAGTGAGTAACTACGTATTTGTTGATATGTAGTTAAGGCTGATCTGGTTACCATGGCTACATTCTAGGCACTACCCATAAAGGATCGAAAAGACACTTCTGATAACACTTCTCGCTAAATGAAAGTTTTACATTAGACGCATCCCTATAAATACAATTTCGACAATCTCAGTGTATTTTCCAGATTTTAATTTTCAATTGATTGATGTATGATTACATTCTTTTGCATTTTAAATCGCAATAAAAGTATATTTCACTTTCTAATATAGAAAGAATTATGTATTTTGTTTTAGACTTCGTTAAGGCAACATCATCTCCCATCAACGTTAAAAGCAAAGATGAAAAACCAGGCAATCCATCGGTCGAAATTGATTGAACAAAAGCCTTCGGAAGTATTCCTCGTTAAGCAATGTCGGCAGGATTTAGATTGCCTGGACAGAACCTCCACTGTTCAGTGGTTTATGCATCAACAATCTGACTCACTCTATTAGCCACAAAGGTTGGAAAACGGCGAGTGGAATTTTTGATGTATGCGAGAGTAGTCAAATAATCTGACCAGTAACAAACATTAGAGATGGGTAAATCTAATTACGGGAGTATATGACGACTTACTGTATCCACAGCGAGAGTAGCAGCAGCCAATTCAAGCCTTGGTATGGTGATTGGATGAAGTGGTGCGCATCGAGATCTTGCGAATAGGAAGCTGCAAAATATCTCTGAAACACAAACAACACGAACATACAAAACAATGCCGAAGGCAACCTTACTGGCATCAGCGAATTAGTGTAAAGAGATGTTACAGAATTCACTTAGTATGTATTTTCTTAATAAACACCTGGGATAAACTATTTGAGCTATTTGCTATTATAAGGCTGTTTGCTGCGTTTTCGCATGATCACACAGGTAAGATATGAATTGAAACTTGCCAAAAAACAATTACGTGATTGTTCTCCTACTATACACAATATCAGTCTTTTACAATCTATTGTTGATCAAAAAACAATAGATCTCGCTGCCGCTCATAACGCCCTAATCGAGCGTGGATTAAACGCTATAATTTTAGCGGTAAAAACGGCTAGTAATAGTAATAAGCATTGTATAGCATGGAAAGAGATAAGGCGTCTTAAGAACCCATCCCACAAGCCCTTATTAGTTGAAGCGTATGATTCTGTCGAGGCAAATAGTATGATTCGTAATTATTTTTATGATTTATATAATCCCCCATCCTGTCTACTATCGTTAAATAAATTAGCTCCACCGCCTAACTTCTCCCCTCCTGATATGTCCAATTATAATACTTCTCCTGTTACTAATGACGAATTATGCTCTATTCTATTTTCTATGAAACCCCTTGCGTCTCCTGGACCAGATGGAATCCCCACCCTGGCACTTCGAGAACCTCTTGTACAAAATGAGCTACTTACCATCATAAATGCCGTTTTGTCAGGGGAGCAACAAGTACCGGGTCAATGGCGAAGATCTGCTGTCATCACCGTCAACAAGAACACGTCTAGAAACCTAGACCAACAGAGGGGTATCACTTTAAGTTGTACTGCAGGAAAAGCTAATAATAAGATTCTACATAAAAGGCTGGCGTCAGTAATTGACCCATATTTAAGATACAATCAAAATGGTGGAAGGAATAGCCGGTCAACCTTAGGCCAAATTCTATCAGCTAGGATATTGTTAGAAGGCTGTAGGACTCATCAAAAAGACATTGTTGCAATTTTTATTGACTTCAAAAAGGCCTTTGACTCTGTGTTAAGATGCAGAATCCCAGAAATATTAGATTTCTATAATGTACCTATTGTTCTTATCGATGCTATTATGTCCTTTTATTCTTCTACTTCGGCTTTTGTTAGAACTCACTATGGTGATACTGATGATTTCCCGACAGCTTGTGGCGTACTACAGGGTGACACATTGTCCCCTTTTTTTTTATTTACACTATTTATCGATTATGTTTTTCGTATTTCATGTCCTGACTCTTCCGGTTTTATCCTTGATCGTCGTAGGTCTTCACGTCATCCAGAGCGCAGCGTATCGGACCTCTCATTCGTTGACGATATTGCTATCTTAACAAATAGCATATCTGAAGCACAACAGCTTCTTGATGAAGTTGAACGGGTTGGTAAAACGGTAGGCTTGACAATTAACACGACTAAGACGAAATTTATTGCTTTAGGCATAAAACAGGCACACCTTGCTACATCTAATGGTGACATAGAACGTGTAGATTCGTTTAAGTACCTAGGTTCTGTACTTCCATCTTCTTCAGATGATTTAACACAACGTAGAGGCCAGGCTTGGGCAGCCATTAGAGGTCTGAATAAATTCTGGGCGTCCGATGTCAACACTGACGTTAAGTTAAGACTGTTCAGACACACGATAGAACCTGTTCTATTATATGCTTCTAAAACGTGGGTTCTATCAACCTCACTATTGACCCGACTTGACTCAGCTTATGACGCCATGCTTCGGCATGCTTTAGGAGTACATTGGCCCAACTTACTGTCTACTGCTAAACTTAGGAAACTTTCCCCTTCTGCCTCTGCTATTGCTCACCAACGTCAGATGTCTTTTTTAGGTCACATCGAAAGATTAAAGACGTATGCCCCTCAACCGCTGCATGACATCCTTCATTGGCAACCGAAGGAGATGCTTCGACGGGGCTATGGTAGAGTAGTATCTTTTCATAATGTTTTGTATCGTGAATTGTGTTATTTAAAAGTTTCTTTGTCAGCTATGTCTGACCGTGTTTTGTGGCGTTCTTTATGTAGCAAATATGTAAGGCGTAAGAGGGACGGCACATTCCTATAATGTGACTGTCTATACTACTACTACTACTACTGCGTTTTCGCCAATTCAAATATTGTGTTCTGAGTGACATCAAATCTTTATTCTTCCAAGTGAAAGTTACCCCTGAACACAGACAGGCCATACGTTTTACAATCACGATACAAGAGAGAGAGAAACCACGCAGTTTTCCTTTTATACGCCGGTCAGCGGTTAAAACGAGGCGGAAATAAACGAGGCTCGAAATAAACGATGTTCAAAATAAGTTACCTAACAACAGTAACCATGTCAATCAGAGCACCTAGCCTAACTTTAGTTGACCCTATATGGGAACATATTTGTTAGAAGTAATATTTCATTTAATGGTATTTTCACTCCATGGTATCATTCTCCCAAACATTATTCCACAGGCAATTAACTTTCAAATTGCACTCGCAAGATAGGGTAGTGAAAATTATGAAACTTTTTAAAAAGATGATTCGTTCAAATTAATTTCGAATTAAACTCGAATCTGTATGATTTCACATAAAATCGATTATAAATTAGATAATTTTAAAGTGAAACACTACAATGCATATAGTACAATATCCGAGTGTTTACATTGTTTAATTAAGCAATAATGATAGATAATTGTGATTTGTTCATTATCATATTCTACTCCCAAAAGGATGAAAGTTAAAGTGTATGATAAAATCTTCAAACCATTTGCAAATATAGTATTCTGAGAATAAAAACATATTATGCTAGATAAAGTAGAAATACTAATGACTTGTTTGTTAAAGGATAATTGTTCTCATTAATATCAAATAGTTGTCTTAAATGCAGTTATTATTTTGTTCACACAGTTTCACGAGCAGTTCAAACGATGTTTTACCAGAAGTTGAGATTTCAAATTTATCGTTGTAGTCTCGTTTGTTCCAAAATGAGTAGGTTGTACCTTCAATAAAAGGAAAGCAACCAGAAGTGGCTAAATAAGACGTTGTTACACCATCACCCTCAAATTCAACAAATTCATCTCTCCATGTAATAACGTCACCTCGAAAGTCTTTCACAAGAATCATTTGACTTGCAATAGGGCCAGCACTCAAGTAACATCCAAATGGCATCGGAATTGGTTGGTTACAAATTAATCCACCATTGAGGTGATTTAACTTTATCTTGTACAATCCAGTTGGTAATTGAAAAGTAAAAGTTCCTGGTTTATCATCTATTGCTTCAACTTGAATATGAGATGGAGTAGCCTTCACGAAGTCTAAAACAAAACATATAACTCTTCTTTTAGAAAGTAAAATATACTTTTATTGCGATTTAAAATGCAATAGAATGTAATCATACATCAATCTATTGAAAATTAAAATCTGGAAACAAACTGAGGTTGTCGAATTTGTATTTATAGGAATGCTAATGTGAGACTCTCATTTAGCGAGAAGTATTATAAGAAGTGTCTTTTCGATCCTTTACGGGTAGTGCTTAGCATATAGCCATGGTAACCAGATTAACCTTAACTACATATCAACAAATGCGTAGTTACTCACTTTCAACTTTCTCATAATATAGAGAGTCTTCCTTGTTAATTAAAATCCCTTCTCCCTTAAGATGATCACTAACTTTCTTATCGAATAATTGACATGATACATTTCTGTGATTAAAACCGACAACATTCATTGATTTAGCTTTTGCTTCTGCTGTAAACAACATTGAACATTTTCCAATCGAGATGTTTGAATGGTTTTTAAAAGAATTTTCAGTGAAAAACTTTCCTTCCTTTGACTCAAGATATTCACCATCTGTCTTTTTGTAGGGAAACTGACATGTTGGTTCACCGTTACACGATTCCAGATGAACCAAAACTGAAAAAGCAATCCATTTCAGCATCAACACTGTTTTCTGTCCTCCCATGTTGCTTGATAATTGGTATATCGAACTCCTAAAACTAGCGAGAAGATTGAAATACACCATCTGCTTCCAAAACACGTCAGCAATGTAAAAGGCACTGTTATATTACGATTGGCTAATATTTTCAAAACAGGGACATTTGATTGTTCTAGTCGCGTTTAGATTCTTCAACATTCATGTTTTCTGAGTTTATTTCTAGTATTGCGAGGCAACAACTTATAAATATTTGATCGCTACTTCGTCGCTATTTCACTAGTTTAATTTCTTCAACCTTATATAAATCTATCCTTCATTTTTGCATAATATCGTAAATTTAATAAATGTAGTAGCAACAGTATAAATGATGCGATCTATTAATTTAATTATAATCAATATCTGAAATGTTTGATTGACGTGCATCTGTGTGATGAGATGTCTAGCCATAGTTCTAATGGTCTAAAGACCATGTTACGAAATGGTCGGTTTGGTTTTTTGGTCACTGCCGTCGTGTGCAGACCAAAGTATTTAATTATATGCGTTATGGTAATTTGACTTGACTCATGTTTTACAGTTGATGTACTACACTATTTATGCAGTGTTATTAAAACTTTTTAACATGGCTTTCATCTGCACAGTTCGAAATGTTTAGTCAAACTCTCTGTGCACCTGCCTTGGTAGATCCTACAAACGGTTCGTGCAGGTATTTCAATCGTAATTCATGATATGTGCGAGAATCCTCCACATTAAGTTATCAAGCGAAAACAAAAGCACGTCATTCTCTTGCAAGAACAATATGAAATGCAATCTGTTATTATTGGTTAGGCTCGAGTACCTTCATAATCAAATTCAAGGAACATTTAAGGGGCTACATCATAATCTGAAGTGGTTGTTATTTTGGTCTCAAATTGAAATTTCCATAGCAACAATCAAAACTTGGAGATGTTTATTGAAACTGAATTTTCACCACATGCTGCGTTCTTCCGACAGCCCTTGATTCTGTTCAATGTGCTAGAGAGATGTGTTATATATTCTAGAAGCGAACCATGAGTGAGATTTCTGTTCAAACAAATGAATGAGAAACATCCCCACATAGAAATAGTTATAAACATAATCAATGAAATGTTTTCTGTTATTTATTACAATGGTTGCTATTGTTAATAATTATATTTGTCCACGTTATTGTGTTTCGCTTTCTTGTGATTACATTTTAAAAATTAGAAGGAGATAACATTAATCTTCATGGCGGTAGTTAGATATTCTATTAATTAATCCTCTTTTGAAAAAATAATGTGAATGACATTTTTGCGAATACTACTGGTTGTTGTTTGGTATATTTAATTTCAGTCACGTGATGATTCATGTTTATAATAACATAATATTTTAAATTGACAATTTTGAATGAAAATACTTGATTAACCATGGTTTTATACGGGTTATAATTACTAAATAGTGATTTGTTATCCTTCTCCCTGAGAGTGGGATAAATGCACATTTGCAGAGTTCGATTGAATGACCGTGGAATAACTGAACTAGCCTCATTCCATCCCGACCCTCATTTCAACGCACCGATATAGTGAGTGCCTAATAAAACTGAAGGTTGCAAGGTGTGTTATCAGCCAAAAACAAGTTGCGCCCAATCAGAGCGCACCTTGGTACCCTATCGTGAAATTTCATCAGGTGTTGTTTGGTTAAGAAAACACAAAATGAGTTTACAAAATGAGTTTACAAATGCGCTTTGATAATTTTCAAAGTAAAAATTTTGTCTGTTTATTTATTCTATCTTATTGTCAATTATTAATTATATAATTATGGAAATCTTGAATTTTTTGATAGAGAAATATTGCATTTTGGGGAAATGATCACTAATTTCAAATATAGAAATATATTACTACCAATCGTATTATTCGGATCTACTCAATTGCATATGAAACAGTGTATTCTGATATAGCTGCCATAAGCAAATACGTTTTGAACTTAGAATTCAGAACTATTTACAAAGCTGTCTACTTATCATGTAAATTTTAAAGTAAATCAATTTTGAAAGGTTAAGCAAATCATCTCTCTGATATAATCATAAACGTGAAGTTAAAAATTATATATATTTATAAACTCGGAAGCACTTGGATGAAACAGGAGCATAATCTTCACTCATAAAATTAAATTCAATCTAGCTCCTCCTCTACTCTCTAATATATTCAACGACCAAATGAACCAATACAAGATGCCACACCCAAAATGTGACATATACATCAAGATTGCCATTCATTTCAAAATGTTGGTACGCATGAATGGAATGATGTCCCGTCAACAATGAAGGATGTTTCTAGAAGGACCAGCTTAAGTGTCTCCTGGAGAAGCATTTACTTGAAGTTAATTATCACTTCTGCAATTTTATCGTTTTTAATTTTTTTCTATTTATATGTTCTTATTTAGTCAGTCCTGTGATAAAAAGTATAATAATACTGTTATCAGTTTATGCACACTTATCATGTATTTCTGAATAAATTATGATGGAGATGATGATGACGAGTCACCTTTCTAATTAAATGACTTAATCTAGTGTTTCGAGTAGAATTTGAATTTCGTAAGCTTTCTTCTTTTTCAGGGATTAAACAGTTCCTCTGTCCAGACTGTCCAAAGAAATTCTCGTTCAGGTTGGGGTCGAGCAATAAATGTGACGATTAACCAGAACCTGATACAGATATGTAATCCTAAATTGGAAGCATGTTGAAGAGCGGTATTCAGAGTTGAATCCACCACACAAAGATTTGCCATGCGTGTTTGAATGGACCTGAAGTCATCATCGAAATACTTGTAGAGAGTATACCGAGTAATATATATAAGGCCGTGTTCTTAAGAGATCCCTAGAGGACAAATATTACTCTCGTCTGTCCTGATCAAACACCAAATATTGATCATAATTGTCTCTATATATACAGTACCCGTGATTTGTTTGGACATGAATAAGTTGACAAGAATCAAATAACTCTCTTACTTCTACTCTCAGAAAGCGAACATCACAATATTCTTTTGCCATTTCTTCCTTCTTTTGCCGATTGGAGATTCTTTAATGAATATTTTCTGATTGACCAAGTCACCAGGGGGGTATAACGCCCTCAATACCTTCTACTAGCGACGGCCCTTCATGTGATGACCTTGCCTATTTCGCTCGTTGCTTTCATTCGAACCATTTCTTGAGTTTTGATACTCTACCTTGCTTAGATCAGCGTATTCTTTGCTGAGTGAAATTCTTAACGCATTACGTCGTTATCAAGTTAGCTGTTGCGTTGACCTCGCTATCAACGCCAGCGCGTCTATAGATTGGTTTTCACAAGTTCACCAAATAATGTGGTTTATGCATCTTAAGCAAAGCAAGCTTGGAAAGGAGGTCCTCCGTGATATAAATAATCGCTTAACTAGCCTTCAGAATATTATTTTGAATACCTTCGAGTCGCAAATCAATTCTTTTGGCATTATGACTCACTCCATATTTTCACATTTAAAAGTGGCGCTAACATCGTTGGACAGCTTTCAGGTTGCGAATATTTGTCTATCTTCTCCTTTAATTTAGACTCTGTCAACGTGGTTTCTGTGAGCATGTTGACATCACCCGCAAGTTTTGTTGAGATTATAGGGCCAATTATCTAACTAGGTGTGATGTCCTCTGCAATCTCGCCCAACAGTTCATCTTTTTCCTCTTGTGTGCCAGCTTCACCCTCAAGTAGGAGGATTAGCTCAGATGGAAGAGCAACCGAACTTCAGATCAGATCATATCTGATCGACTGTGGTTCAAATCCCCAGAACGTCAACTCAGCCTTGACTTTATCTGAAACATAAACTGAGTACGATCTGAAGATGGCTGATGGAATGGTCCAGAGGGAATTGCATTGTGAGTAGCTACGGCGCATCATTGCGCATTGACAATCGAGACCTATCTGTCATGAAATATGTCGAAATTTATCTGCAGCGTCGCGCCAGAGATCAACAAAGTAGAGGAGTGTTAAGGGTTCCTTCTGTAAGGCGACACCGTCTACGTTACTTTTACCCTCATGTTTACTAGCTGAATCAGCCATGAGTTTGTCTGCTAGACATTTCTCTTGATCATCATCTATCTCAGACGAAAATCTCTTCCGTGTCTCTGACGTTTGCTCAATCATAGATTTTGCAAGACTTTGTATAGATCCACTCATCGTGATCTCCAGTGTCATGCCATTACCATCAAACATCACTTCAAATTCATCATCCTTTCTAGATTAGTGACTGCTCTATCCAGTGTTGCATTTAAAGTAGATTTTACCGTAGTGCTGTCTGCTTTTGTCTAGTTCTCGGTGTATCAGCGGGCTCATTGATTTTAGTCGATACAACAGAAAATATATGATACGTGGTGTATCAAAGATATTGATGTACTTTTAATATCATATGGACTCACATTCTTTGAGAAAATTGGTCTTATCAAATTGTTTAAATTTCTCATTACTAAAGCGATCATAACCAAAAGACAAGATGGATATTTTTTCCGGTTTTGAAAATGCATTCTTTATCGCTAATAAAAATACTGCGAGACAACGATAAAGAAATCACACAAATAATTATGAAATCTATCGCAGTAAACTACGCAAGAATGGCAGGTAAAAATCCTACAAAAGAGTTTATAAAGGGAATAAAATCTATAAAAAGCCAAATAAATCTTGTTATCAGTTTGCCAGAAAAAGGAAATTGGGTTGTGATCATGGACAAGGAGCAGGAGATTTCACTAATGAGGACGGCCTCGATGGAGCATGAAGATAAGTTTGGGAGTATAAGTGGAAAAGAAAATCTGTTCTAAGGAAGAATGTTTGTTTTCCGTCTTTTAAGAATTGAAATACAACTCAAACAAACTCGATTACAATTCAAAACTTTTGTGACTGATCAATGTGATCAATACATGCAATTCTTTTATGATACGCATGCGTGCATATCTCAATTTCAGACTTGAATCTGTATGATTTCCCATAAAATAGATTATGATTTACATAATTTTCAAGTGAATTCCCTCCAATGGACAATATAGTATGATATCTAAGTGCATACATTGTTTAAGTAATAATGACCAGATGAATGTGATATATAGACTTGCTAATTATAATACTCTGCTCAGATATAGATGAAATTTGTGGTGCATCATAGAACCTTTAAACCATTCAAATAAAAGGTAATTGTAATTATTAATATCAAATTCTGTATTAAATGCAGTTATTATCTTGTTCACAAAGTTTCACAAACAGTTCAAATGATGATTTACCAGAGTTCCCCCCTTCATTTCCATTTTTGTAGTCAGTTTTATACCAGAATGAATAGGTCGCACCTTGCTGCAACAAATAGCAACCAGAAGTGGCTAAATAAGACGTTGTTACACCATCACCGTCAAATTCATCAAATTCAGCTATCCATGCAATGACATCACCACGAAAGTCTTTCACAAGAATCAATTGACTTGCAGATGGGCCAGAATTCCAGTAACATCCAAATGGCATCGGAATTGGCTCGTCTCAAATTAATCCACCATTCAAATGATTTAATTTGATTTTGTACAATCCAGTTTGTAATTGAAAAATAAAAGTTCCTGGTTTGTCGTCTTTGCTTTCAACGTTGATGGGAGATGGAGTTGCCTTCACGAGATCTAAAACAAAATACATAAATCTTCTATATTAGAAGGTAAATAAACCTTTATTGCAATATAAAATGCAAAAGAATGAAATCATAAATCAATCCATTGAAAATTAAAATCTGGAAAATACACTGAGGTTGTCGAATTTGTATTTATAGGAATGCTAATGTGAGACTCTCATTTAGCGAGAAGTATAATTTATAAGAAGTGTCTTTTCGATCCTTTACGGGTAGTGCTTAGCATATTGCCATGGTAATCAGATCTACCTTAACTACGTATCAACAAATGCGTAGTTACTCACTTTCAACTTTCTCATAATATATAGAGTCTTCCATGTTAATTAAAATTCCTTCTTTTTTAAGATGATCACTAACTTTCTTATCGAATAATTGACATGATACATTTCTGTGATTAAAACCGACAACATTCATTGATTTAGCTTTTGCTTCTGCTGTAAACAACATTGAACATTTTCCAATCGAGATGTTTGAATGGTTTTTAAAAGAATTTTCAGTGAAAAACTTTCCTTCCTTCGACTCAAGATATTCACCATCTGTCTTCTTGTAGGGAAACTGACATGTTGGTTCACCGTTACACGATTCCAGATAAAATAGAACTGAAAAAGCAATCCATTTCAGCATCAACATTGTTTTTTGTCCTCCCATGTTGCTTGATAATTGGTATATCGAACTCCTAAAACTAGCGAGAAGATTGAAATACACCATCTGCTTCCAAAACACGTCAGCAATGTAAAAGGCACTGTTATATTATGATTGGCTAATATTTTCAAAACAAGGACATTAAATTGTTCTAGTCGTGTTTCCATTCTTCAACATTCATGTTTTCTGAGTTTATTTCTAGTATTGCGGGGCAACAACTTATAAATATTTGATCGCTACGTGGTCGCTATTTCACTAGCTTAATATCCTTCATTTTCGCATAATATTTTAAACTTAATAAATATAGTAGCAATAGGTAGTATAACATAGGTAGTATAAATTATACAATATATTAATTTAATTATAATCAATATCTGTAATGTTTGATTGACGTGTCTTCTGTTTGATAACATGTCTAGCCATAGTTTTAATAGTCTAAAGACCATGTTAAGAAATGGTCAGTCTGGCTTTTTGGCCACTGCCGTCGTGTGCAGACCAAAGTATTTGATTATATGCGTTGTTGTAATTTTATGCGACTTATGTTTTACGGTTGATGTACTATAGTATCTATGCAGTGTTCTTAAAACTGTTTAACATGGATTTCATCTGCATTATTCAAAATGTTTAGTCAAAACTCTGTGCACCTGCCATGGTAGATCCTAGAAACGGTTCGTGCATGTATTTCAATCGTAATTCATGATATTTGCAAGATTCCTCCATATTAAGTTATAAAGCAGAAAATAAAGCACGTCATTCTGTTGCAAGAAATGAGAATATGGTTTCTTGTTCTGAGAAATTAGTTTTTTGATTTGATAATATGGTTTCTTGAAATGAGAATATTTAATCAATTTACATTCTCAAAACAAGAAAGTTCTAAGACTGCTTTTCTTGAAGCAAGAAATATTTTGAAATATGACGAAAGTTAAAATATATGATCAAATGGAGGTTGAGATAGAGACTAAATAGGAAACCATAATCTGGAAAATGTATAGGTTTAAATTATTTAATCCAACAAGATGAAAGCGATAACAATAAAACAAATGATCTTCGATTAAAATAACATTATTATTATTATTATTATTATTATTATTATTATTATTATTATTATTATTATTATTATTATTATTATTATTATTATTATTATTATTATTATTATTATTATTATTATTATTATTATTATTATTATTATTATTATTATTATTATTATTATTATTATTATTATTATTATTATTATTATTATTATTATTATTATTATTATTATTATTATTATTATTATTATTATTATTATTATTATTATTATTATTATTATTATTATTATTATTATTATTATTATTATTATTATTATTATTATTATTATTATTATTATTATTATTATTATTATTATTATTATTATTATTATTATTATTATTATTATTATTATTATTATTATTATTATTATTATTATTATTATTATTATTATTATTATTATTATTATTATTATTATTATTATTATTATTATTATTATTATTATTATTATTATTATTAATAATGGTGATAGATCAAAGAAAACACATTCTTCTTGATCTATCACCATTATTATTATTTACCGCTCTGCCAAATGTTGACATTGAGCACTATTTTGTCTGCTATTAGATAAACCTATACTTATTATATTATTATTATTATAATTGTCATGAAAATCACTTTGAAACAATGAATATATTCCACAAAAAGCGTATACTTGTCAATCGAAACTCTTGCTAAAAATATCTTCCCCGCCATCATGCAATTCACAAGAAAGGTAGATGACTATACACTTTTCAAAGCGTGCGCGTTCAAAATAAGGCGCGCTCAAAAAAACGACACGCTCCAACGCGAGCTGCATAAGCCAGGCCTTAGACGATTATTACTCTATTTACTAACTTGTGAAATGTTTTATGACGCCTTCCGTGAATCACAAAATTCCTGCGCTCGGAATGTTGTCCGACACTCGGGAAGCTAGTATTTCATTCATTACGCTTCACTTGTGTTTCCCAACATCGCTCGTGCAGGAATTTTGCGATGAAACATGGCAACCAGTGCGTGAACCCTCAATTCTAAAACTGTAGAATGATTCCTCATTCTATAGTTTCAATTGGTTATTCATTCCATAGAATGAATGAATACAATGAAGTAGCAAACTCTATGAACAGGAACTCTCTCAAGCTGCAATTGAAAAATGTCAATCTTTTACATGACTTTTAATCTGCAACATAATTTGGTTATTTAATTTTAATATATTTGTAAATAGTTTCAATATTTTGAAACTATTTTTTTAATTTTTTAATTCTTCTTCTCTCGCTATTCTATAAAACATGCCATTATAAGCAATTACTTTTTTTTCAACATTGTTTTAAAAAATTGTAGTAGAATATGAGGATAAAGAAACATAATGATGATGATGATGATGATGATGATTAATATCAAATTGATTGGTCGTTGGGCGTCCATGTAAAAGTCGATAAGGGCACAAGGCAAACTTTGTTCTAAACGAATCGAATGATTCATATAAGCAATTTGATTGATAGATTAGCCGTTCATGTAAAACTCGACGAAGAACGCCACGTATGAAACATGCATTTGGTGACCCTCGGCAAGAACAAAGTAAAAACAAATAATCAAAGTGGAAAAACAACCAAATTTATGTTTTGGACGTGATTTAAATAATAAAATATTAATAATAATAATGATTATACTGTAGTAACAATGGAATCATTTTTCCAAAAAGACTACTGAAAAACTTGACAAACTTAAATGCAAATTTTAATGCCTGCACGAAATACACAAAACGGCTCATTGCAATCAAAATATCCATGCAGGTCACCCATCGTTCAACAATTGTACGGTCGCACCAGTTATAATATAATAATATTTCAAAGACTTATAAAGCGCTAAAATTGAAATATTCCAAAGCACTGAAACTACATTAGATATCAAAAATTAAAAATTGTTATATATTTACAAATTAAAATGTCATGGAAAGTAAGCTACTTGAAACAGATGTGTATTTAATAAATACAGCTGTCAAATAATGGGATAAGGCACAACGGATTTCCTCTGGTAAGGAATTTCATATGATGGGTGCAGCGTAAGTAAAAAAGCTATCTCCAGACTTTCAGGTTTTGTTCGATACGAGGATAGTATTACTGTATACGTTTAGTAATTCTCAGAAAGTAACGAGCCGAAGTTTTTATTTGTACAATAACAGTTATATATTGCGGAGAAAGTCCATGAATAGATTTGAAGACAAAGAAAGCAATTTTGAAAATTATTTGTTGATGATTAGTAAAAGAGCAATTAATAGGGCATAGACGAAATACAAGCAACATCAATGTTTGTTTAGACACATTGTTAATTAATAAACCTGGATGTAGATCCATATCAAAATATTTTGCTAACGTGAATGCTCGTTCAGTAAAAAAACAAGCTGTCTGACATAACAAACCATGCCATAAACTCTAGCATCGATGCATGTGCTATTACTGAAACTTGGCTCAAAGATTATGACTTTGTCAGTATTTCCGCTTTGTCTCTTGTTGGGTATACATTTGAACATTTTCCTAGGCAAACCGATCGCAGAGATGGAGGGACAGGTCTTGATGTTCAGGAACACACTGAATGTAAAATTTATTGATGCCAAAGAACATTCCCCTTTCGAGTATTCGAGATGGAACATTACTGTTAAAAATCGTATGGTCAAACTAGTAATTATCTATCGTCCACCGTCTCATCCTGCCCCACCCTCAATTTTCGTTGAACAGTTCTCCAATTATATTGAGAAGATTGGTATGAAATAGGTGTTGGTCATCACTAGAGATTTCAGTTTCCATGTTGACTGTGCTACCAATACCGATGAATAGACATTGTCTGAACTGTTGAGAACGTTTAGACTTACACAACATGTTGATTTTACTACTCATTCCTCTGGCAATTCACTTGACTTACTGATTACAAGATCAACTGACGATTCAATTATATCCGCTTTTCGACCAACTTTGTACTTATCCGATCACTGTTTTGTCAAATTCCAAATAGCCTCCCCACGTCCGCTACCTGGAATTCAAAAGAATGCAGTATCGAAAACTGCAAAAAATCATCTTGCAAAATTTCAAACAGGACATTACATCTTCATCACTGTATAACAGCGGTTACAGTAATACTAACGAAATGGCAAGATAATACAATGATGTATTGTCAGCCATCCCTGATAAACATGCACCACTAAAAGAAACAACACTAGTTGTCCATTCAAGAGTACCGTGGTATAGCCAGGAACTAAGAAAGCTGAAATCAAAGCGACGAAAGCTGGAAAGAACTATGATTATAACAATGCTTTCGGAAGATAAAGCAGCTTAATTTGTAGTCAGAGGCCTGTATAGTACTATTCTGAGAGAGACCAAAACTAATCACTATATAGAAGAAATAGACAAACGTGCAAGTGATCCAAAAAATTTGTTTCGCATAATCAACAATTTCATCAAGGAACCAAGAAGCGATCAATTACCACCTCGTAAGGATCCTTGTACGCTGGCCAATGAATTCGGACATTTTTCTGTCAGAAAATCGAAGTTATAAATACTACGATAGACCAAATGGCCTATACTCAGAGAACTCTAGATATGTGCAGCTTCGTCAATGATACGTTTATATCCTTCTCTACATTGTCAACTCAAGAGATTAAAAACATTATCTTGCAGTCAGGTAATGCTACTTGTGAATTAGATCCGATCCCTACACCACTTCTAAAGAAATGTATTGACGTCATTGCACCAATAATAGCAGACATTGTCAACTCCTCTTTTGAAGATTTCTGTATCCCGGAAACTTGGAAAATGTCAACAATATTGCCTCTACTAAAAAAGTACGGCCTTGAAGCATTATTTAAAAACTTTAGGCCAGTAACTAACCTACCTTTTATTGCTAAGTTTGCCGAAAAAGCAGCTATCTCACAACTTACGCCGCATTTGACTGCAAATGCATCATTGCCTACAGTCTTCGTATTGTCAGTTCCGTTCCATTGAAACTGCACTCCTATAGGTGCAAAATGATGTACTGTTAAATATGGACAAGAAGGAAGTAGCTTTATTAGTTTTACTTGACCTCAGTGCTGCCTCTGACATCATAAACCACTCCACGCTCATAGAAATCCTCGAGCAAGACTTTGGTATTGTCAGCAAAGCCAATGCCTGGATAGAGTCGTTCGTAACAGAAAGGAAGCAACGTGTTCAAATTGGCAATTGCAAGTCCAATGCATTTAAAATCAATTCTGGTGTACCACAGGGAAGTTGCCAATGGTCAATACTATTCTTACTTTACACGAGTGGCATTTTCAAAATAGTATCAAAACATTTGACTGATGTACATTGTTATGCTGATGACACTCAGCTCTACATGTCCTTTAAACCATCAACTTCTACACAGAAATCAGCAATAAACACCATGGAAAAATGTATCGAAGTTATTCGCGAGTGGATGACACACCATCGTCTATTATTGAATGATACCAAGACAGAGTTCATCATTATTGGTTCACGCCAATAGCTATCATAGGTTTCAATCAATTCGATCAGCGTTGGAGAAGTTAGCATATCTCCAGTGAACTATGTTCCAAATCTTGGAGCATTTTTGATTAACAAATGTCAATGAATGTACACATTGGACGAATATGTAGCAAACCATTCCGAAGTCTTTTTTCCATCCGTCAGATTAGGAAGTATCTATCACGGCAAACATTGGAAATATTAATCCATGAGTTCGTTACGTCTCACTTGGACTACTTCGACTCTCTCATGTATGGTATTCCAAAGCATCAGTACAATAGACTACAGAAAATCATCAATGCCTCTGCTCGTGTGGTTTGCATGCTACCGATATTAGAGCATATCACATCTGCGCTCATCCAACTTCATTGGTTACCAGCAAATCAGAGAATCCATTATAAAATCTCACTAATTGTTTTCAAAGCACTTCATGGGGCTGCACCACAATACATACAGGAATTATTGATACACTTTAACAGCTTACGTCCAACATACTCTCTGAGGTCATTAACATCAAACCTCCTTATTCCAAGAACGCAATCCAAATCATTCGGTGATCGCCCCTTCGCGGTAGCTGGACAAAGAGTTTGGAATTCCTTGCCGGAGCAGGTTAGAAACTGTAACACATTGGACTTATTTAAAGCTTCTTTAAAGACCTATCTCTTTCGAGAAGCGTATTTCTCGTAATTATAGTTTTAAAAACTTTTAATTAATACAACAACAACAAAAAAGTAGATAATGTATATATAATGATGAATGTGTAAAACAGCGCTTTAGAATATTTTATAGTTTTAGCCCTTTATAAATTGTATATTCTTGTTATCACCAGTGTAGATAAATTACTGTTGGAGTGATGGGATTGAGTTCATGTGTGTACGTTACAATGCGGGCAGTAGCATTCAGAACCTTCTGTAGTCGATCGATTTGGTTTTGTGGAGCACCATATAGCAATGAATTACAGTAGTCAAAATGGGAAGTGACAAAAGCATTCACCACTACATTTGCAGATTCTTCTGTTAGGTGTTTGCGAATCCTATTGATTTTTTAGATGCTGTGAAGACCTTTCCAACATGAACATTCATTGACATATTGCAGTCAAACCAGGCCCCAATGTCCCGCTCTTGATTCACGGAAGAAACATCATCAACATCACCAGCATCACCAACCATTAGAAGGGATTTCATGAATCTTTGATAATTGATGTCGAGATCCAATGATCATGTTCTGTTATCATTTATAAGAGGATGGTATTGAGCACTGAGCCATGGATTGTAACTCAACTTCTTGTGTCACTTTTGATGAATCATCAGGCTTGGAAGATAAATAAAGTTTTGTGTCGTCGGCATACCAATGAACTCGAGAATGAAGAGTTACCATACGGCAACCAAGTGTTTGAATGAGGCAATCCAAACACGGTTGCAGTGTGGTAACTGTTATTTCTAGATTCAAAAAGAGTTGGACTGAGTGTGGACCTGATTTGCCTGTTGCAAGCAAGAATCCTGATGACATGAACATTGTGCTATCTTTTAAGGACCGAGTTTCTGCTAACTCCATCAAGCGTCAGTTATCTGATTTAAAGGGTCAAACAAGACCGGCAACCTTTGTATGAAATTTCTTGAAATCTGATCTCGTAGCTTTTTATTTACGTCATGTTATTTCAGTGAGTTGATGATATTTAAGCCGTGAATTCTGAAATGAATCTTCCAATATTGTAACATTTTTTTGAAATACACAAGCAAAGCAATCGAGTTGAATATAAAGATGATGAAAATCAGGGTTTCAAATACGACATATATATATGTCCTTAAAATCATCATTCCATGCGAACAAGTCTGAAATTTTATCTGAATATTTCCTACCAAAAACATCGCGGTTGGAAACGCAGACAAATGAGCGACTGGGAAAGGCCAGTAATTAAATTCAGTTTCAATCAATTTTGTAACAAACCATAATATCCAAACACCCAGAAATCACATATGATGTTTATTTTGCTTCGATCGAGGTTCAGTAACGTCAGTGTAACTGAAATACAGAAATGTAAGCCGTTGATTTGATGTTGTCAAAATGAAGCTAGATTCGAAATGTTTCTGCTTTGCAAGAAATATCACATTCATAGATTTGTAAACAAAAAAACAGTATCAAATGCGCACAATTATCTACATAATGCTTTCTTTCAACAAAATGCTTTATTCCATATTACATCTTTGGTAAACGGTATTAGCAAATCACCAAACACTTCTTTGTACTTTTCTGCCATCGAAACATTCCTCATGATATATTCCAGCTACCGGATTTCATCGCTATGAAAACTCAAAACAGAGTTGGTGATGTCACAACTGGTGTTTGAAAATGAGGTTTTGAAAAAATGTATTTTTTTCAAAATAATTAGCGCCGGTCAATAATGCCCCTTTAAGTTCATAAATTGGGAAAACTCTTAGGCCAGTATTTACAAGTAGGAAATTACAAAATGATTTACATGTGTGTGAACAAAAACCGGCTCTCTTGTCTTGTCAATGTGTTGCATATAGTTTCCAGTGTGATTCGTGTGAAGCGAATTATGTCGGATATACCTGCCGACACTTGCATCAACGCATTGACGAGCACAAGAGAAAAGGGTCTGCTGTTTACGCACATGTAAATCAACAACACGAAAATCCGTTTCTGAAAACAATTTTAAGGTTTTGAATAAATGCAAGGACAGGTTTTCCTGCTCAATTCACGAAATGCTTGCAATCAGGCGACTCAAGCCAAACCTCAACACTCAGTCTGACTCAATCATATATCAGCTTTTCCCAGCAGCATATTGAAAATCAATAGACCAAATCGGCCCACACGTCACGTGACCTGAATGCGGTATTTGGGTTTTTCAACAACAGAACGCAATGGTCTAAGCGCAACTATTTTTCTCGCATATTCCTCTTCGTTATTTGCTCTTAAATTTAGTATTTAAATGATTTGTGGGGATTTCAAGATGGATTCAAGTAGTTCAAGACTCAATAAAAACGCCTGGGAGCTTGAAATTTATATATCGGTACTCCATCATCGTCAACTATTCCATCAAAAAGTAGCATTTCTTCATATAATTATTGTGTCTCGCTACAATTTCAATTCAAAAACAATACTATATGATGTTATCCAGCATATTTAATGTAATGAACAAAGAATTTCATTATTTTACGATCAATATGGCATGTACAGTAGAATTATAGAGTTGATCGTAAACATAGCTGATGACGTAGAACACAGAACTCCATGCGTTTTCAAATATTGAGATGTGCCGCGCCGTAAAGAAGAAACTAAAACAACATCAATTTATAACTGCAATTATAACATAACATTGAAACAAATAAATTCCTAGCTTTTCAAACGAACAATATAAACATACAACAGTCATATTTACAGGAAAGGTAATATAAATGAGCAACACAAGTCATTTTATGACTCGATCAAATCAGAGTTTCGTGAAATTTTCATCAAAGTCCATCAAACTCGCTGTTAGTTCTTCGTAAAATATAACTTTTCTGCTAACATATGTAGCCTACATATAAGACTTCTACATACCATAAATACACTTTCCAAGTCATAAATTTTATTTAAATAAGCAAAGATTAGTTTGGTTTCAATGCTTCAAAACATCGCAAATCATGACATTTTTTCATTCTAAATTTCATAGTCCATGTATATGATGTACGTAATTTTTCACTATAACAAAACAATGCTAAAATCTTTCCAATTCATATTGCATATTCATCTCCAGTTTAGCTTAGCTTGTTTTGCTTTCACTGTAGTTTATCAAATGCTTTCAAACTATGTTTCAAAATCCATGAACATTTCGGTTCCAATTTTACGGTGATCCACAGCGATCAAAGTTGGTGCAGCTTCTCTTTAAATGAAGCTTCATCACTCCAAAATCGACAGAAAATCTTTTCCACACATCGAATAATATCCCTCCAAATACTAAATATTGGACATTTGAATTAAATAGGTAGTTTAAAATGTGTAGTATGAGATCAAATAAGCACGACCTTCTCTAGCCTGCGCGCAGACCCAAATCTTTTTTTTATGATTAGTAGGGTCTGCGTAATAGGCCTTATGCACATCTTGCGGAGGCTGCGTCAAAGCGAGGCAGGAACTGTTAGAAAGACTGTTCAACTTCTTCGTTGTTTGCAAAATGGCGTTATCAATACCAAGTTTATCTTCGTCGTCTCTTGATCGTATTTACCATGGATGCTTGGAGAGGATCCCAATTATTACTGATTCTATTATTGAGACGTTTATTTTAACTAAGAAAATTGTCAAAGTCACCTCCGAACGCGCCTACAAGTTCCATCTTGAGAAATATGTTCATGACTTTGAAGGTAGGTAACTTCGATGTTTGGCGTGTAGGAACCTTCCTGAACCATCTAGAACATTCTAGAACATAGGAGAACCTACATGACTCCCCGCATGACTCACAAATGAGTTTAAAATTGAACACGCAAGAATAAGCAACAACTCATGGAAAATACTGAATTCATCAAACACACAAGAATAAGCAACAACTCAAGAAAATACTGAATTAATCAAGCACACAAGAATAATCAACAACTCAAGAAAATACTGAATTCATCAAACACACAAGAATAAGCAACAACTCAAGAAAATACTGAATTAATCAAGCACACAAGAATAAGCAACAACTCAAGAAAATACTGAATTCATCAAACACACAAGAATAAGCAACAAATACTATACCATACCATAATTATACCATATACAATATATACAATACCATACCATATACAATACCATAATTACTTACATTTATATTTACACACATTTATTATTTACAATTTAGCATATATTAAAGCATTAATCTTTCTCATTTTTAGCCTATATCATGCATTTTTATTTATGGCTCCGCCATCTGGCGGGGGGAGTTATGTAGGAACCTTCCTGAACCATCTAGAACATTCTAGAACATAGGAGAACCTACATGACTCCCCGCATGACTCACAAATGACCATGCATGATCTAGCAGCTTCTAGCATTTATCTAAACACTATAAATACAGTAAATGAAAACTATGAAAACTATGAGAACTTAATGTACAGTCTACTATCAACATGTCAACTTGGAATTAATATTATTATTCATAAGAAGAAATATACCATACAAATCAATTCAACCTACGTTGTTATTATTATTTCTTCAACATAATTCTACAGTTCTCATCAGGCGCTTTTTTTCAAGTTTCCTTGTAAGGAAACTTTGCAATATTTTCATAATTGTGAAATATTTATTCAGTCTATCATTCCATTTCAGTGTACGAAGGAGATAATATTCGGTGGGGATTACGGTGCAAGTGTTTTCGATCCCAGAAGAAAAATGAACCCCCTCACTCGATCGCTGTTGAATTTAATGGAAAGTCAATAATCTCCAATAAATGCAGTTGTGCTGCCGGTAAAGGAGTGTGTCACCATGTAATTGCTAGTCTGTACACGTTGACTCACTATATGAAATTAAATTTGACCTCTGTCCCACTCTTTGAATCGAAAACTAGCCTTCCACAAACCTGGCATATACCTGCTCGTTGTCTTGGTTTATCCCCTCAATCTGTACCATCCCTTGTAGTACAGAAACCAAAAAAGCCTACCGGTGGGGCATCAAAAAAAGGTCTTGTGGAATTACTTCTAATGTATATAATGCTGTCAGGGAGTCCCTTGAAAATGTTAGAATTGATTGTGAGTTATCTACCCATTTTCCATTTATGGACCCAGAACCACAATTTTCACAGATTTGGTCCAAAAACAAACCCACTGAATTTGTACAAACCATCTTTGGCAATGTTCCGAAAGGTAGTATGCTATCCTATCAATTGCCTGAACCTCCTAGAAACAATGAAGAAGGTATTATTTTATTGAAAGATGCACCAACTCCTGCCTTGTTTACCCTCCCCCCTCTAAAACAAGGATCGATTGATTTACCCCTAAATTACAAGCCATCGTGTATGTTAAGCACCATGCAGTGCACCATGGAGCAATCGTATCAGTATGAGGAAGAAACTCGAAAGCAATCTGATACCAAAAGGTGGCACTTACTCAGGAAATATCGTTTGACAGCATCAAAATTCAAGAGGGTGGCTAGCAGGAAGGCAAACTTTGAGAAGCTGGCTACTGATCTTAAAAAGCCAATTAATCAAACTAAAGCAATGCGACATGGTATTGAAACTGAACCAAAAGCTGCTGCGTATTATGCAAATACATTCGGGAGAAATGTCTATGATGTTGGCTTTGTTATTAATCCCTCTGCCCCCTATCTTGGAGCCTCCCCGGATAGAAGAGTCTACGATCCTGATGAAAAAGATAATAAATTTGGTCTTTTGGAGATTAAATGTCCCTTGTCGAAAAGTTCCGTTTTCAATTGTGCATACCTGAAGTTGCAAGTAGATGGATCGTTGAAGTTAAACGAGAATAATGAATATTATTATCAAGTTATAGGGCAGCTAGGCATAACGGGAGATCCCTGGTGTGACTTCTTCGTATACTGTGCAGATGATTACCACTGTGAACGTATTTATTTTGATCAAGATAAATTTGACACAATGAAATTCCAGCTTGATATGTTTTATTTCAAGTATTTTTTACCACTTCTAGTATCTAAATAGTGGATTTTGAGAAACTGTAATTATAAACTATATATCCATTGAAATTAATTAATTGGTTAGTATTATAATATCACAATATGATATATCGTACAAACGCTTACTGTTTTTATTTACATATTTCTATTGCTTTTGCTTAATTAAGGTCCCTTGAAAATTTGTCAGTAAACAGCTGACTGACCATATTTGTTGTGCAGAACCAGCAAGAGTTAAGGCAAGGGCAGAATCAAATATATGAAATTCCTTCATCCTCCGAATTGCCCGCTCAACGTGAACACGTAGATTTGCAATTTTCTCATTATGTTGTACCTCTTCCTCTGTAAACTGCCCCTTTTTTTCTAGAAAGTTTGGTATTTCCAGGGTACAACCAATAGCCTTTAACATTTCCTCAATTTTGAAACCCTTGTCCACCATTACTCCATCCCCATGCTCCAAGAGGCCAAGCACTCCAGATACCCTTGTTATACTAATGTCTGAAATGCTACCAGCATATAGGGTGCTGACGAAGGTTACAAGGCCAGAAGGGGCTATGCCAACCAATCCTTAAAAAGTTGTTGTTCCTTTGTAATGGGAAAACAATTGGGAGTTCAGAACCAAACTTGAAGGTGACTGCACTTTTAACTCCGTACAATCTAGTATGACCCTTGTTGACGGTGACATGTTTTTGAAGGAATCAGGCATGTTCGCATTTACCTGCTCTCTTGATGGCCATAGAGGCTGTGACCCAAGGACACAGTATAAAAAATTGGCCCATGTGACAGTGTTTCGGCTCACCGTAGACTGGTGAACATTGAATTTATCGGCAAGTTCTTGGTTCAATGAACCAAGCCTAATTTTGTGTAGGAACATGAACAACTGGTCAATTAAAGGTAGTTTCATATTGTAGCTCGGGGTCATTGACATGCTCTTCAATGCATCATACCGTTGCTTTTTGGTCCAGGTAATCATCTCCACAGCATGAGGGTATATGGAATTGTAAAATACAATAAATAAGTCGTAGCTAGTGAAACCAGTGTAGAATCTCATCTGTTCTGGGTTCTTTGACAAACGATGTAGGCCACAACGCTCAATCCTCAGCTCCTCCATGTCACTCTGCAGTTTAGCAATAAAATCATTTGCATTCACCAACTGTTCTTCAATTGACAGTACTGGAGCTGCCTCTGCAGAACTATTGGATTCAGATTCAGCTAGTTCAAATGCTGATTCACTACAAGAAATAAACTATGAAAAGGTTATACTATGATGCCTGGTTCACAATAATTCAAAATAATATTGAATGAGACGACAAAACTAGAAATAGCAGTCGACGATAAAGCTATAACGTTCAATCAAGGACTGTGAAAATGTAAACAAGCAAAGATTTAATTCTGTCAAATTCATCGCATAGCCTTACCCAAGGAGTATTAGGCCTAGTATCAGTAATAAGAGGTTACATTTAATCATATAATATTATTTACCTTGTTAAATGATCTGTAGCCTGTTGATATTGTGATCTATCAGCTGGTCTCCTTCGCTTCGTGCCTGTCCTTGAGCAAGTAAATATCGAAGGAACAACGCCAGTTTTCAACTTTTTTACGCCTGATTGGCACCATTTATAATCATTAAGATCGAAGTGTTTTGAACATACATAAGTACTACTTGTTATCTAGAAAGAAAATGCACAATTATAGCACAGGTTGTTCTGATCAGAGCTATCTAATCATGCCATGAACGAACAGTAACAAACGCCAAGTAAAACCAACATCGAAATGTTTTGAAATTCTCACCTGAAAAAGCTGGCCTATGTCTCTTTTAATAGCAACAATCCATTTTGCAGTTATAGTAGTATCTTTAGGAAACTTGTGAAAGGAAATATCTGTACGTCTTTTACCAGTATTCTCGTCAATTTGTCGCCAATTATTAGTGCAATTAGGAACACAACAGTGCGCCATCGTATCAAAACTCAAAGAGAACTTTCTAACAGCACCTGCCTCGCTTTAACGCAGCCTCCCAAAGATGTGCATAAAGCCTATATCGACAGAAAGCTTGCGCTGGGCGGAAGTTGGAGGGAGTGGCGGAGCGTCATTACACTTCAACTCCTGCTGTTCAGCGTTGTTCAACTACAGACAACGTCATAACAGCATTTCTGCAAGTCCGATTTTCGTAAATAACAAAACTTTTCACAATCAAAATTGACACTTATTATTTACGAAATAAAATGAGTTTATTCATAACCACGTTCAAATGATTAATACTAACTTCATACAACGTACTATTTCTGTTCAATATGAAGCGATCTAAGTTGTCTAATGTTTTTAATGCATTTGTTTTTCACAAAGAAACTCGAAAATTGACATCAATGATGAGAATTAGTCTTTCGTAAAGAAATCTTTTTGTAATCCATTGCCATGGCGCAGTGAACAAGATCCAGAGATTAAATCGTATACAATGATTTGTTCTTTCGATACTACCCATGACAAATTGGCTTTTACGACGAACACAAACACAATCCAAATAAATTTCAGTATCTTGAAATCAAGTCTTTGTTGGCCGATGCTGCAAGTAAAATAGCATGTCCCGTCCTCTGTGAAAGGCAAATTAATAATTACAACAAGAAATCGTTTTCGTCAATACACTATGTTCATTTTACTACAAACATAATTACAAAAAGTCTGTGTTGAATAAAAAAAGTCTGAGGTCTCCCTCGTACAAAACTGAAAAACGAACCAAGCCAATGATTTTATCGAAGAAGAACGACGTTTTACTTGAAAAGGAATGCGTCAAGAACTTATATTTATCGACCAATCATGTTCTGGTTCTAGTTTTGGAGAACTCGCTAGCGATTGGCTGATGAACAATAGACAAACAATAGATTTCTCACGTTTCTGCCACTCCCCCTAATTCAATCCAGCGCAAGCTTTCTGTCGATATTACGCAGACCCTACTAATCATAAAAAATAGATTTGGGTCTGCGCGCAGGCTAGACCTTCTCGTACAACAACAAGGCGCGAAAGGACGTTTCCTTGCCTTGTGTGAAATAAGCTATTGTTGTTAACGCATCCCGTTTCTAGCACTTTGTAAAACTTTGACACTTTTAAATTCATGTATTTTAAATAATTTTTCTTTGTAAACAAATTTCTGAAGATGACATAATAATGCCGAAAGCACAAACAACGTCTATTTTATCGTTTATTTTTATTACACAGATATATTGCATGTCAATGAGAAATTTAACATCCCAGAAAATTCCATTTTAGATGAACTCTATATACAGCGGCCATCTGTGTGTCAATTTATATGCCTTCTATAATTGGTTGTTAAATACAGGTTTCACTGTATAAGTGCTCATTTTCATCTTTACATGACAAGTATGATGCAAATTTAGAAATAGAACTCCGCTAATTACGTTTGCAGGATATTCCTTCTAGTGACTTATCATGCAGATGCTTGTGACGTGATACTTATTCAATATGTTTCGCCAACATCGGTAGAGCTTTGATTTGATTTGATTTGATTTGATTTATTCGTCATATTAAAATATAAAATATAACAGGAAAATACAGGGATTAAATTCACAAATAATTCCACTTACATACATCCTTACACAATAACAAAAGTAAGATTAACATAAAAAATTATATTAAAGGAAGTTGATGATTATATTATATAATTCATTTATTTGCCAAAAAAAATGACAGGCAAGAACAAAGGAGAGTTTGCACCCTCACTAACATGTGGCCTAAGTAATATATATAATACATGAATAAGAAGATAATTAATGTGTGATAAATTGATTGTAAATAAGTAATTAATTTAAAGATATTGTTGCAATGATTAACTGATTAACCATGGCCAAAAATTTTGCAATGTGATAACGTGTTTACTTTTTCGAGTGATGCCTTGAACTCTTTGACAGTCTTAGAATTAACTGCAAAGTCCGGTAGTGAGTTCCACCATGGTATCACTCTGTTGTTAAACATAAATTTCGTAATATTGGTCCTACACATTTGCGTTGAATATAGTTTGTAAGGATGACCACGCATTGTATATTTGTTTACAAGATATTTACAATTTATCGAATCAAGAGATAAATCAACTAAGTCATGCGTGATTTTATAAATCATGATTAAATCAGCTTTAACCCTCCTCGACTCTAATGATTCTAGCTTGAGGAGCTTTAGGCGATCACAGTAATCAATAAATTTGAGATTGGCAGCGTTACATATGAATCTTGTAAAAAATCGCTGAATTTTTTCTAGCAATACGATATCTTTTGCTAAGCAAGGGTTCCAAACTGGGGAACAAGTCTCTAGAATAGGTCTTACATAGACTTTGAATGCATTTAATAATAATAAGGGATCTTTTGATGTAAATGATTTCATAATTAAGTAAGAACGTGAATACGCTTTTGCTGCTATCATTGAACAATGAGACGAAGGCTTCAAATCGGACGTAACTATGATACCAAGGTCTCGAATTCTATAAACTGTTTGTAAGTGATGGCCAAATCCTGCCAAATTTAGCTCAGTACAAAGTTATTTTGCCGAGGCTTTATTCTTGGTAAACAAGTAAGTCCCCTTTAGGGGTTCCAAATATTTAATATTTCAGTCAAATTTTTATTAAATATTTCATCTTTTATTCTGAAAACCAACAAATATTACAAAATTTGAGATGATTCACTTTTTTATTTGAAAATGCTGCTATTCGCCCAAGTTAAATATTAAATATTAAACATTAAATATTTCATCATGAATATTTTTAAATATTTTATATTTCATTATACTTTTGACATGCGGATCAAGATTCAAAATTCAAACCCCATAAAGGAGCCTAACAAATAAATACTGAGTCACGTAATCTCCAAAACCAGTTTGATCAAGGCCTGCTCAGAAAACTGTTTTGCCATTTTCAAACAAGAAGAAGTATAGTGAGCCTTTTGGCAATTTATATAACGGATAATGATAATGTCAATAAAATGGAACAGAATCAAAAACTACATATTGATGCATGCTATCACTTCACATATATTTTATTCCAATGAAATGCATATCACAATCCTTTATATTGTTCAATGTGTTAACCAATTATATTACTTTTACATTCCCAGCTGTTGCAAAAAATGTAGATATCGATACATAGTGTACAGGCAGTGAAATACATTAAATAGCCCCAGTAGATATTTTCATAATGGCAATAATTACATTTCAAACAAAAAAATTAAGCTGTTTCAAAATGCTTACAACCATTTTTAACGATGAAGCTATCAGGATTTCCATTTGCAGTTGTAGCATTGTTCAAGTAGCAATCGTTCAACTGATTATTTCCATTTGCAGTAGATTGGTATCCAAAAGAGAGACAATCGTTGTTTTGCTGGCATCGTTTGAAGCATTCCACTTCACTCACATCAACGTGTACTGTGATCAGGTGGTTCATCAGTATTTTGTTATTAAATTCCAACTTGGAATACATTTGTTTTTGGCATGATATTGATGATATCACTAAAAATAATAGTAACACTATCAATGATTGTATGTTTTATTTGATATATTTTACATTTAAAATGCCATTCAAGCACATCAATCACAGTATGGATCTCGGAATGTCATAGCATGAAGCATATACCGGATTGGCGGATTCGGAGATGGAAATGGGGGAATTTTGAAAGGAGAAAGTAAATATTGAAAATTCGATATACCCTCGACATTTCCCAGAATGATTCCAGAAGGTACTCAAGCATGATGGTAATCTCTGTATAGCACTTGAACAGAAATATCCACTTTCTTATTGCTTCCAAAAGTAAGATGGAGGATCATTTATTGTATGCAGAGATCATGATCGAAGTGGCCAAATGTTTTGTTTTGATTTTGCCAAATCAGTGAAATATCAGCTTTCTTCAGATTGGCTGATAATGACTTAGCTCAACTCAAGGTTGGCGGGCTATATTGGCTATTCACAAACCCACAAAATATCGAACTCTGTTGACGAAAATGAAGAAAAATAAATCCTACCGAAGTTGGTTAAATAAAACGTCCCTGTGCCAGGACCTTCTTAAACCTTCTTACTTAAAGGAGCAAAAATGACCGGCAGGCGTTACGCACTTAGGATCACGTGCGTGTTTATTGTTCATAACACAATGTACATTGTTGACATGAATTTATAACAGATTAGCCCTGCGTATAACAATAGTTTCAAAGCGAGACGGTTGAATTACGCTAAGCATAAATTCAACTTGTGCTCGCAGAGGTTGCCGGTCAATCTTGTCCCTTTAACAGAACATCGCATCTTATATCAAAATGCCGCCACTGGAATAAAACTGACGAAACATAATACTCTACTTCAGAAACTTTAAATCCGTTTAATTATAGACAATAATGCGTTAAATTCAATCTTCATAAATAAGCAATATAGAGAATAGGTCATTGGCGCATTGAGATCCGGGATCTATTTTTCGAGTGTTCAAAGCGATATCTTTCGCTCTCAATTACTTTTCTATAACCTCACTTAATTTAATCGATACACCGCGGCACAGAATAATATATTGACACTCAGTAACTTGCATTCGCAATGTTGTAAGTCTTATAAGTTCGAAATTATAACTCGCTATGTGTGCCACAACATTTAACGGATTATTTCCAAAGTTGTCCTGTTATTTATAAGAGATTAAACGGAAATGTTTCTCTCTAAGTCACAGAAAAATGAATAAGTTTACAAAACATCAGTATCAATTACGCAAAATTTGGTCCTTATTTGTCTAGCAGCCCCCAACTCCCCATTCATAATTTTGATTTGCACCCCTGCATAATTATAACAGTATAAGTAGACAAATGCACACCTACAAGATAGATTATTCATAGAGTGCCTATAGAATACTTACAGAAGCCAATTATCCCAATAAAAATAATGACTTTCATCATGCTGCTGCTGTTATTCAACGAAATAGAATCTTGATCAAAGAAAAATTACAAACGCAATAAAAAAGCGATGCGAAATGATTTTGAATTAAATATTAATCTTTCAAATATTAATCTTACGCAAAATAATGCATTTGGTCTCTGCTGAGAACACTATTTTTCTATTCATCATCAGCAGGTGAAAGATAGTTTTTGATGTTCTTGTGTGAAAATATCAGACATTCATAATTTATGCTATTACGCCAAGGCGATCCTCATTAGGACGTTTATAGATTCAGTAATGGTACCGGTTTGAGTTCGTGTTTTAGTCGAATAGGAAGAATGGGTTCCACCCACCTGTACTTCAACCGTCGAAAGAGACATTTGGTGACGCAAACTTCTTAACCGCGTTTATATTTATGCTTTCGCTGTCATAAAAGAAATATTCAATATTTCTGAACAATACTTTCTTATAACAAGTAAATTGAATTTGAGAAACTTTAAATACGGTAAAATAGAGACAAAGATTCGTTAAAAATGACTCTTTATAAATAACTAATAGCGAAATATAGAGAAAAGCTCGATCATTTCATTTATTTTGACAAAATTGACAGGCAAATCAAAGGAGAGTCACATCACATTATCTCGCTGAAATGCAGCCTATATTTACAATAAGTAGTTAGAATAAGTGTAGTATAAGTAAATAAAATTAGATATGATAAGAATATATAATTCTGTCCATACTACAGAACATGCGTATAATATTATAATTATTTACAATGGACTTTACAAACTAAATAAATCATTTACAGAAAGGTGAGATGCTGATCGCATCAAGCCCTCTTTTGAAAGAATAAAAACAAACCGGGCAGAATTTACCAACACGTTTGGTAAAGAGTTCCACCAAGGGGTGACTCTAGAGAAAAATTGAAATCTCACACAATCATTTCTTTGGTTAAAAAGAGGTTTCAATGTTAAGGAATTGGACCTTAACAAATATTTAGATTTTTCAATTCTAAAAAGTTCGCCAATTGGAGTGTACGTACGAAGCGGGCTTACATAATGGGCGTACGAAGATGTTGGAATGATTTTTGAGTCTTCAAAGCGATTACTCACAAGCGAGGCTTTACAAGTGTGAAATAGCAAGTGTTTGCAATACGGCTTTTCCCACTGATGGATAACTCTATATTTGAATTTCATTAGTCCCTCGTCGGCCTCATCGGTGGGATGCGTGGAGAGGAGGGCCGTTTTCCAATGAGGCTAATTTACTTCACTTTTATACAGTCTCGGAATTGTATGCCAATCATTATATATATTTGAAGTGAGAAACTTCAAAATTAATACAGTCGAAAAGCATCTATAAATTATCACTACTGAACAAAAAGTACAATAGAAAAGTCAGAATCAGTCAGAAGTAAAATATAAAACTTCTTGTTAAAATAGATCTAGATAGCCTGGAGAAAAGGAGATTGTTTGCTGATCTGATTTTGTTGAAGCTGATGATGAACTTATATCTTTAAATTTAAAATAAATCTACCCACATGGACACTTCATTATGTCAAATTCCAATACCAACCTGTATCGATACTCTTTTGCCTAACGTTGTATAACTATTTACAATTTTTTACTTCTAGCTACTAATTCTGCAAAAACTGTAAATAATTTTAAAATTAAACTTAATTCTTCAGACTTCATCACAATATTTTAAATTTACTTATCGAATTTTCAATTCTATATCTCTAACCTGCTATTCATTTTAAATATATTTTGTAATCATAAATTTTAATACCGTTTTTATAGTAACTATTTTTGCAAATTATTAGCAACATTTGAGTCCATTATAATCATGTACAGCATTTCAGTAATTGCAGTATATATATGCAGTCACGCAACGTTGCTGCAACGTTGCATATCGGTTGTTTGGTGGTCGCAACGTTGCACAACGTCGGTACAGCCAACGTATAACGTTGCAAAGCAGTCAATTTTCGAACGTTGTTACCCATCGTTGCTGCAACGTTGTTTTAAGGTAATGGTTTAGCTGATAATTGGGTAAGAATCACTATGGTCAACGCAACGCTGCTGCAACGTTGTTTCAAGGTAACGGTTTAGCTGATAAATGGTGTAAATCACGGACGTGTTCAACTCTCATTACATTTACTATATACTACATTGTGTTATTGTAATAAGCTGCAGTCTGCATGTAAATATAGACTGCGTTTAACGAGATAATTTGACGTGACTCTCCTTTGCTTTTTCTGTCAATTTTGACAAAATGAATGAAATGAAGTCATCGTCATCATCATCATCATCATTTATTCAGAAATATCTAATAAGGATTGCTATGGAACCAATCAATGAAATTATATTCAATATACAACTCCTCGACGTTCAGACGCTTTCTGCCAGCACTGCACCCCTGCTTGGTTGCTTTGCCCCTACACATTAATATAGTATAATGCTATCACTGGTGGTACTGTACTAACACACAGAGAATTAATGGGCATTTAACTCAATTTACCAGATGCCCAAACGGAGGAGTGTTGTGCTGTTTGATGAGAGAAACGTGGCATTGTGAGAAATGCGGTTTCACGGATGTGCGTTGTGCGGGTAAGTTAGTAGCCATTTTCATGTGCAGGGTGGTTAGTTATTGGTTGGTATTTCTGAGCGTGTGAGTTTAATGGATGTATGTCCTTCCTGACACCAATCAATGGTTCTCCTGCCAGGGAATAAAACCAAGACCCTAAAATAGAATTAAGATGCTTTGAAACCATCTTATCTCATTCCACAGAAGTTTTGTATTGATTATATATTCAAACCTTTGAACTAAAGGGTTACTGCACGGCCAGATTTTTACTATTTTTAAACGAATTTAACATAAAAGATTTGACTGATTAGATCAATTTTCTCCTATAAATCTTCACGTCTTCGTCATATTTTGCCTTTCTTCGAATCACAGATCCGGAATTATACTTTCGAAACACTTTCGATTCTTTCGAACGCTATGATTTTAATCTGACTCGTTTCTCATTTCTGCTGTGTCAAAAGTTTTTGCCGGTTTTGTAGGTCATTTTTGTCTCGGAATAGCCACCATAACCAAATAAATGACGCAAAGAAGCCTTGAATTATAATACTGTACTCTGAAATAAACATCATCAACAATTTTAATAATACAATTTTTTATTTGCAACTATTCAGAAATTTTGAATGTTTTTTCTCTCATGATGTCTAACTTGTTTTGGCTTGCGTGATCCAAACACGGGAGTAAGCCAATCAAATCACTGATTCGAAAATCTCTCGAGTTTTACAATACTGTTTGCAAATACACTAGAAAGGGTTTATATCGTGATGTTTCACCTAGAGATTGGAGATCAGACGAAATTGAGTTTAAATTGAGAATGTTGTCATGATTGGAATGCTAACATTTATTGTCTGTAATACGGCATTATCTTTAACCGCAAATAAAAAAAACGCGGAAAAAACGCTAATAAAACCCGCTTTTCGACATTAAACATTCATTTTTGCGGTTTATTTTTTCGACTTTAAATTTTCGACGTTAAACTATTCGACATAAAACCTTTCGACTTTGAATTTTTTTTTTCATTTGTTTTGGCTGAATCTGTCATTCATATAAATATATTTGGGGTATCTTATTCATCATGTGAAAAATTTTTTACGGTCATTCTGCCAAAATTCCATTTGATCGACCCCATCGAAGCGCAATGGAAGTTACCTCCCGGCATCTAGTGGGATAGAGACATTAATATTAACAGTAAGAAGAATATCCTGGAATTGTTTCATTGATTGGTCTATATGGTCTTCTATTTCCTGGTGCTGTAGGTTCTTCTAATCACATCAAAGGGTTTATTTCGGGGATGTTAGGGTTTTTTAAGATTCGAGAAAATGAAGATCCCAAAGAGTATATCAACAGGACCATGTTATGAATTGAGTGTAAATAGGTTTCAGTAAAGAAAGAATTGCATATCTTCTACTAGACGGTATTATAACGATATAGGTGTACACAGGGAGCAAAAGTGTTTCTTCAGCAAATCAATAGATATATAGCAATTGTGTTGTTAGGTGAAGTGGATTACATTTGTATGTTAGTACTATCATCGTTAAATTATTATAATCTCGTTCATCTCCTCGTATTAGTTATATATTTTATAGATTACAGATGTAGCAATTGAGTTCATAAAACATCAGTCACCCGTCTCTCAAGAACATCACATATTTTTGGAGCAGTCTTATAAGCCATTAGGGTGTCTGAATGTCACCACTGTCCCTACAAGGTTTAATGCCTCTACCGTATTTGTCTTTAATTTCATGTTGGTCTTAGAGCTACGTTTTATCTGTTAATACTCTTTGGAGTCAAGTCGAAGGCCAGATGTAACTGCTTTTAGGCTGATTCAGTCTGTTATTATACATGCTTTTATGTTGCTATATAGCCATGGCATTGAGTTTGTGCTTCTATTTCACAACCTGGTTATTTGATTTACGTGTATCATTTATTTAATCATTATTTATTTGTCTTATGGCTTCTATACTACTTGTCTCACTCCATATTTATATATCACCTCGATCTCCAGAAAATCAAGAAGCCTCCAGTCCATCTCTAGCAAAACGTCAACTCTAGGGGCGATTTCTAGAGAAACGAGAACCGCCGGTCGATCTCTCGAAAACACCAACTCTCTGGGCGATTTACTGAATAACGAGAATCCTCCGGTTAATCACTAGAAAACACCAACTCTCTGGGCGATTTACTGAATAACGAGAGCCCTCCGGTTGATCGCTAAAAAACACCAACTCCAGGGGCGATTTCTAGAAAAACGAGAACCGCCGGTCGATCTCTCGAAAACATCAACTCTCTGGGCGATTTACTGAATAACGAGAATCCTCCGGTTAATCACTAGAAAACACCAACTCTCTGGGCGATTTACTGAATAACGAGAGCCCTCCGGTTGATCGCTAAAAAACACCAACTCCAGGGGCGATTTCTAGAAAAACGAGAACCGCCGGTCGATCTCTCGAAAACATCAACTCTCTGGGCGATTTACTGCATAACGAGAATCCTCCGGTTAATCACTAGAAAACACCAACTCTCTGGGTGATTTACTGAATAACGAGAGCCCTCCGGTTGATCGCTAAAAAACACCAACTCCAGGGGCGATTTCTAGAAAAACGAGAACCGCCGGTCGATCTCTCGAAAACACCAACTCTCTGGGCGATTTACTGAATAACGAGAACCCTCCGGTTGAACGCTAGAAAACACCAACTCTAGGGACGAATTCTAGAAAATCGAGAATCCTCCAGTCCATCTCTAGCAAAACGCTAACTCTCCGGTTTATCTCTATAATAGTTTTAATACGGAATCCGGTTGGAGTTCCGGCAGGTATTATGGACTCATTAACTATCAAATGAAGAAAACAAGTTTCAATTTCTAGTCAGTAGGATCTATAGAAACAGTATGTTTGTATACCCGTAGGAGGTAAAAATGTACAATATGCAACAGACCATATATCTATATTAAGCCCAATGTATGTGGTCTGTTTTAAACTCACTGTAAATATACAATTACTTATGCATATTAACCTAATTAATAATGTGATCTACCTCTCTATCATTTTAATTTATGCAACCAAAAAGTAGCGTCTAATATCTGAGATTAATTACGATACAAAATTGTCTGCATAAAATATAATACACGTAAAATAAGAGATATAAGTTACACGGGACGTTTCTCGAGTGAATATTATTTCTTGCCAATTACTCATGCGTGTATAGACTGCAATCGCGATGAATTCCATCGAAGGCAATGAAACGATATTGTTTAATATTGAATAATATGTCTAGACGGTGTCGTTGTCCGTAGTGTTGTTTTGATGCATAAACTAATTCTCATATATGTGTTCTTCTAGAGATGTGCCTCCATTACAAATTCTATCTAAAATTCTTTGTCCCATCCTGTTAAATCATCTGGTGGGATTTCATCATCTTTGGGGTAATCATCAAAGTTAGAGGCATCCGTTGGTGATTTGATCTAAATAATAATTAGAGACAGTGTAAGTCTGTAGTAGTGTAGTAACAATGGAAGCAGTAAATCACACCGGCATGCACAGGGGCAAACAAAAGTAGGAATCCTGCAATCCTACATTCCGAAAGGTTAAAAAGAATTTTCTAGAAAATTGGAACTTCATGATTTAATTTATTATGAATAATTTACCTTGGGAATAATTGGTGGTTGCAATTTTCTTTGCCGTAAACCTTCCCAGTTGAAGCCATCAAACCATCTGCAAAAAGAAAATATTTCTCAAAAATCAAAGCAAAACCCTCTCAATGAATGAATATGTTTTGTAGCCTGTGTGTCTGTTATTATTTGTCATTTTGAAAAATGTATTTTTGTATGAGGTTTTCAAACGGTCTTTGCAATAATCATTACAAAGAAATTGAGAACAACATCAATCAAGGATTTTGTAAGAGCCGCATGTTTAAATTGGTTTGCTAATTCTACTAAATCAGATTGTGTTTGTCCGGTTGTATGTTAGTATGTTAGCATGTATGTCTGTGTGTATGTATGTTTGTGTATGTCTGTGTGTATGTATATTTGTGTATGTTGGTGTGTATGTATGTTTGTGTATGTTTGTTTGTTAGTATGTTTGTGTGTATGTTTGTGTGTAGGTTTGTTTGTGTTTGTTTGTATGTCTGTGTGTAGGTTTGTTTGTATGTGTATGTATGTTTGTGTATGTTTGTTTGTGTGTGGGTTTGTTTGTGCATGTATGTTTGTTTGTGTAAATGTTTGTTTGTTGGTTGGTTTACATACTTGTGTTTCTGGATGTCTTTGAGTCCATTCTTTTGATAACCAAGACGTTCAGAAGGATTATCCCTTTATAAGAATAAAAATAAATTAACATTAAATTAAATTACGAATAATAAAAACTACTTCATTGATTTCCACAACAGAGAAGAATGAGCGCCAGCATTTTAGTTAGAAAGGACTTAGCCCGTTTAAACAGTAAGTTAAGTAAAGTTAATTTTAAGCCAATTTTTAGAAGCCGCAAGATTATTAATGATCTCAGACATCGAGAGACCAAACCGGCGCTCGTGAGCCAACACTATGTTGTTTACAAATTTAAATGTGGCTTGTGTCAATCAAGCTATTTTGGATTCACTTGTCGCCATTTACATAAATTATAAAGCATCAAAGACCATCCTCATCAATAGGTGAACACATGAGGCAAGCACACCAAAATAGCGACATCAACGAGATTTTTAACAATTTTACAATTCTCAAGCACTGCCGAAATCAATTTGATTGCAAAGTTATTTATCCGAGAACAATCTCCTTCATTAAATCGACAAATGGATTCGATTCCATCGTTATTATTCTCATGAACAAAGTGCTTCGAGTACAATGGGTCCCAATAGACCAGCATATTACTATTCCCAATAGACCTTAGTATTAATTTCATATTTCTGTAGTTATATAAATAGGTAACATGTAAAATTATTTTTTAGCTTGATAATGGCTTCAGTGAAAAGCCAAAACGTCGCGAATAAAAATATAAATTTAATTGCGTTGTCCTTTATTACAAAATGCGTAAATTTGAAGCTTCTAATAAGAGAAGAATGACGTCATAAAATGGATAGCAATCTGTGTGGCAATATTATTCATCGATTTTACCATGGACATCTGGTTGAATAATATTGACACATTTTACAAGGAAAAAATTATTAGCCTTCCATTGTTCGCAACAATTGTAGTCTAGGTTGAGCTTGGACTAACTGGGTTGACTATTACGTCATTAAATTGCCTAATTACGGAGACATCTGACTGAAATATTATATTTTCCACAACATTGTCAAACTTTGATAAGTTTCAACCTGTTTTAACATCCACGTGTCTATAGTGGCCACTCTTGCAATTTCTAAAATTGTATTTTCTATTGAATCAACCCTGTATATAAAGGCCACCTGTATATAATGGTCACTCTGGCAATTTCTAAAATAGTATTTTCTATTGAATCAACCCTGTATATAAAGGCCACCTGTATATAGTGGCTACTCTTGCAATGCCTAAAATAGTATTTTCTATTGAATCAACCCTGTATATAAATGCCACCTGTATATAGTGGCCACTCTTGCAATGCCTAAAATTGTATTTTCTATTGAATCAACCCTGTATATAAAGGTCACCTGCATATAGTGGTCACTCTGGCAATTTCTAAAATTGTATTTTCTATTGAATCAACCCTGTATATAAAGGCCACCTGTATATAATGGTTACTCTTGCACTGCCTAAAACAGTATTTTCTATTGAATCAACCCTGTATATAAAGGCCACCTGTATATAATGGTTACTCTTGCACTGCCTAAAATAGTATTTTCTATTGAATCAACCATGTATATAAAGGCCACCTGTATATAGTGGTCACTCTTGCAATGCCTAAAATTGTATTTTCTATTGAATCAACCCTGTATATAAAGGCCACCTGTATATAATGGTTACTCTTGCAATGCCTAAAATAGTATTTTCTATTGAATCAACCCTGTATATAAAGGCCACCTGTATATAGTGGCCACTCTTGCAATGCCTAAAATTGTATTTTCTATTGAATCAACCCTGTATATAAATGCCACCTGTATATAGTGGCCACTCTTGCAATGCCTAAAATAGTATTTTCTATTGAATCAACCCTGTATATAAATGCCACCTGTATATAGTGGCCACTCTTGCAATGCCTAAAATAGTATTTTCTATTGAATCAACCCTGTATATAAAGGCCACTTGTATATAGTGGCCACTCTTGCAATGCCTAAAATTGTAATTTCTATTGAATCAACCCTGTGTATAAAGGCCACCTGTATATAGTGGCCACTCTTGCAATGCCTAAAATTGTATTTTCTATTGAATCAACCCTGTATATAAAGGCCACCTGTATATAGTGGCCGCTCTTGCAATGCCTAAAATTGAATTTTCTATTGAATCAACCCTGTATATAAATGCCACCTGTATATAGTGGCCACTCTTGCAATGCCTAAAATTGTATTTTCTATTGAATCAACCCTGTATATAAAGGCCACCTGTATATAGTGGCCACTCTTGCAATGCCTAAAATTGTATTTTCTATTGAATCAACCCTGTATATAAATGCCACCTGTATATAGTGGCCACTCTTGCAATGCCCAAAATAGTATTTTCTATTGAATCAACCCTGTATATAAAGGCCACCTGTATATAGTGGCCACTCTTGCAATGCCTAAAATTGTATTTTCTATTGAATCAACCCTGTGTATAAAGGCCACCTGTATATAGTGGCCACTCTTGCAATGCCTAAAATTGTATTTTCTATTGAATCAACCCTGTATATTAAGACCACCTGTATATTATATATCAGTCGATTATCTACATCACATAGCTGGCTGTTATATATACAGGTTGTATTGTGGTTGGTTTGCATTTAGCCAGGACTTTAAATACACCACTACAATAATCTCCTAGAATGGCTTTATCTACATGACACAATTGACACTGTAGTATATTAATTGTGGTTGCACTAAGCCTTTCTTGTTGATGCATTATACAATGAAATCACAATCTATACCACATACTTGCACAATTTCTTGATTAGATTGTGAGCGTTTCGTGTGATTTTTCTTGGGAATTCAATCATTTCAATTCCTTTCAAAATGATGTTGTATGTCTTCATTGGATCAGAACCAGAAAATGGTGGACTACAAATAAAAATTAACACAACATGAATATCTATTCTCTCAAAATGAGAAACATGCAAATGGTTGTATTCAATCACTGGCTAGTGGCTAACATGCACCAGTGGACTGACATTCCAGCCTTCAGAGGAGGATTAGCTCAGATGGCAGAGCAGCCGAACTTCAGATCGGATCATATCTGATTGACTGTGGTTCAAATCCCCTAAGGTCAACTCAGCCTTGACTTTATCTGAAACATCAAATGAGTACCATCTGAGGATGGCGGATGGAATGGTCCAGCGGGAATTGCATTGCGATTAGCTGCGGCGCATCGTTGCGCATTGACAATCAAAGACCTATCTGCTATTAAATCTGTTGAAATTGATCTGCAGTGTCGCGGCTGAGATCAACAAAGAGCGTTTAAAATCATTGCTCTTAGCGAAAAAAGTCACTCATCTAGAAATAGAGGAATGGTACGGATGCCTTCGGTAGGGCGACACTGTCTACATTACTTACTTTAGCCTTCAGATATGACGGAAAATAGCAAGAAATTAACGCACCAGACCAGTCCTTTTTTAGACAACTTTAACAGCTTCACAGGTGCCCGGAATCCTATCATGACGTTAACATCATTTGGGTCTGGCAAATAACAGTTGCTAAAGTTGGAAAACAATTGTGATATAATAGGGCAACAGGATATTTGCTCTGTAATGCCGCAATATCTTTTTTAATTCTGGCTGTGGTGCCGGTGGATTGGTACTAGAGGTGGCAACCGCGCAGCGTAAGCGGCCGTACGCGGCTTAAAGAGCTGTGGCCGCGCGGACATCGCGCACTTTTTCACGATTTTCTGGTCCACCGCCCGCGTGGGAAGCAAGATAGTTTTCTAAAATCAATTATCTGCTAAATAAATAGATTAATTTTATGTTTCTTCACTTGAATGTTGTTTAATATCTAACATTATCTTGCCTGGGCCTTTAGTTTCTTGCCGTTGAACTTTTTGCGATGTTCGTGGATTGCTTTTGTCCCCATAACAAAGCTGTCTCTTGTTCTATTCTACCATTGTTGTCTCATTTTGAAGCAAAAATAAAGATGGCGTCCACTTGGTGGAGCACAGGTTTTTTGTGATGAAAATCATGACATTGAATTTGATCGATTTAGATTGTAAGAAAGTGGACTGCAAGGTGCTATTTTATCTCAGATTTAGTGCATGGAAATATCTAATATATAATGTATATATGTATATATAAATAGAGGAGTCAAAGACTACACATTTTGTTACTGTAACTTGAAGTTTCACGCTTTATTGCGATCATCAGACAGTTAAAACTAGATAATAAAAAACATACATGGTACCTCTGATATAAACTTACATAAATCGCAGCTATTGTTAAATGGGATAAAGCCTATTGTATCGCAATGTGCGTGTTTTCTTTGTGATCGTTTCCTATGCGGCATTTAATTGTTACAGGTTATGTTTTGGTGGATTTATAATTAGTAAAATAAAATTTATTCTCGTGCCTACATTTTGAAATTAATTCAGATCTTTTGTTAAGTAATGCTTTTTTGGAACAAATGATATGATATTTTTCTGCCAGGCATAGCTGGCATCTTTTCGTTATATTATTGTATGGCTTTGCTTTCGATAGAGCTGTCCATTCTATGTTGTAGTCGGTTGCTTTGTCCTTCTGTTCCCAAATATATTTTGATAGTTGCGTGTTGTGTGTATGTTTATCATGCCGGAATGTGCTTGTGTGCTGTGTGTAGCGTGTCTTGAAAGAGTTTTCCGTTAGACCGATGTAATTTTTACCCTCTTGGTCTTCCGGGGTAGTCACTTTGGCGTTGTAGATTAATCCTTCCATAAGGCATCTATTGTTTAATGGACAATTTTCCTTTGTGCGGCAGTTGCATAATTGCGCATTTTCTGTTACTTCCATTTCTGTATTTGTTAAATTCTTGTTGTGGTTAGTAATGATTGTTTTCATATTGGAAGTACAACTGTAACTTACTTTTAGCGTGTTTTGATTGAAAATCTTATGTAGCTTGCTTGTCTTCAGAAAGTATGTATATATGTATATGTATATATTATGTATATATATATAATCTATAATATCTAATGTGTCAGGTATTTTTCTATCTAATTATATTTGATGACTGAGTTTTTCTAATTTGTTTTCTTTTGCTTTGTTTATTCCTCATCTTCAAAAGCTCAACCTTTTACTTCTGGCTAGCGTCTAGGCTAGACAGAGAACACATAAGTTGTTCACTTTACACATTTAATCCAAACATAATCTTCCATTTTCTTTCAAACTCAGTTATTATTTAACATCTTATCAACAATTAATGGTTTGTCCTGATATATTTTCTGTTTTGAAACATTACATAATACATATGATATAACTGTAAACATGCACTGTTGCACACAGCTAGGCTAAAAAATTACACATGAAAGCTGAATCATTTTGTGTTGGGATAATAATATAATCTGTATTGTCAAATGGTTAGATGATCAAATTGATTAGAACAAATTTTTGGGTATATATATATAAATAGTAGATCAAAGATCACGAGTTTATTCCGTTACTCTGAGTTTCGCGTAAAGACGCTCTTCAGACGGTTTTATTAAATGAATAATCATTACGGTGTGCTCAAGTATATACATGACTTAATGAAGCGTTTCTATTGTTTAAATATATTTATTACATTCTATTGCATTATCGATGCTATTGTTAAATATCTACTTGTTATTCTTATAGTTTCTTAAATAATATTTGTTCTCGTGTCGGCACTTAGAAATGAGTTCCGTTCTTTTATTTAGTAAATTGTCATGTTTATAATAAATTATATGGAATTTCTCCGTTAGGCATAGGTTACATTTTTTAGTTTTGTTACTATAGGCAGCCGCTGTGGCTAGTATTGACCATTTTATGCTGTAATTGATATGCTTCTCTTTGAGCTTCCAAATGTGTTTGGATAACTCTGTGCTGTTTGCATATTTCTTTGTTTTGAAGGACATCTTATGTTGGGCTGCGCGCTGCTTGAAAGTGCCTTCCGTCAAACCGATGTAGTTTTGGCCTACGCTGTCATGTGCCGTTGTGACGTTGGCCTTGTAAACGAGACTTGAGGATAGGCATTTTTTGTCCAATGGGCAATTGTCTTTGTTGCGGCAGTTGCAAGTCTTTTTAGGTTTAGTGCTGCCATTGTCACTTAGGACTTTATTGTTATGGCTTCTAATAATAGTTTCGACATTAGCCATACAGCTGTAGGATACCTTGACATTATTTCTATTAAAAATTTTGTGGAGTCTATGGGCCTTCGGAAAGTATTTGTCAATCATCGCTAAAAATTTCTTTGCAATGTTGGTATCCACATTTTGGCTGAACGGCGGGTTAAACCAGATTATGTTCCTTTTTCTGTTAATGGCCGGCGTTGTTGAAGGGCTGCGTTGCTTGTAGGTGAACTCTGGGTTATGCCCGCTGGATTTCAATGCAGATACGTATGGGTCTTTACAATTATCGAAGACATCCTGATTGATGGATAGATCGGAGATTCTTTGACTTACTGCTATCGGTATCTGCTTGATAATGCTCCGGGGATGATTAGATTCTGCGTTAATGTAGGACGGATGGTTGTTTGGTTTTGTGTAGGGCTTGTAAGATCCATTACTCAAGTCGAGGGTAACATCTAAAAAATCTATTGTTTTCAAGTTTGTGTGGATAGTAATGCCTAGTCCGTTACTTTTGAAGATTTTCACAATACCTTTTCTAGTTCTTTCCGCTTGTGGTCCTGACGTATTCTTTAATAATGCAATACCGTCATCTCTGTATAGGCCAACGTTTTTTATGCCATACTTTTTCGCAATTTTTTCTAATAAGAAAAGGCCGACTAGTTCGCAGATTTCAGCCCCATCGTAGCTACCCATCGTAACGTCAAATAAATTACCATTATTTTTCTTCATCCAAGCAGTGTTGTTGTCAAATAGCAGTGACTTTCTCGCGTGCATTATAGTTTTTATATCCTCGGTAGTGATGTTAATAAACTTTTTTGCGTATTTAATTGCATTGAGAACGGAACTCATTTCTAAGTGCCGACACGAGAACAAATATTATTTAAGAAACTATAAGAATAACAAGTAGATATTTAACAATAGCATCGATAATACAATAGAATGTAATAAATATATTTAAACAATAGAAACGCTTCATTAAGTTATGTATATACTTGAGCACACCGTAATGATTATTCATTTAATAAAACCGTCTGAAGAGCGTCTTTACGCGAAACTCAGAGTAACGGAATAAACTCGTGATCTTTGATCTACTATTTATATTGCTCTGCTTTTAGCATTGAGCACTCAAATTGATGTTTTGCCCACACAATTACTTTATTATATATATATATATATATATATATATATATATATATATATATATATTTGATATTTAAAGAGGAAACTTCACTTATCTTAAATGGTTTTCAGGAGGGTCTATATCAAAAATCTAATCTAAATAATCTAAGTTTAGCAACAGGAACAACATTTAAAAGCTTATACATTATACATGAATATGAAGAAGTAATATGTAATGTTTGTGATCCCCATAATAGCGAATAAAACACTGCTGGTCACATCAGCAGCTACATATTGCAGATTGCATATTTCTTTGCAATTAGGGGATTTACACCAATTTTTGAAATTTTTGCAGTACAGCGCGGTGCAGAAAGAAAATTTTGAAAATTTCTGCAGTGCAGTGCGGGCAGCGGGCAGAAAAATGTTGCCCGCGCCACCTCTAATTGGTACCTCTAACATGCCTACTCGCCCATGAGTCTTTCGATCGACTCGTTTACCCATTATTAAACACTCGTTTACCCATTATTAAACAAAGCGCCTTTCCGGTACATATGTCATGTATATGACGATCACAGTTGATTCTGGTGCGCTTTAGAAGAAGAATAAAACATTTTTGTTGTTGTCTTGGTTACCTTCCAGTTAATAATTCATACATCAGAATACCAAGTGACCAATAATCAGCTGCAAAGTCATGACCCTACAAAAAACAAAACATTCAAACGAGTTAATTAAGAATATATATTTACGAATAACCAACTCCTTGAAATTTTAGAGCCTTGTTTCTTCCACGTTGAAAGAAAAACAATATAAAGGTCATTTAAACTCTAATAAATTGTGAGAATTAATCAAATCAGTTTCAATCAAAAGGTTTAGCCTTCCGGAATCTTATAAATTCTCAATTTTCTTCTGACTTTGCTCTAGCCTCCCTTCAGAGATCTAGGGGTCCAGCATCCCCACTTCTGTCGGACCCTGATCATGGATGAAGGTATGTCGATGTGGAAATGGTGTGATGTGTCTGTGATCCCATCTCATCAAAACATTATCTTCGCCACTTCTTCACATTATGTGTAATTGAACCATGGAATTCCCTTCCAAACTCCCATACACATATGAAAAACAGTTAAATCATTCAAATATGGACTGAAATTACTAGACTTACGCAACTTCTGTAAATACTCCTAAAAGAGGCGTTATATAAGTGCTGTAGCAGCCAATATTTGCCTGTTTCACGTAGTCTATACCTTTTGTATATATTTAACTTTTCTAATTGTGAACAAACCAACAAACAAATGTAAACTATGTGGTTTGATCTATTTTATATTCTAGTTTGAATATACAATGAATTAATGTGTAAACCCCTGTGTATAACAACCACCTGCCTATAGTGGTCAGTTGACTATAGCTGGCTGTTGTATACATGTTTTACTTCATCTAAACAAACAGGGTGCATGGTGGTGGTGTACCTTGTTCAGAATGATTTCTGGTGCAACATATTCTGGAGTGCCACAGAATGTCCATGTTTTTCTACCAAAACCAATTTTCTTAGCAAACCCAAAATCAACCTAACCAATAAAACATATTACAAAATAATATATTACAATAGTATTTATAAAAAAGCAAACCAATAGAAAATAGCTTAAACATTACAGTCAAAGTTAATAAATGAGTGTTAAGACAAGGTAGCTATATAAAAAAGAGAAAATAAATGCATGTTTTCTTTCATGTTTTTTTTTTTAGAAATATTCAGAAATTTCGGTTCTGACAGAAGGGAGCAGACCTGTCTAATTGAAGATATTTATATTACAGAAAATCAACAAGATTACTTCTTTATTTGAGATTTTAGAAAAACAAACTTGTTAGCTACTTTTTAACAGTCTCCTCTACACGGCGGCTAACTTTTCATAGTGGCCATGTTGAAAATGCCTCAAGTTGAAGATTATATTGAGAAAATCTTGTATATAAAGGCCACCTGTCAATAGAGACCAATTTTTAGATAGATCCCATAGTTAGCTGGCTGGTATGAAGAAGTTACAACAAATACAAAGTGATGTTTGCATGATGCATGAAAGAGAGACTTACCAATTTACAATAACCATTGTCATCTAACAATAAATTTTCAGGCTAAAAAAATAAAAATTAAACAAGTCAAATCTGTGTGTTCTTGTCTGTTAGTTAATGCATAGCTGATAGAGACAACCCTGACAGTGTATTTCTCTTGACTATGGTTAAAACCAACCTAACATCTACCTTTCGTAGTCACACACATAATTCATGATTAATAATGACCAGCCTTATATGCAGTCGGCAAACCTGCTATCATGTCATTAGTATACAGCAGACTTTATCGATTCAATAGAACATTTTAAGATACTATTTCACACTGAGCCAAACCTTTATATATTATGTAAGCTGCATATATAGTGGTCAATGTCTGCATCTCATGGCTGGCTGTAATCAAATGTTTAACTTGGTAGTTGTCAATTCTTCATGTACAAATTTTATTTTACTTTATTTTGTTTTACCTGATCTAATTTAGGATAGCTCAACATTGAGTTATTTATCCTACTACATTTAATAATATTACACTGTAATCTTGGTAATGTCGCTGTTCTGAACACCTGGTGCAGTTAAAAATGAGGATAATAAGATGTTGCGATACTGACAGCACTTTGTGATACTAAAATATTGTATTATTATTAACGTGCGATCTTTTCAACCCATATTTTGCAGTGAGCAATTTTAAATTCTCTATAAGATACAACAATTTTTGTAGAGCCCTGCTTAACACGGTATCAACATAATGCTTCAAATGCTTATTTTACTGTTTACGTCATACCGTTCGATTTTAATTGATGATTCATACACAATAACATAAACAAGTAAGGTGTTGAATGATCATTTGGATAGGTATTATAATATAACATGGCTGATAATGTTGTGATTCAAATGACAACAAACCTTTAGATCTCGATAAACGATTCCTTTTGAATGAAGATACGAAAATGCTTCTATAACACAGCCAACGTAAAATCTTGTTGTTGAATCGTCAAAAGATCCTCTACAATTAATTAAAGGATGCGTTATCAAATGTGTGGGAAACATCATTTTCACAGTCAACGGAATCTTTAGAAAGCTGATCAATGAAATATTGACATTAAAGTCATGTCCAAAATAGTTGACAATACCAAATTTCACTGATGACAGTCATCTAGTCACTCAGCACCCAGCATTCACTGATGACAGTCATCTAGTCACTCAGCACCCAGCATTCACTGATGACAGTCATTTCTAGTCACTCAGCACCCAGCATTCACTGATGACAGTCATTTCTAGTCACTCAGCACCCAGCATTCACTGATGACAGTCATCTAGTCACTCAGCACCCAGCATTCACTGATGACAGTCATTTCTAGTCACTCAGCACCCAGCATTCACTGATGACAGTCATTTCTAGTCACTCAGCACCCAGCACTCACTGATGACAGTCATCTAGTCACTCAGCACCCAGCATTCACTGATGACAGTCATCTAGTCACTCAGCACCCAGCATTCACTTAGACAAAAAAATTTGATGTAGTAGGAAAAGTGGCCAAATGACATTTTATCTTCGATACTTTTTATCTTATTATCTTTTTATCGGTGATCAATTGATGAAAATATGAGCCTTTATTTTATTTGTCAACAATGACGTAATTTGACTACGGATTGGGCTCAATTGACTATAGTCACCAACCCTCAAAATATAACTGATAGATTCAACCAGTAACTAGTTTATAAATAAATCTTAATTTGGTACCTACCTATCTCTAAGTATAGTCCATAATTCACCACCAAGGCACACCTCAAGTAGCATGTATAGATATTTCTTATCTTTAAATGTTTTATACAATCTGAAATATATATATAACAACAAAATTATGTAATTGCGGGTATCACTCATAGTTTGATAAATCTCAATTATTACGCCAGTTTTATGAAATTTTATATTACCTAACATTACCGAATGTGCCAAATAGATATAGAAGGAGGGAAAGGGCGTTTGTTTTTGTGTGACATGTGAGTGGCAGTTTCTTGATTGTGGGTGTCGAGAATTGTGAAATCGATTATTTCTCTCAATCTTTGCCTGTGAGTTTACAGTGTCTGTGGGTTGGACGAGGGGTCGGATACAAAAATTAATCTCCAAAATCGTTTGATTTTCCAAAACTTTTGTCAGAACTTTTAAATAATTCAGAATCCCTTCAGAATATAATCTTTCATCAATTATTATAGAACGGTCCACAAGGCAGGGAAAGGATTTGACGTCAGCTCATTACAGTTTAGATTTTGTGAAATAGAGGATTGGGCATTAATAGTCCGAATGTTTGCCAACATTTTCACTTTGAATTTGATTCCAATGCTTTATAATTCAAAAATATCTTGAAATATTTGAATTCTGCGCTGAGAATCTGAATCGACATCCTGGGAAAGTTGGATCCAATCTAATCCTAATCTTTAAAAAATATTGGATCTGAACAGATTGGATTGAGATAGGCAGACCTCTAATGTGAAACATTCTGTGATGGTTTGTTAGTCATGGAGACAGACATTGTTGTAGTCAAACTAAAGTAAAGGAAGAAAGGTGTTTTTCAAAACACAACCTGTTGGCAATGCTAGCCCTCTGATTCTGCACTAGGCTTCCGTAATCTGAAGGATCTACATAATCTATAGGCCTTATTTGGATTTAAGAAAGATTTCAATGAAATATGATCATGGGTGGTTGTGGTTAAGTAAACCTTACAGATTATCATTCTAACAGCAAGACAGCTAGGCTAAGCCACAGAGGGTAATTGACCACTAATCTAACAGAGAAAGGAGATTAACGACTAACCGTTGCAATTTACATAATATCTTTGAACAAGACTATCTAGGCATGATAGAAATTGTTGGTTTTTAAACTCTAGATTATGATATAATGATCTTGCTACAGTGCTCAATGACAATATTTAGAGCATTTGTGTCAAAAGGGTTAATTAATGCGTTGTTTGATTCAATTATTTTCTCCTAGACCAAATCAGCTTACCTAACAACGAAGGGGCAATCAGCCTCGTTCATGATCTTCTTTTCAGACATAATATGATCTTGTTGTCGCGTTTCAACAATGTGTTTCTTCTTCAATTGTTTCAACGCATACGTACGTTTCTGGTCTGAAGAAAGTTGGACCTAGAAGAATAAGAATTATTAAAATTTAAAACTAAAAATAAACTGCTAGAAACAATGAGAGGAGAAAGGAAGTTACATCATCATCAACATAAATATTCATATATATATAGGCCTGTATATAAGTGTGTGTAGATATTAATCCAAAGTCTGATAAAATATTTTGCCTTCTGAAATACAGTTGAATCCAGCAATTACAGTATGCTAAGGAGACAAACAATATGACCCGTTTTGGCTGAATAGCATAGCGGTGAATATTTAGCAAAGTCAGACAAAAAACTATCCAGTATTGGATTTTTTTGGTTTACTGGACACTGTTAAATCCGGAATCGTTAATGCCAAATTTTACTGTATCCAACATTTTAATAAAACATATCTAGTTAGAATTTCACTTTTGTAAAAATTCATCAAATTGAACACCTCGTTTGATTGAGAAGGTCTAAAGACTGAATTATTTGGTATTTGGAACTTTCTCTCAGTTTCCTCAGCCTTCCCAAAGATTTCAGGGAGATAATTGATTCAATATCACTGATGAGGGCCCAAAGTATTTTAAACTTTAGATCATCGTCATCATCATCGTCATCATCATCTATGCATTCAGAAAACCTTACTAGCTACAAGCGTTTTTTCACAGGACTGATGATAATAATGATAAAAATGTTGACCACTTGAAAACAATCATTTGTTCTGCTAGACCACAGGATAGATTAGTATCCTAGCAACAAATCCCTCCCATTGTAATTGAATTTGACCACATAACTTAATCCAATATAACCTGGATCATGTTATTGTATATAAATAGCACCACTTACCAATTCAACTCTTCCAAAACCACCCACGCCAAGTGTTGCAATTACTTGGAGGTCTTCTAACTTAACACCAGCATATTCGTCTGCAACATTCTGGGCCATTTGACTAAAGCAAATAAAAATCGCAAGTTCACAACACCACAGTCAAAGGTCTACAAAATAAATGTGTGCCTGAGGCATTATTTGCTGCTTCCAGAGTGCCAAATTGTTCAGGTTACAGACTTTAAAAGGACATCATTCTAGAGTTGATGACATTGATTGGGAGATTTTTACATGTCACAGTTTCTAGTTCTGATAAATCTAAAATACTCATCAATAAAAACCCAAAATAATCAAAATTCTGAATATGATGTCTGCAGTTAGTCTATATTGCTCCTAGACTGTGAATGTGACCGGTGGTGCACAGTGTTCCTCTGACCATATTGTAACAAGTTAGATCATCAAATTCTATTAAGCTGATACCATCCTAGTTTGAATACAACGGAATTAATTTGATCAAAATGATTGTTTAAGACTTATGACATCAAATCATCATATGTATCTGTACAAAGAATGAATTCTAGCTACTATACTAAGCAATTGGCACGCAGTTTCTTATGAGCTAATTGAGTTTGCAGTACCTAGCAATGCGTGGATCAACGCCTCGTTTCTTATCATCTGCATCGTAGTTTTCACGTTTGATTTCGCTAAGACTTTCGATGAACATATTGAAAGCACTGAATGAAAAAGTAAAATACGTTATGTAATTTTGTTTGAAAACTGACACAAAAATCATGACAACTTTCAAAATGATGACTCGACTTACTCTCTATCAACAACCAGGCATTGGCAACCACCTTTGCCAGCGATGACATTGGCTGTCCGTAGGTCTTCACTAAAAGTAATTAAAATACACAACAATCAAATATTTATTAATATTAAACAAAATATATCAATTAAATTCAAATGAAAATATACAGAAGACTTATGAGATATGGAACACGAATGCAGCCTATACTTATAGTAATAAACAGCATAAACGATGTGAAAACAAAAAGAGAATTCTAAAGATGAGCAGAAAATGATTATTAGCTGCGTAATGCCGACAGAAAGCTTGCGTTTAGCAGAAATAGGGAGAGAGGCAAAAATGTGAGAAAACCATTGTTTGTCTATATTTATCAACCAATCATGATCTGGTTCTAGTTTGGTAGAACTTGTAGCAATTGGCTGACGGACAGTAGACAAACAATGGTTTTCTCACGTTTCCAGCCCCTCCCCCTCAATAAAATCATTCAGCCCACCATAAGCTCTCTATAGGCATTACGCAGACCCTACTAAATCTAAATAAAAAGAGTGAGTAGCAGCCTCACTATACTTTCTGCTGTTCTAAATAATTATCAACAGTGATAAGAGAAGACAATAGATATATATATTATCGAATATGTTTCATACCCCAACAATGCCTTTTCGCCAAAGTATGCACCTCTGTTGAGCGATCGAACAAATTGGGGCTCGCTACTGACTGAGGCACGTTGCGTAACATCAACCTGAATACAAACAAAATATCCAAATTTTAAAGATTGACATAACTAAATGAACCCCTATTTATCTATACCTAGATAAATGCAATCAAAAATTCTGCATGTGCGTGGTCAAACTTTTTGCTGTTCTCTCAGTCGCTTTTCAAGTAAGATAATTAAGTTATATATTATTAGAGACTTAGAATCACTGTTTTCAGTCGGGTTTAGACGGGCTCAAAGTAGGATTACCGGATTCCTACATTTGTCGCACCCTGGTTGAAACATGAAGCATGATTCACTTTTGTTATTTAAACTAACCCAGCAGGTTGGCTGCTTCATAGCTAGTCTAAATATAGATGAAAGTTCTCACCGATCCTTTTTTGATGATAAAAAAGGTATCTCCCCTTGCTCCTTGTCGAATGATATACTCTCCTTCTTCGTAAAATGCCTTGGAATAAAGAGAGAAATAGAAATAAATAATAGTAAGGTAAAAGTTATTAAAAAAAACAAGAATCACAAATGAATATTAGCTTATGTGCAGTTTAAAATTATATATTTACATAATTGCACTGCATAATATCATTTACTGAAATACAAAATGCATATATTTTACAATATCTCCTACACGTTTGTGATTGGGAATTCCTTTTGGTTATGGGAAACATAATTTAACTCTATATATCGATAATTAACCTCAGTAACATGCAAGTGATTTTCGCCTTCAAGTTTTCTCCCGAAGAGACTCAAGTGTGACACTGTGTGACAATTGCTTTGCATAGTAACTAGCAAACTTTTATTATCGTTCAAAAGACTTTGTTACTCATAAGTTAAGGATTTTGAAAAGTTTCAAACAAATTTTAAATTCTCATTCCTGGCATCAAGTTCCAATTGCAAGATCGTTTGTTTTGTTTTATGTTAATATGGCTATTTGGCGCCATAACTCTAAACCAATCAGATTGATTGAATCAATTTTGTTATTATACAAACTTTGATAGTAATACATCTAGATTCATTCAAGGTTTGAAAAAACAAATTATACAGTCTGTTCTATCAGACAACGGCGTCAAATGCAAAATGACACAGAAAGCAAAGATGCTGCCCTATTAACAAAATTAATATTTACCTCTTCCAAAACATCTGCAATCTTTGCTAATGATTCTTCGGGTACTTCTTTTAATAAAGGAACACTAAACAACAGCAACAACAATCAAAGAAACAATCACTTAAATCCAATTGTTTACATAACCGTACAAAAATTATAGTAAAAGTGTTTAATGAATAAAATATAATTAACTTTCTGTTATATTTGGAGATGTACATTCAAAACGGCTATAAATACAACAATATTTGTTTAACTTCAGGATACAGGAAAGTTTCACCTTCCGAAATCCTAAGTTTTTCTTAAAATTTCCTTCAGAATTTTGCTCCTCAACACAGCACAAGAAGATAATTCTCTTCATTGAAACAAAATTTACATCAAAAACAAAATATTAGGATCAAGATTCAGAATCAGAAGAGTTTTTATCAAAGTCAGAATGTCTATAGAATTCCTACTAAATGTGTATGGATTTACAAAAATTACAAACTTCTGATGTTTGGTTGATTGGCTCAGACTTCCAGGATTCCTACTTTTCTCATACATTGTTTTTGAGTTATTACAAAGTCATTGTATATAGTTTTGTCCAAAATGTTTTTTAAATGTGATATATATCCTATTGAAAATAGTTATGCTGTGCGTAGATGCAGGCCAGCTGTTTCACAGCCAAAAATAAGTTTCAGAAAACTGTAAATACAACAGCGAAATGGTTACTTTGATTATATTTGGCATGAAACTAATAAAACACGAACGCTAAAGCCTTTCCAAGGGATTTCTCTTGAGTGACAGCCTTAACTTTTCATCCCAAGAAACATGTTCAGAAATGTGAAATATATATTTTATATCATTTGTACCAAAAGGTCTATTGTGAAACTAGTAGATAATGCTACATTTTGGGGTTTAATTGTAAATTATGTTAATCTCAGATTAACACCAAAACCACCAGACAAAACCACCAGAGTAAGTAATAAGTCATTTATGAATTATTATGAGGTAAATTTAATTGAGGGCATATCAAACATTTTGCAAAATGCGAGATAATTCCAATAATTCTTAACATCCTGGAATTATTCGTCAACAATATTGAGGTAATGTAACATCTGTTCAACATATCAACATTTCCCCAGAGGATAAACTAAATAGAAGTTTGAATTGAGGGATATTGGTCAGTTATGTCACGCAAGCATTATGGGGAGACAGCTGTTGTGCGTGGTGGATATTAAAGCAGATATGATTACGACCAATACCCAATAGAGTTGACAAAACCTTGCAAATTACGTTTCTTGAAGGCCATTGAAATCCTGTTCAAAGAAATAACCGCAGATTTATACTTATTTATTTTGCCGCAAATTACCCACACATTTCAGGTGGAAATTTCGATAAGGTTTTTGGATAAAGCTTCAAACTTCTTAAAGAAAACATTTTTTGTCAGACCTTAATGTCAAAATATAGACAAAGATCCTTCATTGTTTATTACCCTCATGCAGACATAACTGGTTTGTAAAACTTGACGCATGACTATTCCTTAAATTACGTCAATTACCTCTTTAGGAATTCCATGTGTTCTTGCTGTCTCATCAAGCCTGTTTTCATCATAATTGTTTGGAAACATTGACGATCGATTGCCCATAATTTCGCATTCGATGTAGCTGACAAAATATAAAATACATGATCCAAATATTGAATAAACCCAACAGAAAATGGAGATGAACAAGAGCTAAAGAAAACTCACATTGCATTCATATCTATGTATAGCTGGTGCTACTATAAGTCATAAGTCACTTAAAACAGGATTACAAAAGGCAAAGTGAATTTTTACGAATGCGACCGTCCATGCAATTACTACTACCGTATTGTTGATATATTGATATGCTTACCTTTTACAGTTGCTGTTCTTGTGCAGTTGTATAGAATGGCTAATTCACCAAAAGCCTTTTCTGGTCCCATTTCACCCAGAATCTTTCCATCTTTTGTTACTTCGCATCTACCATCTAGCGGAAAAAAAAGATATATTATTATATTACACATTGTAGAACAGTCAAGCCTGGAGAATGGAAATGCCAATGCTATGAAACTTGCCAGTTAAACGGCTTAACGCCACAAACAAACAAATAAACCAAAAGGTAGTACTTCTATGCAGGTCAAACATTAGTGGCATTGAAATGTTAACTTTAAGCAAATTATGGATTTTCTGGCTGTTTTCCACAGGTTGACCACTGAAATAGGTTAAACACTACACAAACATATGCATAGTACACATATGATGGAGAACTGACAAGATCATTGTTACACATATACTTATTAACAAAGAATGACTGAAATAATACATACAGGATACAATTTGCAGCAGACTCAATTAATCGCTGTCACGCTATCTAATTTCACAAGTTGAAGCCTTTCTATACTGACCCTCAATATTTCTGATAGGCCTATATATGTACTGTTATGACATTTCATTACCTGTTTTCGGGAAAGATTATAAATTGAATATAAAATGAAACCTGTACATAACAGACAGCTATGAGAGGTAGATAAATTGACCATTATAGACAGGTGGCCTTTATATACAAGGTTGATTCAATAGAAAATACTATTTTAGATGTTGCAAGAGTGACCAATAATAGACAGGTGGATGCAGCATAGACGTGACCTTTATAACCTGTTTGATTGTAATTTTCTTAATATATAATAGTATACTGTTCATAGCCTCGCTTATAATCCAACAGTCAAACTTGCTCACTATCTCCCCTTGGTGCGGATGAAAACAGAGATGAAAATAGGGATATTAAGCTAGAAAGGAATATGAGGGGCTTGAGGGCTTGTAGAAGAATGGAAAATAGAAATCAAATTTATGTGGGAGAATTTAAGCAAGGCGGGACATTACAAAGGGGATATGAAGCAACTTCAAACAAAATGATTTTGAATTATACTCTTGTTTGGTGAATTGTATAAATAAAATAGTGTTAAACGTGTTTACCTTCGATTACGTAAAGATGTGATCCAGGTTCTCCTTCTTGAATAATGAAATCTCCTTTTTTAAATTCTTTCTGATACATACATTCCACCAATTCTCTGACCTGAGATGCTTCCAAATTTGCAAGGAAATCATTTTCTTTGATTGCTTTTTTAATTGTATCTTTTGATCTATAAAAATAACAAACATTGAAATTTATTATTGACTGATAGAGTAAAATCTAGTAGCCTAAAATTACTGGGAAAATAAAAATAAATTTGTATTTTGTTTGTTACATTATAGTTGAAAATAAATGCATGACAAACGTTATCCATAACAGGGAGTTTAGATACACATTTATTTTGTCGTCATTAAACGTTGTTGCCTTATCTTTGTTTCCAATCTTATAATATGCTCTTGCGCATTTCAACATACATTGGTTTACTGTCATGTGAAGAAGGAGAAGCTTGAAGGATATCTGGTACATCGTTAATATCAGTGTCCTACTGCAGTCAAAATTGTGATAATAAACGAGTGGTGATATTAACCAGAGTGAAGTAGTTGAGTAAATGTTAGAAACTGGTGCTGAACAATTAGTGATAAAAAGCGCCGTAAGCAGTTTGTGATATTAACCAGCGTTAAACAGTTGAGTTTAATAGAAGCTGGTATTAAACAATTTGTGATATTATGTGGGTACGGTAGTGATATCAACAGTAGTCACAGTAGCCTAATGACCATCATAACGATTATTACCTGGTATTAAATTGCTATACAATGATGTTGTCTTAAAAAAAATCATGCACCGCCTGCTCTACATTTGAAGCCTTTGTATGTAACAGTATGACGCATGCAGTTGAATGCGAGATATGTTTTTTGAAATAAAATAAATCATCATCGTCATCACGAATGGCACATCTGACAAGAATCCCTGACCAATCAATCTGCTTTAAGTAGCCATGCGACAAACACTAAAAAGTGGATTGCTTTTCGATTCTCGTTATTCTGAATGTTTCAGATTTGATTGTGAGACACATAATTTTAAAAGCAGTCTCATGCTCTCACGATCAGTCCAAAAGTTAGTAAGATTTATCACTAAGATTTCCTGTGATTCTATTATATTAGCCAATGGGTAAAGTATCAAAGTATTGTAGAGGTAAGAAATTGGGATTAGGGAGAGCAGCTTTGCAAGTGAGCGCAAATATTTCAGACAATAATATATATGAAAATACTAATTTCTCATTCTGGCCCCCTCCCTCTTAAGTTGAGAGGCCTGCATAATTCCTCATATTAATGTTTCATACCGATATTATCTTTACAGAAGCTTAAGACACACATCCTCAGTCGAGAGGTGTATGGTTTGGTAAGCTAAAATAAAGTCAAGCTTGATATACATAACTAGGCATGAGGGGGGGGGGGTATTATAACAGGTACCTAGAATTAATGTCCTTTAAAGACATTATACCTCGCAACTAGTTATTGAATTTAATAAATACATTTTTACTAGTGTTAATTAACTTATTTACTTTAAACAAAGACAATAGAGATCTAGTCGGCAAATGACAGTATATAGCAATGTTTACTGAGTACTAACATAAATATTACACCTTAAATATACAACGGTATTGTGAAACGCTAAATAGCCATCTTGAAATTAACGGAATATAAAACATGATAAACATGGTAAATAGCATATTAATAAATAATGACGATGCATTTTGGTGCATGATATTTGATGATCAAAGTAGTCGCTCGAGCCTTTGATGTATACTAGAACATTACTAGCAATTAGTGTGGGTCCAATAGCCTACTGGACCTTGGATGATAAAATTATCTGATTACTATATTGAGGTACCCCATTGCAATTCTGAAAGGCATCGTCATTTGTTTACTTTGAGGGCCATCAAAGCCTATAACCTGCTGCAACTTGCCTTTGATGTATACTAGAACAATATCTTTATCATCAGACAGAAAATATAACTTCAGTTGGAATTAGTTAGATAAGATAAATGTTTTCTCCAGGTATAGATTACAAATAATAACAAGTGTTAGATCTAGTCCTGTAAGTGAAGGATAAATAGGCTATATTATATAATATACAGACCTAAACTTTAATTCTGTGAGCAGAATTAAAATGGCAACAAAAGAAAAACTGATTACGCCTAGCAATCTAACAGCTTTGTGAAAATGTACTTCTTTTTGAGATTAAAGATTAAAATAGTTGAATGTCAGTAACAAATAGGCTTAAATAACCACAATACATCTTCATCACAGCTTAGATCCAACAGAAGGACTGACTTTTGAAGAAACAATTCAATTTAAAGTTGAACATGAAAATAGTTACATAATTATGATAATAAGAAGTGGAAATTGTAAATAAAATTTATATTTTAAACCAAGGAAATCATGAAAGAGAAACAGCACATTCTGTGGCAAATATTAATGAAAATATGCGGGGTTGAAAATCGCGTAACAGGAAAAAGATAGGAAGACGACAATATGACCAACAGAACGTGATCTGCGTTGCTCAAAACAACGTCATCTAAGTAAACAGTGACGAAAATTCAATTTATAATTCACAAACAAACAAGCTGCAAACGATTTTCGTCATTTTAAAGTCGTCTACAATCAACAAGCTACCCAATGTATAGATTTTCTATTTCATTTGAGTTCATAAATTAATAAGCTATTCTTCTTCTATCTTGAAATATAAAGCCCGAAATATTATGAATATACTGTACTTTATTATGAAAAGGCTAATCATAAATTTCTGAAAAGTTATATACCAGATTTTATTAGTTTGATCAAAAGTCAATTGTTGAAAAGTTCTATAAAACTTAATTAATGTTACGAACGACAAAGCTAACTAGCCAGACAAATTTTTCAAAAAGATTTCTATCCATAACCTATTCAAATGTTTTAGAAATATTATTTTATGATAAAAAAAAAACATACAGCTCAAAACAGCTGGTAATCAAAACATGTTTTTTTGTGAGAACAGAATTTACTTAAATTGCACAACCAACAGCGCACAAAAAAAGATATATATTATATATATATATATATATATAGGACGATCTAAAAAAAGGAAGTTCGAATACTTTAAAGAAGAAAGTAATCCGGAGTTTTTTAATTGCAATTGATAAATTATGTTTTGGAATTAAAATGGGTTGAATATAACCCAGGCAGAATTTGTAACGAGGAAGAATTTCATTTGGAATCGCTGGCCCACAGCTGTTTGAAGGAAGTTTATATGCATAAAAACATTTGTTGTGCTCCCACCCAAATAATATAGACCAACAGTAAAAATATAAATGTTATCATTACAAAGATCTGTACACTCCTTCTTGTTTGTGAATGCCATTGCTTCAAAAAAAAACATTTTATGTCAATTGAATATTTTCCCTAAGAGGAACAATAATATTTTACACTTCTGTTCAAATGAATGTAATGAGATTGAAGGAAAATCATGCACGAAAATATATTATTTTGAAGATTGTACAAAGAATTTTGGACAAATGAAATTTATCAAAAAGATGTAGTCAGCATTAGATAACAATTTCAAAAATATAAATATTATCTATCGCTGATGTGTTAAATATATTTAGAAGTTGTGAAAGGCTTTCAAAACATCCACAATTTTTGCTTAGCTAAAGAAAAACAATATGTTCCCACATGAGCTAACTCAAAAGCTCAATATACATGCTTTAGAATAATCTGGTATCTAATTTATTAACCTAACACCTTCTTGTATCCCTACCTTGAAGATTTTGAGTGCCTTCTCAATGGCTGTTGCGCTTGTTGGAGTGCTTTTGAACTTTGAGGTTCTGCTGAAATACCTTGTAAACGTTGCCTTTGCTTGGAGACAGAAGTTGACGCAGTTGGTTGTAAAACAGACCGATATTTATCTAATTCTCGTGTTAACCTTTCTATCGTATCATCCTTTTTACGAACTTCTTGTTCAAGCATTGAAATTCGAGTATCTTTCATTTTGATATCGTTATTTTTAAGTTTTAACTCGTTGATTTTTTCTTGTAATGCTTGCTGTAAATCTCGTACGCTCCCCATATTTGCTGTTGTTGAGGCAGGTTGATCTCCTCCACCTCCATGCGAAGATGAACCAGAATGGAAAAATTTAAACATCAGAAAAAAATATCCAGAAAACTATGTCCTTCAGGGTTGTTGTTATAAAGATGATAAGGTGGCGATACAGAGTATTTGACAGCAGTTAGCTTCGCGGTGAGAACTGTTTGCCAGCACTAGGCGTGGAGAACAATTCAGCCTTCAAACAAAACAAGGCAAGACAAGACAGGTAGTTGTCTTCTCCTTACAAATGTTAACACCGCCGTTTAGCCGCTTCAGGGCGCTGCTACTAACTATCAAATTGATGTCTTTACTGCTTGTTAGTCCATAACAAACACGAAAATGCCTCAAAAAGAATCCGTTAGAAAAAGAATAGAAGTCAACAAAAGCCATTTTGACTGAAATTCCATACCATTGATAACCAACCAATCATGTTACGTTCTTTGACCGGAAGTGTTAAATTAATCTATTGTTTATGTCAGTCGCATAAATCGAATTTTGAGATTTCTAGTTATAAAGTAGTACAGATCTGTTTGCAAACATTGATATTTCTTTCCAAAACCCCATTTAATTACATAGGATAAATTTTGAAATGGATAGCAACGTATTTTATTTACATCTTCATCACTCATTTGAACAACAGATATATGATTGAAGTAAGAGATTTAACTGGCCGTATGTCAACTTTAGAGCTTTAAGATTAACATCAATAAATCGTTATAAAAATATTATTTTTATTCATTTTCAAAACCAAGACGATCAAATTGATAAAATCAATCATTCGATAACAACAAACGTCTTTCGTAGTAACCGATGGCCTGCAGACCTCGAAAAGCACATCCACCCACATCTCAAAACATTTTCACAAAAACAAGGGCATGCACAATTTACTAAATCTTTTTACACTTTAAATTAATGCCTCTGAACAATATAAAATTTCATATACCTGGAATGCTGGAATCTATTCAAAAAGTCTCACTTTTCAAATAATTAAAGAACAGATTTGTGGGCTCTCTTTGTACATTTTGAGCATGAATGGGACTAACTAACAACACCAAAACCATGAAAATGTCATGAAAGTGTTTTGAAAACACCATGAAAATGTGAAAAAGTGAAAACCTCAAATTTTTTAAACCACGAAGACATCCATATTCACGATATTTAAATACTAGCCTATATTACTGAAAACTCACTCTTCTCTTAATTGTGAGAACTTCAATTTTACGATTTTTTTTCTTTGAAATAATTTACTTTCAATCAAATATAAATCTCGATCCGAGGAAAATCGGATAATCTTATTGTTATGCGGATTCGGGTAAAATTGGATTCGATTCTTTCGATCTGCTGTACCCGCATCCGAAATGCCACGCCTATTTTGATCGACTCCGTTTAATCTAATCTGACCTAAATTGGAAGTAGAATCCGTCGTCGAATCTAGAACTGTATATGAAACAATCCGGGAAAATAGAAAATGGTTTGGCTAATAATTTGCTGGTGATTAGATTTAGATGACTTTAGAGTAATTAAATGTGATGTTTCTGAAGCATAGCTACGTGTGTGTCGATGTCACATCATAAAACCTACCTTTGCGGCTTTTGAAAAAAGAAATCTTCTATACGAATGTCAGTTGCTGTAGTTGCTTTTTTCGATTCGGCTGAAATTCCTTGCGCTCTAGATCTCGTTGTATTTGTCTTCACAACAGCTTTAAATGATTCTTCGTTTGGTATGACATCATCTTCAAATGCTGTTGGTGGAACTAGACAATCTAGTTTACGTATTTTCAATGTCAATTTAGATATTGTATCTTGTTGTGTTTTAATAACAGAATTACGATGCTGTAACTCTTGCGTTAGAAATTCAACACGATTTGAAAGATCATTCGCAAGTGGTCGTGTTTCTTCATATTGTTTGATAATTCTGTTTTTCTCTTTAATTTCATTCTTTAACTTTTTGTTTTCTTGGTTTAATATTTCAAGTTGTGTCGTACGATTGGCTAGCATTGATTTATAAACAACCAGAGGATCTTTCTGTAAACTTTTACAGTTGAGATCGTTCCCATTGTGTGGCATGGTGATACAAACCACCGCTCTTCAATGCAAAATGATATAAATTTATTCAAAATGAGCCCTGTAGATAAAATAACAACCAAATAACTAAATCAAACAAAGACAAATGTGAAAATTTGTAACGCATACAAATTTATTAGCTGCAGAACTTAACTTGTCGTAATGTCATCGATGAAACTAATTTATATATACGCACCCACAAGTAAAGTGACTATCGACTTTCTCTCTCCCACAGTGTCAGATTAGATAATAATAGATATCATATATACCTACGTACATCATAGATTTTTGATTAATTTTAATAATAATGAAGTCTATTTGAGTCCGCAAGCCACATATTTCATATTTCTGAGTCACTATAATTCCTCAAATATTCCAGACTTCATTGACATAATTGTAAGCAAGCTAACAAACCTAAAACTAGTAATAATATCTCAATATTACAATAATTGACAATATTTCATATTTAGTCACTATCTTCACTTCGAATATTTTACTCCAGTTTAGGCCCAATAAATTATATTTCCAGCACTCTATGACCCTTTATGCTGTAAGGAGTACTGGGCATGGCAATTTCTCGAAGAGGTCTCTACAGAAAATACTGGATAAAAAGACTTACAAAAGCTGCAGAAAATTTCCCCCGAAAGTCATTGTTAAAACTGTTTCCCCTGACGAGGAAGCCGATTATCTTTGAAAGGAGCTATAATAGCACTCTGTCCCTTCTCCGGCTACTCTTCTACACTCTATAATTAATACTTTAATTTGCATTGTATTAGGTTATAGGTTACACTGACAGTGATATTCTCATTATCTAATTACATCATTAAATTATAATGTACAGGCTTCATAGTATGATATGATATATTTTCTCATTTTGACCGGCAAATAAAAGACACTTTACGCTATAGAAAGTGTCATTTACTTACATACAGCCTTAAGATTAAGAACTAAGTTAAATAAAGGTTACTAATTAAAACATGAATATGACCCTATTGTTATATGCATAAATACATATGACATAGAGTATCAGGTTAACAACTATAAATGTAAAGATATGTATCTATATTCATATTAGCTATATGTAATATTATACGACTGATTATTTAATCTATATATATACTTTACAAAATCCTGACAAATTGCATGATCGTATTTGAAAATTATGTTGAACACAAAATATGGAAGATAAATGTATGCGTAACAATTAGGCTTTACTAATTAGGGGTAACTCCAGCTCTTTAGGGGCGGGGAGGTACCACTTTGGAAAAAGGTAAAGTACTCAAAAAGTTCCAAAAATTCTGTTGATGCTACCCAAAAAGTTCTAGCAATTTGATTGATTTTAGGTAAAATACACAAACGTTCTTGAAAAAGTCAAAAATAGGATACCCAAAAGCTCCAAACTTTGAAATCTCAAACCCAAAAAGTTTTTTCTCAGCTGGAATATGGACCCAAAAAAGTGGCACGTCCCCGTATAGCTGTCCTAGTGGAGTTACCCCCCCCCCCGGGGTACAGATGCACCATGTATCATTGTATGCCATGTGTATAATGTATATTATGTGCCGCTTGATATATTCTGACATTTAAGGTGGTCCTTCTAAGCGTTAAGTATGTAATAATAACATTGATACAGCCATAACCTTATTTTACCGGCATCGGCTTCTAATAAATGAACATGTTTATGGAAGTTTTGATGAGCTGAGCATTTAATATTCTGTTGCAGGTTTAATATTTTTGAATTGCACCAATCATATTGGATGTTATTATATTAAATGTTATGGCATACATACATAATTTGTTTGTTTCGATACAAACAAAATAAACAAAATACGTATACGAACTGTAGATAACATAGTATCATTACCGTTCAACCACAACAGAAAGGGAATAGTAACAAATTAATGAATACAATTATTGTACTTTTGCTACCATAGCGATTTAACTGCGATAAGATTCAATACAAGAAAATACCGAACTATGTACCTGATCTTTCATTAATTAAACTTTGATTTCCATATCCATAATTTACAGTATAATCTCCTTCTCGTAATTAATTAAGAGTGTACTGCTCTTCTCTCTGCTGCTGATAAATAGTTTGTCATTTAAAAAATGTTTTGAACGGATTTTGCATTTAAAAACTCCGGAAAATGGGTGGAGAGACATTGACGTTGAATAACAGTTTATCTAAGCATGATAAAATGTAGAATCAGATAAATAATTAACTGATTATATAAGAATATTATATTATGTAATTAGAGAAAGTTGCAATTGTCTAAAGAAAAGTGTATAATTAAGAATAATTTAAATCTTTTCTGAGTATAAAATTCAATATTACATGGGGTGTGTTAAAAATAATATTAAACAAATGTAGTTAAATATAGTTATGATGGCACTAATCCAATGGTTAATTTAAATTCAAGGCATTTAACACTCAGAATCAATTATATTTTCTCGGTAACTTTCACCACACTTGCTGGGAAACGCTTGGAGTAAACAGTGGCTGATTTTCCGGAGAACAATTACAATAGAACTGACTGGAAATCAACATATATTGTTATTCAATGAGGCTATAAATGGTCACTTGAAATTACACAAGCCTTTTCTTTCTATTTACTATGATTGGTTGTTGGAATATCTGCTATGATTATTTGGAATTCAAAGTTATCAAATTGTTTAGTTCTGTTTTCATTTATAGCGTAATATTGCGCTCTGGCGTCTAACGTTAAGTTATCGTCCAATTATTTAAATAGTCGCAAATAACACTTCGATATTACGAAAAACGGGAAAATGCTCATTATTATTTCTAATCTATTTTATACGTGTCCATGTATATCAACCATAGCGTGACAAACTTTTAATAACCGGGATAATAGCTTATATACTATATATAGAGTTTGTGACGTTATTTTAATCGTTATATTTGCATTCTCATGTTTGATATGAAACAAAATTATAGCCTCTTTACTAAAATAATCTCGTATTCATGTAGTTGATTGATGCAAGTTAACATTATTTAATTAAAGATAATGGTCGTTAGTCTTGGTTGTTAATGAGCAACAGAGTGCCTATGCCGTGTAAGTATTGATAGCAAGCATGAGCGTTGGAAAGGGTGTATAGGTTATAATCTACCAAAACAGAACACTAGCAAAGATCATCATACGGTGTTGAATCATTTTGTGGTATTGTATTTTTGGTTTTCTTATGTTTTTTAATGTAAAAAAGAAGATTTATATTTGAATGGAAAATGAGGCTGAGGTTAATCATAGCCATGGCTACATTAGTATCCAAGTGTCCACCTTCCAGGCAGTATCTTTTGGTAATAATTTGTGAATTGACTCATTTACAAGTTTCGGCTTTGGTCAAGTCTGGCCGTGCTTTGTGGCGTTCTTTGTGGTTTTTTAATATCACAATTTAAAGTATTTTATTATTCTAAAAAAGGCCTTTGTAAAACTACATATGAAGCGAATATGTTAGACGAAAGAGGAATGACACATTCATATATTTGACCATTTATAATACGCTTAGGTATTCATCCCTATGCCCTACTTCATTCCACCTTTTTTTTTAAGTATTTTTTGTTTTTCGTATATTTTTTACAATTTTGTCTAATTCTATAAGTTTTTTTCAAAGTTTTTTTTCAGGTCTCTTTGGTCATGTCTGGCCGTGCTTTGTGGCGTTCTTTGTGTAGCAAATATAGAGTCCTATAATGTGACTGTCTATAGTATACTACTTTTAAGTATCCTTGACCCTATCCCTGGTGGGACCCCCGGGGTGGGACCTGTAACCATAATACTGATCTCATTATAAATTATGATGATAATAATTGCGGGGCGATGGGCGTGGCTGATAAGAAATGATAACAAACAGGTCATAAGGAGAAAACAGTGAAAGGTGTCTGCAAGGTTGTACTCAAAGGCAAAAAGAACAGTGCCGGGTACAAATATAAATTTCAATAAACACACACGGACCAGAATGAGGTTGGTCTCTCTATTTGAGATTTTGCTAAAATGCTCTATAGGTCTAGACCTAAGATGATTTGAAACATTTCCCTGTAATTGTTATTTTACTTTCTATTGACTCTCATCAAAGTCATAATGCTAAATAAGTGAATGATAAAAAAATCTCAAGTGAATTTTATATAGACCTCGATTAGGCCTAGCCGGCCCTAATTACTATTGCATAAGTGACATTTTTAGTCATCATGATCATAATTAAATAATAGTGCATTTATCACACATCATTTATTATTAGATATATCGGTAATACTGATATAATAACCGTACAACAAACGTTATCATTTAAGGTAAAAGTTTTTTCAAAGTCCTTTTACATGTACAAAATGGCAACCCCAGTCTTCATCCATTATTCCATTATATGATAGATTAATTAATAGTTATCTCATAAGTTTATTGTAAATCGCTTAGAACTGCTTGCTATATAGAGCTCTAAAAATGTATTATTAATATTATTATTATTATTATTATTATTATTATTATTATTATTATTATTATTATTATTATTATTATTATTATTATTATTATTATTATTATTATTATTATTATTATTATTATTATTATTATTATTATTATTATTATTATTATTATTATTATTATTATTATTATTATTATTATTATTATTATTATTATTATTATTATTATTATTATTATTATTATTATTATTATTATTATTATTATTATTATTATTATTATTATTATTATTATTATTATGGGCTATCGTATCCCCCACACCCGCAGGATTTACTGCCATGTTTCTAATGCCAGTGCCGGGATGAATTGAGACGGTAGAAGCCGCTGTAAACAAGGCTGAGCTAAATCACATTATGGTCAACTTTTGAATCCTATTATTGGATCTACTTTGTCATGCATATCTTTTTTTTTCTTCTGCTTGTTTAATAATTGTGGGCGAGCGAGATCAATTTTACATCAAAGTTGAAACGTTGATCGATCAAATTTTATGAATCTGCCAGTCACTATATCAATTCTAACCCTTCTTTTAAGGCATGCAATGCACAAAGCTGTATAACTATTTTTGTTGCTTCGTTAAAAAATCCTTCTTATTACGAATTAGATCAAAGTAAACTCATATCTAGAGTAGCCTCTTTTAAACGCCGTACAACGTCTGGACTAACGACAGCATGATCCTCATTTTCATTCAAGGGTATTGAAGAGAGGCTGCATTCCTTAGAATATATTAACATACCATATTCTTTAGCTTCTGACCATATCAAATATTATTTGATTTACAACGTAACATAATATACACTTCGTTAATTAAATGTTATTTCATCGAAAATAAATATAATCAGTATGAATTTTTGTTGTGTGTTTATTGTCCGTCACACATCATATTCTATTGTATAAATAACTGTAGAGTATGTATATGAACTGTATTATAAAGTGGAATTTTGTTTGGATTATATCACCAAACAATGCGTATATAGATCTTATAAGTAGATTTATTAGGATTAATAATAAATAATTGTATATCGAAGTAAGTTTTTAAGTATTTAGTAAAACCAGCAGATCTGTTGATTAAATTCAATAAATTGAATCGGGCAGATCATAAAATGGAATAATGATTTAAAAGTATTCAATAAATACCATATAGATATGATTAATATATAGTGAATGGATATGAAGTTTATGTTACTAATTATTTACTTCTATGACAGCAAAGTCGAACATTTATTATCGCTTCATCACTTTCCATGTATACGGCTGTATTACAATGGACTTTGAAAGACATGGAGCTCTATGTAACTATGTCTATTCATGGTACAGTAACTAGCTCCATTAAAGTTTTTTCTGTGGTATGGTCTAATAATTCCCAAGGGAGCACAGGGGATAAATCTGCATATGTTTTCGAATAAATAAATGCTGTTTATTAGCTTGAACAACTCCTATTGGGATAACAGTTTGAGCAGACTCACTGTAATTTGCAACTAATTAAGTAACTCTACTGGATAATAGAATTAGTTAATAATTTACAGGTCTGTGATCAGGCTCCGTTTAAGACTAATTTGTATACTATACTTCGAATCCAATAAAGACGTTACAACATTGAGTCTGCACTGTTTATATATTTCCTTGTTGTATCCAATTTTCCTCAGGCCTTTTCTAGATATACATTATATAACGCCTAGGTGCGTAGACCCAACGTGGCTATGATATGATGCTGTTATCGAGTTGAAACATGTTAACACAATGTTCTAAAAGCCCACATCAGACGTCATAAGCTATTGTCGTTATCATTAGCGTTCTACGATTTCTGGTGTTTGAACGATAATCAAAACAAGCTGGTCTAAATGATAAAAACAGGTTTTATAAATCAATCTTTTGATTTCAAATTGAAAAGTATTTCTAAATTTCATGCATTGCCTCAAATTACAACGTTGAATATTTGTTATTATTGTGTTTTATAATAAATGTTTTTAGTTTTGGTAAATATTGCATTATTCTGTTAAGTGTCGGCGCATTTTTGTTTCGTTTTAAAGTTATAAAAAACTGAAAATCGATCATGTTTCCAAAAATCATGTATAAAATAATGTGTTGTCAAAATATAATTCCAATATATCCTCTTACAAAGATTTATAGAACTTGCTTAGATAAGCCAATACATGCCGGCTTTCTCTGTGGTCTCGTATGGCCGGCAATGTTGTTATTATCATCTAAAAACGTGCGTTTCAAACGCCCCAATTAAAGAGTGCGGTCTACAATGATAACACACGAGTTAAAAAGCAATGGAAAGCAATCGCAATAAAAAATGTCTAAACGTAATTTAAATAAATAAAAATTGACAATATGTCAATAAAACGCAGACGAATAAGAAATTTGAATAAGTTCTATGGCAAAATATAAAAGGATATGTCTGGTTAATTTCTCATTTCCTATAACATGTGTAATCTCCGGGTGTAATCTATTTCAAATAGCTATTATACCTCTATATTATATTATTATATAATTAAAACAACATACGTATCTTGATGTTCCTTCAAACTCTGTACAGTTCAACTGCCAGATGATACAGTAGTAAAAGTGACACACTTGACCAGATGCAAATCTGTTTCTCCGCTATTAAACGCCGGTCATCATCTTGTACAAAAGCATCATACGTTGTTAGTCTACTAAGCACGTTTCAAATTGAGAAAAGAGAAGAACGGTGACTTTTAACTTTGCGATACAAAAAGCTGTAGCAATTCATTTAGAACACAGGGCGCGCATTTTACGTTTCAAAACAATACATTCCTATCGCTTATTGTTGTCATGTTAAGAATAAGTGATAGTGCTTGCCAACCAGCCAATCACAATCGATCGTTTGAAGGATACGCGCATGCAATAACATGTTGCTATAGCAATGAAACTGACAGGAAAACTCAAGTATTCCATTTATACCATTATCAATCGCATACAGTTGTCGAATGTGTGACACACTTTATGTCAAAGACTTTTCAACAACAAAGATATTGACGACATAAAAACAAAACGGTTAATTTTAAAGTATTTTGCAATCAAAAAAATTTTAATTCCAAATAATTATTCCCATATAATAAGGAATTACAAATATATATCCAACCCTGAATCTTAAATTATCATTTCTTTTTTACATAAAAATCTATATTTACATCCTGTTTAATTAAAAGGAGATAAGATTAATTCCTTTAAGTTTCTTTAGAGAGAGAATTTGATATTATTGAAGCATAGAGTAACGCAATAACAGTCAATGACGTAGCGATGACGCCAGACGCTGTATGAGCGACAAAAGCGACAGCGTAAAATGACGCTTGCTGATACAAAGTAACGAATCACGGACGGAAGACGGAAAATTAAGAGAACACGGCTGGTGAATCGTGTTGAAGATCGATCAAGTTATTTGTAGCTGTATTATCATTATCCGTAATTTGGACATCTGCTCCGTTAGATACATCCGTAATATCGGAGCCATCATCGTTAGTAAGAGCTAAATTGAAGTCCGCGATTTGTTTGATATCTGGCGGTAGGTCGGGTGTCTGTTTCAATGATAAACAAATCGATTCGGCGCGAGACAGTACGAAGGGAAGATCAATGCGGCCAGGAAGTTCGTTAATGTGCTGCGAAGAAATGATAGAAGATATATGTTGAACAAGCCCACTCTTATGATCAATATTTACATGAGGGAGAAGAAAGCATATTTTCATCAGACATTCAAAGAAATATGAAAACTTTTTTCAAAACAGTCTGAACATTTTCAAATTACACCAGTATTAGGGACCATCATTCCTGAATTACGTAAGCAGTAAATGCTCCAATACTTAAAGTCCCCTCTTGCAGATAGACGCTTCTTGATGACTCCCCCTTCTGCGTACGTATTGATTTATTGTCACCCCGCATTTTTTACGAATTGTGGTTTGGCTGTTTTTGATAGCCAAAATGAACTTCAAACTCTAACAGCAGAATTTGGTAATAATATCTGTCGACTAAATTTCAAAATAAGATACCATTGTACACTAACACTACATTTGCCCATACCCTCATTCCATAACATACATACATACATACATAACGGCCCTCAACTCCACACAGACGCTGCCATCATAGCGTCTGCGTGCAGTTAAAGGCCGGTATGGAATGAGGCTAACTTGCCCAAGCCCCTCTTTCTTTGACTTTGCCTCAGTTTCATCAAAATCGACATAACACAGAAATGAGACTTGAGCAAGCGTTACTTAATTTGCATTCAATATCCTAAAAATTGCCCTTCTCTCTAACAATAGGAATCGAGAGATTTTTGCAGGGATCCGATTAATTTCATAAAATGCGAAATGGAACTACAGTAGCAACACTGGTAGCACGGGATGTATAGCGTTCTATTGATATGATCGGCGCATACAGTCTCTGCGTTATAGTGAGTCACTTACAAGAAAATCTTTACATAATCACGCGTAATTTTTGGCTTTTCATGTGATTCACAGCACCTCGATCGTTAATACTTGTAAATACATCATCAAAAATTACGTATCTACATTGTGATAGATCATAGTAACATTTTCAGTTAACAAACAAAGACATGATACTAACCTTGACAATTTCTGTAAATCCAAAATGACTTTTAATCATGTAATCTCTCTCTCTTTCAAGTATCGTTAACGCAATAAACAAATTAAAATGCGGCGTTAACTGTTGCGTCCATAGAGCCTATATGAACACATTAATTTAACTCATCAGCAACGAAATTTATTAGTGAGGCAAACTAAAAATGGGGGGGCTAATTATGGATCAGTTAAATTTGTTTATAAAAACTTAAAACAGGGCTGTACTTCATAGCTAAAACAATGCATGATGTTATTAATGTTAATAAAAATTAATTTTTTGGATATTTTTTCACGGAGAATAGGCCCATTGACTCTTCACATCTATCTGTTCATCGCAGGGCTGTGATTGAAGACAGAGCACGTGCCAATTCAGTCTAAGCTATCATATATAAAGTATTTTTCAGTAAAAGAAATGCGAATCAAAACAATAAGATTTTGAACAAGATCAAGCCGATCATAGAGGGCAAAATAGCCTTTAAAAGTTGTAATAGCTATAGTATACCATCTCATTATTACATCCCTAACATCGTATGTGCAAATCGACTACTTAAAGCAGGAATTAGGCCCTTCACAGAAAGTGAAGAATGTGTAAAAACGGCCGAGGGTCTCTATGATATCAGCATATCGCTTCACTGTTTTAATATATACGAAACGAACTTCAAGTTCACAATCAAAATGTAACAGGAGTACTTTGTCAGTCGATGTCTGCAAATCAGATCCAAGTCCGATCTGATCGGATTTATTTTATTTCGGATAGATTAGTTTCAGGATCAAACTTTGTATATTTATTAGTGGGAAACTTTCGACATTGTGAATAATTGGATTCAGATTTGGTCGGATCACATCTGAAAAATTAACCCAAAGTTTTTCGGATTGTTTTCGGATAAATTGCATTCGGATCGAATTTGGAATACAAAATTTTCAAAACATTCGGATTACTAGTGTTCAATCGGATCCGATGCAGACCTCTACTTGTGAGCACTATAAATTGCCCGGACCTTTAACAATCCCCCCCCCCCCATCGTGCTCCCATTTAGACAGTCTTGCGAGGTAAGATGAATCTATTTACTCTAATAGTAAAAACAGCACCTCAATATACAAAAACGTTTCACTAACCTCCCATAGCGTCATTGTATCTTCCATTTTAAATTCACGTTTAAAATTGATGAGTAACCAACGGAAACAGAAGAACAAATTCGCTGATTCGTTACGTTCTAAACAAATAATCATAAATTATCATAATATCAGACAGAGAGATTTATTGCAAATGGGCCTGCAATCAAAGGTTGTCATTTCCGGCAAAGTGCCTGCAAACCGTTATGTTATGATCAGCTTGAGAGGTTATTTCCTCTGCAAAAATGAGAATAATAGTAACTTGAGCTTACTTGAAATATCTCAAGAAATTTAGTGAGCACTAATTCAGAAAAACCATGGAAAAATCATTCAAAATATAATAACATATATTGACCACTATAGACAGGTGGTCGCTATATAGAAGTGACGTAACTATTTAAAACTCTATAGTATCCTCTTCATACAATATATATCATCAGGACGATGCTTTAGAGACAAATTTGCCTAGAGGTATACAAGCAGTAGCAAGTATGATACAGGTATTAATGAGAAAAACGCCCTTGTCAAAAATTTGAATGAGGTCAAGAACTGTCCATGAATGTTAAATATTTTTTAAACTTTTTTATCATCTGAACATTTCAAACACAAACTTCCCACTATTTTTTGTTTTCAAGTAAAAATTAAAAATGTGTATTTTATAAATCAAATACTAATCAATAAATCTTTTCTAATTCAAAGTCATAATACACGTATTTAACATTCAAAACATGATTGAAATCAGGCTATCACAAAGTGCGGGATCCTGGGAACCTGGTTCCCGGAAGGCCAGCACAAAATCAGAAGGTTTCCAATCTTATCAAGATTATTTTCTTATACAAAATTTATTATGTTTGGATTTCATATTTTTATGTTTTGAAATCCATGCATCTTGCTTCAAAGTAAGTCAAATTTCTCATGATAAAATTAAAAATAAAATCAACTCTTCAAAATTATGAAGCATTATAAATTCGATCCCAGAAGGTTTACAATTGAACAACACAGTTCCTGGAAGATCAAAACTTTTGTTACACCCTGATTGAAATAAGGATCATGGATATACCTAGGTAGATGTGAAATCTTGGGAAAAAGAACTTGATCATCTTCCCTAATGTTAATAATTGATTTTGCATGTATTGTTGAACGAATTCAAAGTTTCTTTCTTCCATTTGCATCAATCCTGTGAAACACCAAAACGCATCTTCTTCATTTTCCATCAATATTAAAATTGGAGATAGAATATCACTCATTCCTTGGACATAACCTGAGAGAAGAAAGAAGACAATTAATATTCTTGTGGTGTGGAGTTGATGCTAAAATGACTAATCAAGACTCAAGTTTCATTATAGTTCTTCATGCTCAGCCATGTGATTACAAAAGTTATTTACAAGGCAAATTGTAATAAACAGCCTGAAACACAGGACATCCCCTGTGAAAAAGATTATTGAGTTCATAAACTTTACAGACTTTTTATGAACTGTACATAAACTAAACTTCACTGACCTCCCATGAATGTTAAATGGCACAATAAAGTTCATGAAAATTGATCTGTTTAATGTCCATCGTCTGCTCTCACTGGGGAATAGTATAACCAATCACATCGCATACATAATACTAACATACTATTGACAGAACTTGGTACATGTAAACATTTCTAAACAGATGAACCACAAATATAATGTTAAGCACACAAAACAAAATCAGTGATTGCATAACCATACTGATATCCCTCTTATTCATGTAGCAGATGTACGCCGTTTGATAACTGTTCTACGTTCTAGAGAGTTTCCCAAGAAAAGAAATTCTTACTATATAGCATAGCACGAGGTTGGGGTCAGGGTCCGTGTAACCTGGCAACCTTGTTTCTGGGAAGCAGACTAGAATTCAGAAAAAAGCGTGTCTTATTTGTCCGTGAATCAGAAAATAAAATAATATTATTTCATGCAAAACGTTTTCTCAAGATTTTTTATTAAAATTCAGGTTGTACTAAATCATTGTTGACCAATCAAAAGAAGGCTCATATGCTCATTGCATTTATCAAAACTTATTTAACAATGACTTGATCTCAAAATATAAGCTTTATCATAAGTAGGAATTTCATTTATCCGGATTCCACTCAAGTGGGCTATGTGCATAAGTGGACAGTTTTAAAAGTAACAATTATGAAATTTACTTACCCAAATCAAAATTGTACATGCAATACGTCATTAAAACATTGAATAATATTGCCACGTTTGGATTATCTTCTCCGGCAAAGAAAGGAAGGTTTCGATCTGTACGTAACGTATCTTTATCTAAAACAGTCAACAATGTAAAATTATTGCCTTAAAAAAACACTACGACAAAAGGTGGAATTCCTGCAAATCCTAATTTATGAGAATAGAGAAAAATCAAAAGGAAATTCGTATTTTAATGATTTATCAGCCAAAAATCAGAAAAAAATTCAGAAAAAAATGTAATGCTCTAGGAATGCAAAAGGCTGAAAATGGTATAAAACAAAATGGTGGACTTAAACTAAGGAAGTGCAGCAAAGACACTATTGCAATGAGTAGAGGCTAGTACTTCCTTTTAGCCTCAAACCGTGAATCCGGGTTCAACAAGAGGCGAGAGCAAAACCAAGATAAACCTCAACAAAAATTTGGAAAAAAGTAGAAACATTCAAGGATTCCAAAAACATTTTTTCAGACATCAGGTGGAAGACAAAGGAATATTTTCTTTTTGAATTCAAGGAATTTATCCCTAAGGATAAGAAATATAGCTATGTAAAATTGCAAACATATAGATTATTCCATCTCTATATTAATAGTAGTGTCTGTTTGTAAATAAATTATTTGTCTATCACCTATTATTGTTTAACCAAACTCTAAAACAAGATTTAAAAGACAGTAGAAACTGATATAAGCTTACCGACAAGTTGTTTGCGATTGTTGAATTCTGCAAATCGTTTCGCTTGATCATCAGATATTGTCATCCACTGTTGTTTCATGACATGATATTCAATTCTAATTTTTAAATCAAAACAATGTCAGGGTCCATCCATAAGTAAGTACATACTCCGTTGTGGGGAGAGGGGGTCACAGCAAAAGTGTTCCACCGAACAGGGATAGAGAAGTGACAATCATAGTAGAAACGTATTTCTAAAAATATAGCGTAATTCTGGAATTTGATAGGTTGGTCCTGTGCTTGGAAATACAAGGTAAAATTTTTTATGAAAATTCCCGTCGAAATTTGTTGATAAAACTTAGTCAGATTGTCAAAGCTGCAGAAGAATAGGAAACTGCAATGTAGGAAATAACAAATCAACAAATCTATTGATTGACTATCTCTATGCAAGAAATACTAACGTGTTGAAGTTTTAATTTGATCCAAGGACATTTTAGTAAGTGAAAATATTGAATTTAAATTGACTTTTAAATCATTAATTCAAGATTCGAACGACCTTCCACAATATAAACAAACTTTAATATGAAATTTGTTTTATTTTAGAAAAGGATTACCACACGCTTGATAGTGTTTATATTATTCATATTTACTACACTTGGAAAAGCTGGAAGACACTTGGGAAGTGTTTAAAGCACTAGCATGCCGGCTAGTGAAATCAAATTGAAGACATGCCGGCTTGATCTTTCAACACTTCATTTGTGTCTTCCAGCATCCATTGTGTAGTAAATATGAATACAACACGGCAGGTGTGTGGTAACCCTTTAATCTTATTGTTATACATGTCGTTTAGGCCACTGAGTACATAACTTATGGATAGTCCTGGTCACTTGATAGGACATAGTTTGATCATCCTGTTGACATCCACTGGATCATACCGGATTTATTCTTCACCTGAAGGGCATATCCATTCAAAAGTTTCTTTGAATAGTGATAAAATGCACAGTTTAGCAGTTAATAAGCAGTTTATGAAAAAGTCCATGAAAATTGGACCGTTTAGCATCCATAAACTAGCAAATGGTTGATGAAAAGTCCAGCAAAGACACTATAACGTATTTCTACAAATAACTATTATCAAAGACAGGATTGGTAATTTTAATGTTCTTCAATTTGAAATTCGATGTTGTCCATCACTTAAACAGTTCAAAACTAAGATGAAAACATTGCTATTCAGGGAGGATTTTAACCTAATCTGAAGTGATCTACTTACTTGCAATCTTCTCTACGTTGATCTCTTTGTTTGTATGTTGAATTAAAGTCATAATAGCCAAGAAGAAATTTCCAGCCCTCTCGTCGGACATCTGGGTGAAGACCCTACAGATTAAAAATGTTAAATTGATCAAATCAAATTGGCAAAGAAAGAGAGAACTTGATAATAAATATCATAATCATCATTCTGTAAACAAATTGCGGGTATTCTGTAATTATGTAATAAAAGAATATTAAAAAATGAAATGACAATCAAGCACGTTTTTGTGCAAAAAAAAAGAAACTGGATAGGCTGGTCAGGCTATATCGGCGTGTAAGGATTACAAATTTAATGTATAGTAGGTCTACAATTCAACTAAAATTAAGTGGCTTCAATCATACAAACAACCCAGGCACCCAGCAGAACTCCAAATGAATACAAGAGCGACAGAGATAGAGGTAAACGATATGTAGGGTCTGATCAAATATTTAACCTTATATAATCCTAGACCATCTCAACATTTTCTTCCAGATTCTCCTGTTAAATTTTGATTGAAGAGAGAACAACTTACGCCTCTGAATATCTTTTCTTTGAGCTGCACGACATTGATGACCCTACCGTCATTATCAAAGTATGAACACCATTCTTCCGGTTGTAATGGCTCACTGCGGGCACTTGGTATAATAGCATCTATAGGAAACTAATGGAATAACAATTGTTATTATTAATATGCTGACAGCATAAATGTTGGTTGTCAACAAAGATAGAAGGATTGTAGTACACATGGGCGACTAATGTTTGTCACCAGTGTATGTATAAGGCCTATACAAAAAATTATAAGGTATTAACTTATTCTATTAGACAATGAAATCATTGATTGAATTGTAACCAAGGTTACAGTCTTTGTCTGGTGCATGAATTTGACTCCTAATCCAAACATGTTCTGTAGGAATCAGCGGTAAAGCTATCAATTAATTAGTTACGCATAACTCACCACAGGTTCATCAATGACCATTTCAAAATCATTTTCAATTGCATCATCTCCTTCAACGTTTAACGGTACAGGACGTGTTTCTTGAATTCCGTAATGGCTGCTACTGCCTAGTACAAATCGTGTCACTTTGCTGAGATTATTCAATGCACCATAATAAGTGTTATTCATCAATTTCTGCAAGAGTAAAATAGTCATCAACATGATTCTCATAATAATATGTCAAAAAAATGAGAAAAAATGACCTAAATAATTTCCCTGGGTTCATGAACTGCTTTTGAAAGTTGAGCTACTTAACTCTTGTGAACTGATTTCCTATGGGAGAGTTTTACAAAACATTTTATGTCATGGTATTGGCTAATACACCAAACTATAAGATACACACATACAAAAAACAATGAATAGTCAATCGTGGGACAGAAAAGGGCGGTTGCTGGTCGCGATTGCAGAGTGGTCGCTGAATACAACACTTTTCTATTGTTTCATTCAACAGCCGCTCGAAGCGTGGTCGCTTACAAAGAGTGTCCGCTTAATAGGAGTGGTCGCTATGACGAGTCTGACTGTATATTTTCCCGTGATGTTTTGCATAGGGGTTTTATTTGTTAACAAAATCAACAAATTGTTGTTTACTATTAGCTTTGCTTCTATGTAATATGCCTGAATCTCGTTATGGTGCCCAGGGTCAAACAAAAGTAGGATTCATGCAATCATAGATTCCGCAAGGTTACAGAAAATTCAAAAGAAAATTGATATTTTTATGATTTATCAGTCAAACATCAACAAAAACATTCAGAGGAAAATGTTGAAATAAGCCTATGATTCAAGAAGGGTGAAACTTTTGTCGGATCCTGATGGTGCCAAATGGTGGTAGTTGCAACCTCAGCCAGGAATTACGGAAACTACGTCTCTAAAACATGCACTGAATCTGAATTCAACCTCTTTTAAATTCAGTATTTTAGATAAAAGAAAAAGTGGTACGTAATTTACAAACCGATTTACTGTTCTTAATTTGAATTTTTTGAGAATTTAATAAGGAAGCGTGTGCTAGGCACGTGTTGGAGTGCTGAGGCATTGCATCCAAAATCATACTCATAAGAATCAAGCATATATGATCAAATCATTAGAATAAAAGAAAGAGAATGGACATTTCTGAAAACAGATTTATATATTAATGTTGCAGAATTATTTTAAAATCAGATCATTAAAGACAGATGGTTGTTAAAGACAGGGATTTTTATTTTTAAGATATTTGGACTGGCCACTGTACAGGGGTGTTCATTCTAGCCTATGTGACTGACAGTGTACAACATGTAATGCAGTTAACCTTGAATATTTTGTTGTAGGCTTATCTATAAATCACAAATGATATTTAAAAAAGTAATTCAAATTGTTAATAAACGCGGACTGTGCATGTGATATGTACCGTGGTTGTCATCATCTATACAATTTGCTAGTAAAGAGGAGATTGTGATTTTTCAGCGCTTCACTTGTGTCTCCCAACTTTTTTTCGTTTAGTGAATATGAATACAAACATTTGCAAGCGTGTGGTAGGCCAAGCCTTTTTTTAAATAAAACAAACGCCGGAATCTCATTCGAATGCGAATTTTCAATTCAAGAAATTCACAATTTAAATTTAATTTCAATTCGTGAACCAGGAAAAGGGTTTTCCACATCCACAACAAGATACATATTGTTGAATAAAAAAAGACATACCGGTATAGGAGAATGTCTGTGTAGGCTAACATAAATTGCACAGTTGTCCTCTACTAAATTAATGTAATAATCATTATTTAAATTTTCGGTTTAGGCTACATTGAAATAGAGTAGCCTATAATCGTCTATCATTCTGTGTTTTTATTTTTGTATGCTGCACGATCAATAACTCATTTACCACGTTTTTCAATAAATATAAACATCTTGGGCTAAATATCGTTTTGTAATCATTGCCATAATTGAGATATTTATTGGGTTGTTGTTTGAAAGTTAAAATTTCTGTATTTTGTCACAGATCAAACTTTTTGAAGCTAGCAGTATTTTTCTGGTTTTTGGAGCCATGTTTTACCCTAGGATTTCATGCACGCTCTTTCGACCAATCAAATTGTAGAAAACCTTTGTGATATTTTAGAATGGGGCTTCTTGCGCAATGCCTGATGAGCTATGACATGTCTCTGGTGAGTTTTTGACAGGTTTGAAACACATGCCAGACCAACCTCATCATCAAATGATTTCAAATGACTGTAGTTAGGAGAGTTGGCTGAGAGACCTACCGATATCATATCACTGGGTTTATCATCATCTAACTGCAGCTGGTGAAATGGACTTTTAACTGCTGAACTGTTTTCTTGAACAATGTATCGTTTGGGACTAATTGGTGACCTTCATAAAAATAAAAAATCATATATGAATACATTGAGTTGAAAATCATTCTATTCTGAGTCGAAGACCTAAACATTTTGAAAACACATTTTGGTCTGAAATAATTATAACACTCTTACCAAATTTTACATGACTTTCTTATACTTGTACTAGCGGTTTTGGAAATGGCCTGATCAAAATTTGAACCGTCATTTGTGACATTAAGGTCGAATTGCTTCAGGATTAATTGCGTCTAAACCTTTTTCTGTTATGGTTTTCTTATTTGTGTTGATAATAATATCGTGATTTGACAAAGAAGCTCTAAACCAATAGATGGAATCAATTTTGCTATTATATAAATAAGCCATTACTATTGTTATGTTCAGAGAAACTTGAACTAGATGTATTTTTTTTGCATTTATCATTCAACCACAAACCAGTTAAGCTAATAGCTTTTATCGCCGTGGTAGTTAGTTAGTGGTTCTTGTAGTGTGTGTGATTGATTGATTGATTGATAGCAGTTTATTAAAGACATATAAACAGTTTACAGCTTTAAGATTAAGGTATTATATTTATTTACATTGGTTATTTAATTACGCTAGTGCTGCTTCTTGATGTCTGACTAATATTTTCTATATTGATATAATGTATTTTTGTATTTTGTATTTTGTATTGGTTTGATAATATAGGATTACATAATTATACTTCTGTTAATTTATTTCTAATTGTACTTTTGAATTGATTGTAATTTAAAGAATTATAAGCGGAGTACTTTTGAAGGAGTTTCGCCCCTCGAAAAGAGAAACTGCGTTTTCCACGATCGGTTGTGACCCGAGGTAGGCGTGGTTCCCCTTTCCGTCTAGTGTTGTATACAGTTGTAATGTCCGAAATAATAAGTTCTTTTGCTAACATTGTTGTTCGAATTTCATCTTCCTGGAATACATTTAACCAATTTAATTTTTCTAAGTTATCGTTCATTTGTGTAAATTTTCGTTTACAAAGTACAATTTTTGATGCTTTATTAATGACATCACGTTGGAATTTTTTCAATAATGTTTCGCAACAGCAGCTCCAGACAGGTAATGCATACAATGCTGGCTGAATTATCATTGATTCTATTATTGATTTCAGCATTTCTAATGGTAGATCATCTTTAACTTTTTTGATGTTATGTAGTCGAATTCTTGCTGTTTTGATAATGTTTGTGATGTGTTGTCTGTAGCTGTGCTGATCGTCAAAAGTAACTCCTAGGTTCTTCGCACATGATACATAATCTATAGTGTTGTTATTTAATGTTATGATAGGGTTGATACTAGATGTTTTTACTTGCTTGTGGCCTATACACATAGCTTTTGTTTTTGATACATTTAGCGATAAGAAGTTGTTTTGGCACCAGTTTTGAATTTTTTCCAAGTCCATATTGATCTTTTCACTGGCTTCAATATGTGAATTAATGTTTTTAGGATTGAAGGTATGAATAAGCTGCGTGTGTGTGTGTGTGTGTGTGTGTGTGTGTGTGTGTGTGTGTGTGTGTGTGTGTGTGTGTGTGTGTGTGTGTGTGTGTGTGTGTGTGTGTGTGTGTGTGTGTGTGTGTGTGTGTGTGTGTGTGTGTGTGTGTGTGTGTGTGTGTGTGTGTGTGTGTGTGTGTGTGTGTGTGTGTGTGTGTGTGTGATAGATAGATAGATAGATATTAGTATATTTAAGACATATAAACAACTTAATACAATGTTTTCTAGGCTTTTATAATTAATTACAAGTAAAAGTAAGATTCAGTTAAATGCAGTTGATTCTCGATGTCTGACAAATTGATTGATTACGCTATATAATAGTTATATTTCTGTTGCTTTAAGACTTTTTTAATTTCATTTTTATATTTCATTTTACTGTAGTGTTCAAATTGATTATATTTATTAAGTAGTTCTGCACCACGAAAGGAGAACGATCTCTTGCCACGGTCGGTATAAACACGTGGAAGTGTATACAGTTTTTTACGTGTATTGTACGTTGAATTCGATTTCTTAAATAAATGTTCCATGGTGGATCCATTTAATCCAAGCGCTGACTGGTGAGCTGTGCACACAGTGCGCAGTTCAGCTAGTTTATCGATACGTAACCAGCCAAGCTCATCTAATAAATTGTCCATTTTTTCAAATTTTCGTTTACCTGCAATTAATTTTGCACACCAATTTTGTATACTTATTTGCACCTTTCTTATTTCTGTTTTGTCACAAGAAGACCATACTTCTAACGCATAGAGGCTTGTGTCACAATCAAGCTGATAGATTGATAGTATATAATTAAGACTTCAATACAACATGTTCGTACAGTTGCCACGAGGGGAATAAACTAAAACATAGGTTACATACATATTCGATAATAGCAGTCACGCTCATATCAGGTTACACTTACTCAGGTTACATGCAGTTAAGCTGTACGTAACATCTCCCTTCCCTTAAAACATAATTAATAACTGTAAGATTCTATTTATTGATTATTAAAGTTCCTTATTAAAGTCCTTGGTAATTATTTATGATTATGATAAACTGTGAGATCATTGTTTGATTGTTAAGAATTAACGTTATTTATTTTCTAATCAATCTGGAATAAATCTATTTGGTGGTCTAACCACTCTACCACTCTTTCTTGTAGCTGTATCACCATTTGTATCACCATTTCTCCCATTATTTTGCAATACATCATTATCGTTAGTATCATCGGCTACTTCTAGATCATGATCTTCTTCATCAGTAGTAATACTTGGTACTAACTTTAGATGTTGCCGATTCCTCCGGTATATTGCTCCATTGAATTTAATTAAGTATGATCTTCTTGACTTATTAGCAGCAATAATTTTCCCTTTTTCACTCCATTTGTTATCCTTCCCAATACGAGTACGTACGTAATCATTTACTTTTAATACCGGTAAATCTCGTGCTCCATTTCGAGAGTCATAATTTTTCTTGTACCTTTCTTTTTGTTGAATATCATTTTTCCTCATCTGTCTATCCACTGGTGATTTTGGTATGAGAGTTGATGGTAGAACTGGCAATTTCGTCTGAAGATTTCGTCCCATCAGCGCTACAGCTGGTGCAACACCTGTTGTACTATGTGTTGTATTTCTATGTTGTTTTTCTTTCCAACGTTCTTTTTTCTTAACTTCAGGCAAAATAGGAAACGGTACTCTACGTGGAGCTGTCACGCAAGAAGGAGTAGCACCATCCTTAAGGGTGATTTTTACTGGTGTTGTAATCATTTTACCAAAAGATGCAAATATATTATTTTCAATATTGTCAATGCGTTTAATTAGATTAAATGTAATGAGTTCATTTCGTCCTAACAAATTGTTTTTCGTTCCACGGATTACATATATCTCACAGTTCTCAAACGTTGAACCGTGACATAACTTAGTTGTAAACTTACCAACACAACGAACTGCCCCGCCAGGCGATGACAGGTGTTTACTTACGGCTGCAAGTTCAGGTTTCGGATATAAACTTTTCCAAGTGCTCTCTGTAATAACTGTAACGTCTGCACCAGTATCCAATTTAAATTCTATATCTTTCATATTTATCTTCATGTTTATATTCCATGGTTCCGCATTGGCTTTGTTGTATGTAATGGAATCCAAATAAAATTCATCATTGCTATCCTCGTCTGTCTCAACTTCTACTATTTCCCTGATATTCTTTGAACGACACATTTTCGCAAAATGTCCTGGTCGTTTACATTTGTTGCAACTCTTTCCTTTTGCAGGACATCGATCTTGCTCGTGTTGATATCCACATTGGCTGCAATCTTGATTTTGACGCGTTGTTCGTGATGCTGTTGACGACCAATTCCTCTGATATCGACCTTTGTTTGACCGCAACTCTTGAACACTCAACTCTTCATTCACGCTCGACACGCTATCATCATCTTCATTCATTCGCGATTGTTGTTTAATTTGCATTTTAATCATCTCTGTTTGTCTTGAGATATCAATAGCTTTGGCCAAAGTTAATCCACTGGTAAGCTGTAATTTTTGCTTGATTTGTTTGTCTTTCAGACCAAGAACAAGACGATCACGCACGTGGTCATCTGCGTCGATATACGAACAATGAATAACTAATTCTTGTAATGACCGAATATATTCTTCAACGGATTCCCCTTGGTTTTGTCTCCTTTCGTTAAAAATCGCCCGTTCATGTATTATGTTTCGTTTAGGGATGAAATATCCTGTAAATTTCTCACTGATTTCTTTATAATATTCGTCTGCGTCATCTGGCTTTATTTTAGCATCCAACGATAACGTTTTAAAAATCTTTGAAGCTTCTCTGCCACCCATGCAGTAAATTAAAGCATCTCGTTGATTTTCACCAACTTGTTTATCAAGAAACGAAATTCTTCTGAACCGGTTAAAATCATCTAACCAATCTTCCCAATCGGCCGGTTTAAATGAAAATTTCGCTGGCTGTTGATATTGTGCCATTTTGGCTAACGCTGATTTTAACAGTTAGTAATTAAAGTATAATGGAAAATATAAAATAACTTGTAGTAATATAATAAATTTAACATCTGACACCATGTCACAATCAAACTGATAGATTGATAGTATATAATTAAGACTTCAATACAACATGTTCGTACAGTTGCCACGAGGGGAATAAACTAAAACATAGGTTACATACATATTCGATAATAGCAGTCACGCTCATATCAGGTTACACTTACTCAGGTTACATGCAGTTAAGCTGTACGTAACAGCTTGGTTGTAATATTTTGGATTCTATAACTTGGATAAATAGTTCTGGCGGTATAAATGTACGTTGCTTTGCTATTGCTCTTAGTCTATACGTTGCAGTTTTAATTATTTGTTTTACGTGTGATTTGAAGGTCATATGATCATCAAATATGACACCAAGATTTCTAGCTTCATTTACATATTCTAACGTTTCCCCTTTCACCGATATTGTTGGTAGCTGAGTGTCTTTAACTTTTTTGTGTCCAATTGCCATGATTTTTGTCTTTTTGGAGTTAAGCAGTAGTGAATTTGATTGAAACCATGATGTAATGGCAGTTAGATCATCTAAAATCTTCTTTTCAATTACTGTAAAGGAGCAAAAACTTTTCGGTTTATAATTATATAATAACTGAGTATCATCAGCAAATTGACCAACGCTACCATTTTTTATAACATTTGGTAGGTCATTAACATACACCAAAAACAACAAGGGCCCAAGAATCGATCCCTGAGGTACCCCACATGTCAATGTAATTTCGTCCGAGTATTTGTTATCAACTTTGATCACCTGAGTTCGATTGTCAAGGTAAGATTTCATCCAACATAGTACAGGATCAGATAGTCCAATTAATTCTAATTTGTGAAGTAGTATGTCATGTTGTAGACTATCAAATGCCTTTGAAAGGTCCATTAATATCAGTAGACTAAGATGATGACGATCCATCGAATTAAATATTTGCTCTGTGATGTTTAATAAAGCTGTGACTGTAGAGCGTCCCAGTTGAAAGCCATGTTGAAATTTACTAAGCAGTGGGGAAATGAAGGGATAAAGTTGTAAATAAGCTATTCTCTCAATGACCTTTGATAATAAAGAAAGTAATGCCAAAGGGCGATGTTGATCTGGTGCTGTAGATGCTAGTGTTTTTGGGATTGGGGATACAATTGTGAATTTGAAAACTGAAGGAAAAACAGACTGCGAGAGAGAGAGATTGATAAGTTGAGTTAGTTGTTTCGCTATGGCAGGAAGTGCAGCTTTTATTACGTAACCATTCAGGCCATCATTGCCAGGTGCTTTCCAGTTAGGGAGCATTGACACAGCTTTAATTGTGTCGATCTCATTAATTGTTGTAAAATTGAATAATTGATATGATTTTTCGATGGTTGAGTAATTTGGTGATGTGTGGGTAGTGGTTTTGATGTTCTCTCCTACCTTACTGAAAAATTGATTGATATTGTTGAGTTCTTCTTTTGTTGACGCAGTACATTTGAATTGATGTTTTTTTGTTATTCTTTTTATGTGATTCTTTTTATGTGATATGTGTGTGTGTGTGTTCAATGGCTGGATGTTCTAACTTATGATGCTTGTTACATAATAGCCTACTAACCTTGTCAGCCAAATGTATCTACTCATTGTCTTAATCAAAGTTTCAATTCCACCAGAATGAAAATGCAGGGCTGGTAATGATGCACCACTTTTTAATATAAAAATAACATACGACCACGCCAATTTAGGATCAGATCGATTTAACGAACGCAAATCTTTCAATGGGAACGACAAATAGAGCTTATTTGAATCGGATGTTGTGCCACCGATTGATGTGTCTTTGGCTTTAGAGTAGCTGACAGATGCTATAATAAAACCAACAAAATACATATAGTATATAGGCTATGTCAGTGAAACCTATATAGAACATCCAATGGGGATCCTTGATCCCGGAAGGCTAGAACAAATTCTGAAGAAAACTGAACATTTTCTGTTTTATAGTCCAAACCTCAACAACAACAAAAAAACAGAATAAAATTTTGAAATTTTTATAAGATTGCAGAAGACTAAATATTTGGTTGGACATTGATCACAGTAGGGAACAATACATGCAAATTGAACTTCTAACTGCCCATTATACCATACTCAAAAGGTTTAAGATAAACATTTCAGTATCGCAGAGAATGTATCATACAAATAAGGATTATCATTTTCAAGATAGAAAGTGATTACTTACTTGACCCACTGCTTGATTGTGTAGAAACCAAACGCCATTCTTGTTCACCCGTAAGTAATGGTTCATCATTTACGTTGGTATCAAATTCATATCCATTGACAGGTTCCCAGACTAACGATGCATCGCCATCCTAAATAAATAACAATACTTGTGATACACACATGTTTGAAATCAAATACTACCATTATTAATTATCCAAAACAATCAAAAACTTGACCCGTCTCCACAAGTTGCCCTTCTATTTATGTTTACAACTCAAAAATTGTCTTGGATGGGTTACTAGGGTACAATAATGATAATAATAATACTATATAATAATAATAATAATAAAGACATTGTGTAGGCTAAATCACTCTTAGTAAATTTGTTTCACCCTGTGGTGTCATCTGCAATCTTTGATGAAGGTAATCAGGATTTCCCAAAAAGGGGCTAACTTCCCCCAAAGAGGGGGGTAATTATGGAAAATAAATATTTGAAAAACTGATTGAAAATACGAAGTGTCTATTTGACCGGCAGTCGCAGCCATTATGGATTCAACTGCGCGTGCGCCGACAGTCAATTACGTCATTCACTCGATCACGTGTTTCACTCCTCCCAGTATTAGGGTTAGGTTTAGGGTCCGATCACGTGATCCACCCGTTTAGGGTTAGGGTTAGGGTCAAGTCACGTGATAACCACTCGGTCGAGTATAAATTCATTTCTGTTTCATCAGCTCTCGTCGGTTGGCGTAGCTCATTCGTATTGAGTCTGACTAGAGTACAGGATATGCTGGTTCGAGTCCTGGTCGAGACGAATTTTTAATTTATTTTCATTATTTATATCCCGAAATATTTACAAGTTACTGTTCGTTCATTATACGCATGTGTTGGTATCCATAATGGCTGCGACTGACGGTCAAATTAGTAATAGTCACAGCGAATATCGAACATAGATAGTGTGACGTATACATCTTTGCGCATGCGCTGATGACTGCCGGTCAAATAGCCTTGGCGCTAAATGACCGACTGTCGGTCAAATAGTCACAGCGTTGAAAATATAGCCTGTCAAAAAATTCCCGAAAGTTAAATAAATGTTTTTTTCAGTGCCCCTTCCTTCTTTTGATGCCAACATTGGATGAACATGAATGAAATCAAATCATTTGGTGTTCAGATGCCAGCCATTTCAACTCTGACCCTGACTTCAAGAGGATGATGCTTTTGAGTTTTGACCGAGATATGGGGGTGGAGGCAGCCATGCGAATTTTTTGACGTTATGTTGAAATCTTGGGGTTGGCCTTGCCATACTCTGCAGACTTGATTCAGACTAGGAGCCTGGAAACTTGAATGGATTAGCATATGATATAAAGTAATGGTTGTACGGTTCCTAAGACTCTAAGAAGTATTAACTTGACTCCTGAGAGCTGAGACCTGATCGACTGATCGTTCTGACATTTAATTCTGACACGCTTTTCTTCGCAAATCCGAGAAGCGCGGAACCATGTCGACTTTTCAAGACATTTTACTTTCAAATGATAAACGACAAACAGCAAAAACACTAACCTGCTCGGTGATGATGACTTTTCCTCTGATAATATTATCGTTAAACAACGAAGAAGGAACGGCGGCGTGTACGAAAACATCAATTTGTTCTAACACAATCTGCATTATTAAACAGGAAATAAATCAGGACTACTGATGAGAACGATAAAAGATTGAATAACAATCAGTCTGAGTATAACTTTGATGTTCTATATTGAGTAAAACGATTACTTAAGCACGATTTAAAAGCAGCTTGATATTATAAACCTTACCCTCTCAAATCTCGCCGCCATCTTTCAAAACATTGAAATGATGTCATGTGTTACAATTACATGTGAATCATAAAATCATTAACATTTTGTAATGAGTTATTTTGGTTCACAGAGAGTTCATGACGAAGCACAAAACAATAATTTCCAGTCTTCTATTCTATACTGACATCATAAGGCTTTTGAATCTATTTTTAACCATAGTTTTAATATGGGAAAAGTAAATGCGTGAGACATGAGTTCGATAATCAAAACAGAGGAATGAGGGTCATTCTCCGCTGTAATTATCGAACTCATGTCTCAGACATGCTCAACCAACTTGGTTGGCTACCAGTCAGAGACAGACTAACTACACAACAGCTAATATTCACACATAAACTAAAATTCAATTTAGCTCCTCCCTTGCTCTCCAATTTGTTTCAAAAACCACACTCCATTAGAACACGTGCACATTCCCACAATGACATCTACATTGAGTCAAGCCATAGACACTCATTCAAGTATGCTGGTGCTCATAAGTGGAATGACCTTCCGTCTGAGATGAAGATTGTTGCTAGTGGAACCAGTTTTAAGCATCTTCTCAAGAAGCAATTGCATAGCAAATCGTGACAAATTTTCTTTTTTTAGCCATAGACTTTATTGTGAATATTATCTATATACCAACTATAAACCTTACCTTTTATACTTATCGTGTACACATGTACACATATATATTATATTTGTTTCAATCAGTCCTGTGAAAAAAAGCTCCTGTAGCTTATCAGGTTCTGAATAAATGATGATGATGATGATGATGATGAATGCAAATGTTCGATAAAATCTTCACAGTTTTAACATAATATGTCATTAAAACAATCTCCATCTATCCTCTTTCCTTTTTACCACACAATGTAAAATGTTATATGACAATACGATATTGACTTGTAACTTTGAGAAACTGCAGCTTTTTCAAATAATAGAAGTAGATGATACTATGTTTGCAATTTCAAGAGAGATATATTCCAATTTTATTCGTTTTTGACCAAAAATGCTTGACAATAATGCTGACAATAATGCTGACAATTATATGACGCCAAACTATGACGTCATATTTTCCAAAGCCTCTTTTTCGGCGTTACCTGCGCACGCGTGGTAGAATCTATTTCGCGGAATCTCAACTTTCCAACATTCGAACCTAAAGATTTAGCTATATAGTATATTCTTTTAAAAACAGATCACGAAAACTAAAACTATCGGCATAATTATCAATTCTAGATGTTAATAATCTGATTCGATACCTTAACTTGTTGTATAGTCATGAGTTGGGATGGTTTCTTGAAAGATAAACTCAAAAAGGTTAGAGGAATAATTATACCAAAAACAATGTTGTTATCTTCTCTTGTTTAGGGCTAGTTTTGCCTTTTTAATGCGGGAATTACTTGCTGTTACTTGTTACGTATGTATATAGATTTATTCCAGACTTTGCAAAATAAATATTGTCCTTCAACATCTTCCCTACAACAAAAACTTAGTTGACATTTGCAATTTCTTTTTTGAAATTTCAATTTTCCGCTAAGCCGCCTGTCATCTATTTGTGATTATACTGAGAATTATATATAAAAGTGGCACGCTTATATAAATTTTTAATGTTTTGTGTTTAAGTATCTTCGAATGCTGATTTCAATAGAAACATCCAGAATCAATGCAGTTTTGTTCTTTGGAAGTCTTTTCTGGAGGAACTATAAATAATTCATATGTCTAGCCTACCAGACATTTTCACATTGCACAACGATTTCAATGTAATATGCCTACCATTTAATCTAATTTTCCAAGGTACATGGTTTATTGTTGTCCTTGGTTCAATAATTATTAATAAATGTAGAAGTAAACATTGTAAATTATCTGACTCTCAAATTAATCTGTCTTGACTTAAAAATCTTGCTGGGGATTTCCCTAAGTTACAGAGTACTACAGCCATACATCCCTTATTTAATATTTTGTTTTCCTTCTAACTCAAATTGGGATAATTATTATCGGAGCCCTGTTTACAGCCACGGGACGCAGTGTACAGATTTTCAATACATTCACTTAATTTGAATTAATTAAAATCTTATTTCGATATGATTGTTAATTAGACATGGGCAAACAATCCAACTTCTGTTGTATCGATTCCGACAGATGTAAAAGTTTGACGCTGTTGCATGCATAGGCAACTCTTTTAAACACACACATTTTCCCCTTTCAAAGTGCCTACAAGTTGCTTCGTTACTGACTAATGAAAGGACAATATTTTAGCTAGAATAACACTGATTGAAACATGCTTAGAATTCATAACGGTTATTAATTCAGAAATACCTGCAATACAGTCAAACTCGGTTAATATCCCTCTTTTAATATCCCATCTTGCTTAATATCCCCACATAAAACTGATTTATATTTTCCATTCTCCATACAAACTCTCATCATCCTACCTCGCTTAATGTCCCGCTTTTCATCTGTACCAGAGGGGGGATATTAAGCAAGTTCGACTGTAGTAGCTCCAAAATGCCTACAACAGGCAGTCCCCATTTTATTGAGCCTGGTGAGCTAGGCTTATATTTCTCTTAACTTAAAATATAGTGTACTTATAAACTATAATTTATTTGTTTTATTTTCAGTATCCTTACAAAAATGAAGCACGAGAAGACTCATTACATGCTCTGAGGGAATTCACAAGTCTCAGACCAGAGTTGGACACATTTAGTAAGTAGATCACTCTTATCCTATAAATAGTTTTATAAAATAAAATGAGTGGAACTTTCATCAAAACCTAATATCGATAAACACTGTCCATAAAACTCCACTCAAAACCTCTTCAATTTCTGAATCAAAACTAATTTGAATGTCATACCTCGGCTAATGACGAGTCGATTAGTAACCGGTTAAACAAGAACATCGCTTCAAATAATGGTTTAACGATTGAAGATTTTCTAAAAATATTGATCGATACGCCAGGGCTTGAAATAGCATTTGTTAAGTCGCCGGACATGTTGACAGTTAGCATAATAAAAAATCCAAAAATAAAATCTAAAATCTAGAAATAATAGTTACGTCATTTCAAAAATTATGAATGGGTGCAAGCCATAGACATAATAGATATAGACTGCTGATGGCGTTCGAAAACGGGCTGAAAACGTAGCACCTATGGGGATCCATAATGGCTGACACATGCTCCCAAAGTGGCGGGGAAAGCAGTGTTTTGACCCAATATTGTTGTTAGAAAATAAAAGAATAGATGAGCCGGATTATTTCGAGCTACTTTTAAAGCAATTAAATATGATTGAAATTAACAATTTTGTTGTGTATCACTCAATTTCGAATCAAATCTGCTCAATTATTTTATCAAATTTTCTCTGAAATATTCCAATTTTGTAAGTAGATATATCGCCGCTTTTGTAACAATAAGACATCAAAATTTCAGAGTTTGCTCAGATTTAACATTTATTAATCATCCAAGCTGTATTTACATGACAAGGTGCATGTTTACTGCTGGTTACAGCAAAACACAGGACGCAGAATGAGTGTAGAAAAGTTGATATTGGAACAATGACAAACAAATTGCAATAATGCTACGAAAAATATTCAAATTTAATTCACCAAATATCCAAATATTATACACTCCATAGTGATAATAGTTATAAAGTCTAAGATTGATGAAGATAGCCACAAATAAAGCCTCATAACCAGCAGTACCATCGCAAAACAAGCGTAGCGGATACCAATTAATATCAAAATATGCTAATTTTTATTATAATCAATGTTTCCGTATCATTAAAACCATATTAAAAATGTTCAAAAGCAAGAGAAATAGATATATGCAGCGATTTAAATCAATCCAAACACTTTGTGTCTACTTCAAATACCAAATTGTATTGGAATTTTGACTTTTGCGGTCAGTTTACAACATACAACTGTAACTTTAGGGCGCATGTGTCTACCATTTTGGCTGCCCATGAGTGCCACGCGTCACGTGACCCAATCAGCGGTCTATATCTATTATGTCTATGGTGCAAGCACTCATTTTTGCTCCCGCCTAGAGCGGCCCCTGGTGACCACTATATGCAGGTGACCTCTATATAGTTCATTCTGGTTCATTCAATAGAAATACTAATTCAGAAATCGCAAGAGTGACCACTATAGACAGGTGGCTGATGTATAGAGGTGACTGTTATGAATACAAGTATCCCTATTGCTGCACATTTTGAATTTCAATTTTGAAATCAATTTTTTGGTTTCAGTTCACCCAGATGGACGCCGTTCTCCGTTGGTATGCTTGAAAGGAACAATTCCAATACGCTTTCAAGGTAAGATGAGGAATGATGCATTTGTCACTGCATACAAAACCTCAGCAGCAAATATTTTATTATTTATTTCACTCTCCAGGATTTTTGCTAAAGGTTTGGATTTTGCTGATCAGCGGGAATATTTCCCAAATAATCATAACCTTGACATTTATGATTTTCATTTTACATTTTTAATGATGTTTGATTCTTAACAAACTCAAAGAGAAAAAATCTATGAAATTGGGGTTGTCATCAATCCGTGGAGTTGTTTTTGCTTAATTAGCGTTATTCTTGCTATATCAATAAAAATACTTTTTAATTGTTTTACATCAGCATTCAGCATTTATAATTTATTTATTTATACATGTGATGTTTTGTTTATTTCAAAGGATCTGTTTACAACATTCCAATTAAAACATGGCTACTTGAAAACTATCCTCATTCACCCCCAATGGTCTATGTTGAACCAACTTCGACCATGGTTATCAAATCTGGAAAACACGTTGATCAAAGTGGTAAAGTTTATTTACCATATCTCACAGATTGGAAATATGTAAGTCTTCATATTAACTATGCCAAAACTAGCAAGCAAACATTGAATTATGTTATTTGAAGTCTTTCATGGTTTTGTTTTAGACCATAGTTTCATTTGGATACCTTTTTAGCCTATGTGCAGACTTTCATGGCTTGCATTCTTGAGCGTGCCATTTTTGTTGTTCTTGGTACATTTTGTTTTAGAATATTTTGTTGGAATCGATGTGCATTTGAAATTTATAGCATAACTTCTTTCCTAATTTCAAATTATCAGTGTGAAAGCAAACAAAACATTTATTTTTATTGCATTGAAATTCAACATACTTTATACTTTTGTCTGATGCTGCTCCTAACAAATAATGTTACCAGTGTTTGTGTTTCATCTGCAAGGCATACCTGCCATAAAAATCCGTTGAAATTGATCAACAGTGTTGCTGCTGAGATCAATAAAGAGCGTTAACATCACTGCTCTCAGCAAAAAGAGCCACTCATCTAGAAATAGAGAGATGATACGAATGCCTTCAATAGTGCAATACTGTCTCAGTTACTCAATTATCTCCCATAATGGTAAATAGGTTCACACATAACATGCAAACATTTTTACTGTGGTAGCATGACTCCACTTATCTTTATTACCACCTGATTCACCAAAAGTCTGAATCTTCATTTGTTGTAAATAACATTATACAATCAAATTATTTATTTTATATTCAAACCTTTTCTTTTAGAGAAATTCTGACCTGCCCAGCCTTATCCAGATTTTATGTAGCATCTTTGGTGAAGAACCTCCGGTGTTTGCAAGACCAGCAAATCAACCTTATATCCCTAATCAACCACAGGCGCGACCTAATTACTCTTACGGTAACTATCAACCACCAGGTGCTGCTGCCAGCCCGTATCCAACACAACCAGGTGGAATGCCACAGCCTCATGTACAACCTAGAATACCACAATCCAACTCAGGCTATGGCCAACAAACAAATGCGCCATATCCAACATCGACAGCTGCAAATATTTCTCGTAATGCACCTTACCCTGCTGGGTATGGTGGTAATGCTTCTCTTCCAGGTTATACTTCGTCTCGTATGCCTTATCAACCTCCTCCTAGCTACCCGGCAGCATCAACATACCAGGCATCATCTACTGCCAATGCGTTTGGTGCGTATAATCATCAACCAAGACAAACAAACAATCTACAGCGACAAGAGACATTACCAGATGATGCCATGAAGATGTCGATCCTTTCAGCAGTTGAAGATAAAATGAAACGAAGAGTACGAGAGACTTATGCTCAAGCAAAGGTAATTAGCATGTGCTATTCGTCTTATTTATGCAGGATATAAAAAATCTTCAACTTTTATAGATATCTGAAATCCATGTTTGTCCTGTTTTATATATTATTTAATAACTATCAAACATAAGAATTTTCAGACTTTTAGCGGATTTCAGACTTTTTCCACATTTGTGAACTCTAGATATTTCCTTTTTCCCATTGAAATTCATTACAAATTAACTAATTATCCTTGATTTCAGATTATTTAATATGTGAATTCTCATGTCTGAACTATTAAAGATGAAAAAGAAATTAGATTTAACTATAATGAACTAAAGTATATGACTGTCAGATAACTTAAAACTTAATAAGTATAAAGCGTATAAAGCAATTAAACTATAAACTGTAAAAGTAGTCATGAAGCTATTAAATTATAACATTGAAACAGGAATAGTTAAAAATGAACTTAAAATATTTTTTTTTAAATAATGTAACCTAAAATAATAAATTAATCTCCTTTTTCCTTGTTAAACACTTGCAACTATCTAGCTATCAACGACTGTGCTTGGGCACAATTCTATATCCTTCCATTAAGCTTAGGCCTACCTTAATGATTGTAAGTATGTTAAGCAAGCTTCAAAACGTATATTTAACCTGTTTGACCTGTTTACATTTAATGCTGTTGTCTCTTTGTGTGTACAATGGTTATATGCTTAAAACTCAGTCAATTCAAACATCAAACCTTCAAGAAGCATATCTACGCTTTGTTATTGTCCACATTTCCAGCAACGCTGCATTGCATTCTCAAATAAAGTGCATGTTTTCTCCATCGAAAGAAAATAGTCGAAACTTTTTTTCTGATTCTGTTTTGGTTCAGCAAATAAATTCACACAACAAACACGTTGTCCTGAATCCTATCAAACAAATCCTGTCTATGACTAGCGTTTCGCCTTTCCAAATTGTCATTATAATAATGTCAACGAATTGAAGTAATTGCTTAAGTAAATAATTTAAATAAGTAATTTGTTTTGCCGCAAAGCAAGGATGAGAATGGAAGGCTTGGCTCTTACTTTTACCTTTAAAGGAATGATTTTACTCAAATTTATGTTTTGTCAATACAGTTTAGATATCTGTTTATTTTTTGCCATGATGTAATGATCATCGAAAATTTACAATTAATATTCTGTAGAGAAATATACATATATAGTAACCTTGATCTTTTTCTCAAATTTATTCAGTACGAAATGGAATCGATCAACACAACTAAGCAACAGTTAGACGACGGCAAACGCACCCTCGACAATATGATGGCTAAGATGGCCCAGGAAACGGTTTGTGAATTTGAACTGTAGGAATTTGTTTAATTTTTCTTTTATTAATTCCAAATGATCAGTACTAAAACTTGTAATACAAACAATATATAACACCCATGGAAGTCCACTTCCCTCTTTGTCTCGATTAATAATAATGAGATACGTATAGAGAACAGGCCCAACAAAACTAAAGCTCCATCAATATATAGACAGAGTTACGTAGGAACTACAGTATAGGTGTTCCTTCTGTATATAACTAACTTTTAGTAACACATATACAGTGAAACCTGTATATAACAGCCAGCTACGAGAGGTAGATGAATTGACCACTATAGACAGGGGGCTTTTATATACAGGTTCAATTCAATAGAAAGTACTATTTTGGGTGTTGCAGGAGTGACCAATATGGACAGGCGGCCGCTTTATAGAGGTGACCGTTAAAAGAGGTTTGACTGTAATGAATATTGTTTGATTCGAAACTGTTTGCGTTTTTTTCTATTTAGGAAACAGTTCTACAAAATACAGAAAAAATGGAAGTTAAAGTATCCGAACTGAACGAGGTTGTTGAGAAACTAAAAGCCAATTCGAACGATATGAATATAGATGAAGCGGTTGTTACGACAGCCCCGTTATACAATCAGTGAGTTATTAATTTTTCAAATTGGTCTTGTTGAAATGTGAAGTCTTGCTTGCAGAATTTTAATATGACGACAAAAGTTATATATGTTTTGCGGTGTGGTATTTAACTCTAAACGATATACTGTAAAGTATAAGCAATTCATGATAGCGGCATCCGATTAGGTATGCCCTCTGCTCGAAACACAGTTCAAGAGTTCATAAAGAGTTCATGAACAGTTCATTAACGTTAAATGGCCGAATTGTCATGGACTTTTTTACGAACGTTAAATGGCCAAATTTTCATAGATTTTTACATGAGCTGTTCATGAATGTTAAATGGCCCAATTTTCATGAACAGTTCATGAACAGTTTATAAAAAAGTCAATAAGAATTGGACCATTTAACGTTCATGAATTAGTTCATGAACTCCTGAACTGTTTTTTGCATTGGTCAAAACTATTTAATTTATTCTGCTCCAAACTCAATTGGCATGTTGACCAAGTTCAACCAGGGTAATTGGTTGGCATGGTGACCATAGAAAACAGAATCAAAGATTTCTGAAGGCTATACCATTTTTAATTAGATGTGCCTGTTTTAAAGGGCTGTTTTCTGTATGATTTTATTAGAGAATATCGGAAATTGGGGTCAAGCTGTTCAGTTATTGAGTTGGTCTTTCACAGTATTTGCTTCGAGCCCTGTGAGTACCTTTCTAACGATATTTAGTAAAATATCAGCAGTGTCATAGGAATTCTTTTACGTCACAAGAATGTAGAGAATGTGCTGATGCCTACATAAAATTACATCATAAAATCGGGTATATAAAGTGTCATGTATCACAGACACATCGATCTGGAAGGTGTTTGTGTTTGTTTTGTTTTGTTGAATGAAATTGTTTTTCTTCTTGTGTGTAGAATTTTAAATTTATTCGCTGAAGAAAATGCTGTTGAAGATGCAATATATTATTTATGCGAAGGACTGCGGAAAGAAGCGATTGATGTAGAGACATTTTTAAAGGTATGAAAATGAATATGTTTAAATATATTTGTGCTGACTCGTGGCTATGTATTGACAAGATGGTGGCAAAAAGTGACAAACAATATAAATTACTATGAATCTCGAATATACTGAATCGCTATTGAAAACCTACTGAAACGCACCTTAACATTTTAAAGCTACTCATGATGATATCAGAATCAAAATGCCCAATTGATCAGTAGCCTACTCACTCAGTAGGTTTTTAGTAGGTTTTCAGATCTTCAAAATCCGTGTAGTGTTGAATGTTGATAACCGCTAAAACATTTATTCTAGGGTTTATGTGTATGCAAATATGTTATCACTTCAGAAAAGCTATCACACAAAATCACTAGAAACTCTTTTAAATTTCATGAAAGGTTCATTAAAATCTCACCCATCATCGTTATACCTTTCCATATAAAGCAGTCCAAGAGTCCATTTGAAAATGTGTTTACAATATTCGAATTTTAATAAAGCAACTAATGTATACATCTCACCGTCATTAATTAATTATGCTTTGTTTAATTTCCATGTATGTCTAACATTCCTTAATATTGATTTTAACATTACAGCACAACGCTATCAACTATTATATAACTTTTTGAGTTTAATCCTTGTAGTTTTGATAGAATAAGTAATCCTGGGGGTCAACTCCAGATTATAGCAATCCGGGAAGACGTGCCACTATATATCGTATGGTGAAACCTATTATTACGGTCACCTGGCTATAGTGGTTACACTTTCAATGTCTCAAAAATGTTTCAATGTCTCATTTTCAACCTATTCCGGTTGTACTAATATTTTTATTATTATGCATGTTTTCCTACGTCCAACATTTTAAAACTGTTCAAATAATTACTTCGTTGTAGTTTAATATTCATTTTCATTTTCTTATTTAGAATGTCCGTTCGCTATCACGTGAGCAGTTCTTCTTGCGTGCGCATCTAGACAAAGCGAGGCAAACGGCTGGGCTTGGTGAAATGACCCGATAAAAACAATTTTTAGATTCAACTATTTAGATTGAAAATTGAATTCTAAATGCAAATCGTCGTATAGTCGTGAGTATTATGGCAGAAGTCAACCATTGAGGTTCCCACAACCATCATGAAAGACCTATTGAATTGAATAATATCTTTTACTGTCAAATTAAACGTCACGGCTTTTTGGCAATTTTGAATTACAATTTATTGCTGTATTAGATATTTCATTATTTTGAATAATTGATAAATAAATAATGATGATGTAATCAAAATGCTATTAATAGCAATAATGATTTATGAAGATTATATCCGTAGTTATATCCAATCATCTGGCCTCAATTTTGAATATGTCTTCCTTGTTGGATCTGATTGGTTAATATTGCTTGGCTCCCATGGCGATTATCAAATCACATGTTGATAATTTATTTTTTTTGTTTCTCAAATTTATTTCTAATCCACCTTTTACCGAAAGCAGAGATAGTAGACTGTTTGCTTGCTTTTGAATAACTCAAAGTTGCAAAACTTGTTTTGCTATAAGTTCTTGTTTGTGTAACTGTCGGGCCAGGTTTTCCATTTTTTCTTGGATATTTTGGCTCGATAATAATCTCTGTCTCGTTTGTAGAAGGGATAAATTTACCAAAATATTGTGGAAATCTGTAAAGTTCAGCTGATGAAATGACTGCAAACCCGTCTGGTCCTTTTGTATAACGAGGAACTTCATCGTCAAACCAATTCATATCAGGCTGAAATAAAATCAAACATTCATGGCTAGCACTCACTGATTCAGGGTAATTTCATAGATGCCCTCAGGGGGAAGGGGTTTTGCTTTCTTTTGCAAATTTATTTATACCCCCGGGAAATGTAATTTATGGTCAGCAGGTTTTTATAAAAAATATTAGTATTTTTGTTGTCATATTCATTGGCAATACGTTTTGTGCAGATATTCCCTAATTTTCACATTTCTCGATTTTTAACATTAAGAAATTTAGATTGCTTTTTATAATCAAAATAATGTTACTTAATAGCATAAAATCCCATGTCAACTCTATTATGCATATATGTGAATTTATAGTTATTTATTACATACATTCTTACCTTGAATTTGTTAATGAAAGCTAAATATGCCTGGCGCCCGGGGGAGAGGGGATTGCAAATCAATGTTACCCCTCACCCAGGGGGATTAAATTAGTTTGGTGAGACCAATTTAGCGAATCCTTGGTGGTCACCTCCTGGGAAAGCCGCTGAGACACGCATAAGTTATCTACCTTAAGTGGCCTCCCAGCATTATCTGCCTCGTAGCCATGTATCTTTTCGTCAATTACTCCAGCTTTATCCATCTGTATTACATAATATGGTTCTCCTTTCAACTGACTTATGCCGCATCCAACTTTAGTAGCTCCTTTCCAGATCACCTGTAAAAAGCATCCCGTTGAAGAGCCGTCAATACTTTTCATTGTGTTCCAATTGAAGTTCCTTTCTTCGTCATGCCACGCCTACAAAATCAGCACATTACTTAAATTATAGGTCATATACATAAACAATAAAAGTAGAAATAATTTAACAGTAACTGTCATGCATCACAACTGAGAGGAACTTATTCGATTACCTAATTTAATTCGTCTTGTGTCGAGTCCTTTTTGCATATTGTTGGACAAGTAAAGTAATACCTTTATAGTAGCCTTCCAGTGCGGGTAGATGACACCAAATGCCCAACATTCGCCACCTTTGCCTCTCGCCCAATCAGATGTGCCCAATATACCACCATCTGCCCATGCCTGCGCTTGCTTGACTAAGACTTGATCTGTTTGCAGAGGGAGTGCTTGATGGTTGAGTCTGTAAACATTGATGGCTTTTAAACATTGAGTTTGACATCCAGGACCGCATTCTATATAGAAAGAAGATTACGTAGGCTGCGGTAATTTAATATATTATACTAAATTGTATTGCCTCCTGAAGTAAGTTCTGCTGCTATTAAGAAATGATAAAGTAATTCCGTTAGCTCAAGCCATACTCAGTACATATCTCATGTGATCGTCAAACATGGGAAAGTACTTTGATGATGACTGTTATCTAATAATTAATGTGTGTCTCTTCGAAAGTTGTAGAAATGCAGTACTGTAAGTCTTGATGATTGTGACGGACGCCAATGTAATTGTACCATGAAATAATCACTGAGTTTTACTATACTATACTCGCGCTTTTGTGACTTCTTAATAAATGTTAGTAACATGCTAACATCGGATGATTTATATGATCTGTGGAGTTGAAGTATTGAAAGAAACGAAACTATACTAATCAATGTCTTTAGCCTGTATACAGATCTTTTTATCATGTGGTTGAAATAAAATAATGAGTTATCATAATATATATCATATAATTCATATTTAAATACTAATCAATGTCTTTAGCCTGTATACAGATCTTTTTATCATGTGGTTGAAATAAAATAATGAGTTATCATAATATATATCATATAATTCATATTTAAAAATTAATCAATGTCTTTAGCCTGTATACAGATCTTTTTATCATGTGGTTGAAATAAAATAATGAGTCATTTTATTCTATTACTAGATATGTAAATGTAGGAAATTCACCTCAGCAAGATATATTTCGGGTCAGTAAATATTGTTTGTAATTTTTCAAGTTTGCATTAAATGTGAAAAACTATGAAGCGCTTCTTACCAGCTTTAACAAGGCGATATATTGAAACAGAAATAGCTATGAAGAAACCAAATATTCTCCAGTAGAACATTCTCAATCGGTTTAAAATGTCCAATATCACATGGCTGTTAATACGGCAAGAGCGATAATGATTACGGTTTAATAATTAAATGTTACATTTCTCTACGAGCACCACCAATCCAATATATAGAAACATTATTTGAAAGTAGATATTTGAAAATCGTTGACCCATATCGATCTCACGATCCGATTGACTCAATCCGATTACGCAAAATGTAGACTGGTAAGTAATATGCTGTGCTGTAATGAAAAATAAATTGGAGGCCCCAATGATGATGTCTCGAAGCCTATGCTGATCCAGAGACCAGGGGACAGGGTGCGTAACTCTAAATAACGTCCCACTTTTTCTATTTTCAAATTTGTGAAATTTTACGGAATCCAATTTTGGAATCATAATCGTTGCTGTGTTAAAAGATTTTGTCATCTATTTTGCAAGAAAATGAATCCAAAAACGAGACTAACAGATGGACATTGTTTTTAAATATTTTTCTATAACAATATCATATTTAATAATGAATACATATTATTGTGACACGCAAATTAATAATGCGCACGTCTGAATAAGTTGCAAAGAATATGTGAATTTCAATCTCAAAACAGCAGTTCATAAAAACGAATTATTTGTTAGTTCGTGACGATTGGATCAAGCGTAAGAGAATCAATTCTAATTGCTGTTAGTTGCTGTCGATGGCCTATTGATAAGAAGAACAAGAACAAATCAATGTTATGCCACGTACCACAGCAGGGTGACCGACATGACCGTGACCGTGACCGCATCAATCATTGTCAAGTTCACAATTAAAAAAGATGGAAGAGTACTTTTTCTATGAAATAAAGCATTATTATAAAACAAGTATATCACAATGAAAGCTACAGAAACCCGTATGTAAATACATATAAACCTGTTCGCATCTTTTATATTCTTTATCGATGGTTGAAATATATTCCTATCCATCTATCCATATTTGAGGGTAATTAGAGGTCATCTAAAAATTACATAGCCCCAGTAAATGTTCCAATATTTGACACCCCTCCCCCTGTACGCAGAGGTACGCTTTTGGATCATCCGCTTGCGTGTGTGTATCAACACACTCCGTGTTTTTACAAAGTTTGTCTTTGTTGTTTCCAATAGTAACAAGTGCAATCATTTTTAGAAAAATAAATATTCTCACGAATAATGATGAATTTATAGTTTAGCTTTTCTGCCATAAAAATCAATTTAATCATCAATAAACTGATAATTAGTAGAATTACATTATTTTGAAAGTGCTATAGAAGCAATAAGATGCATACAGTACATACTTTCATGGTTGACACCTTGCCCCCCCTTGCGCAGCTGATATATTTTATGGATGGCCGCTTCCCTCAGCCCAAACAATGGGGCTGGGAACTGTCTTCTGGATTATTAGGTCCAGTCGGTCAATTCAATCATGATACGATTATATGAATTAGTAACAACAGTTGTTTTTTACTGTTGTTTGCTGATAAAATCATTATTAACAAGCCAGCATCAGCGATGGTACCATAGGGGGACATGGGGCTACAGCAGGGGGAAGGGGGCTATTTTTTTGAATTGGTGAAAACTTACACTGGGTTATATTCTCACAAAAACGGTTTACTCTCTCCCTTCTTTTCTCTTTCGCTTTACCTGATCAAGAAGTTGAATAACTCACATCCCTTTGGTTTGGAAACCGTTGCTTGCAGGTATTAATAAATTTTGCAGATACATGATGATAAATTAATTGAATAACGGTCTCACTCCTTGTTTTTCTTGTGTTTTGCAAGGCTGATTAATTTGTTATTTGTTTTTGTGTTCATTATTGTAATCTATTAAATGTATTACCATTCTTTCGTTTGTATCCTTTTCGTTTCTTCTTTTTAAATATAATTAATTTCTTTCCACGGAAATTCTCCACAACAAGTCCTTCAATATTTACGTGATCACGACTGAAAACGAAGAAAAACAATGTCTTGAGTTAAGAATAAAATACGATTTGAACCTAAGAATGAAACAATTTCAATTTCTTCCCTTAGGTAGCTCAGTGGCAGAGTCTTTACACTATGCGCTTTGCAGCAGAGAGGGAAAAAGATAAAAAAGTAAAGTTTGATTATTCCTCTGCGAAAAATTTCACTGAGTTTTCAAGAACACTTCAAAAAATTTATTAACATGCATAAACTGTTCTTGAACACCTCACTACAAAGACCAAAACCATGAAAATGCCGTGAAAATACCATGAAAATGTGAAAATGTGAAAACAATGAATTTTTTGAGCCATGAAAAATTTGACCTGAAATGGTCTTCTTTCATGAATTTGTTTATGAACTGTTTTCGAATGAGATATGCTACCGGAATCTTTCATTTTCGAACAATTCAAGCATTTATGTTTAAGAAGTGACTATCAGATCAGCCATTCCTAAGTAGTTGTGTATGAATGAAATGATCATATTATTATCATTAATATTTCCATTCCATATCATCAGAAACGTAGATAAAAACCTACCTGACTAATGGCTTGCCAAATACAGTGAAGTCTTTACCGCCAACTAAAAGAACCTGAGATGCAAATAAAAACTTTACATAACAAACTCAATATGGTCACATTAATTTGTAGATTGGAGATTAGAATTACAGGCCTGTTTGAAATTCCAGTCTTTATTTTGGAATTCATACAATTACGACTCTCCTGTGAAACCCCACAAGCTGAAAATAAGAGGATTCACACAAAAAATGGATAAACTTTTATTGCTTGAATTTTTAACATCGTAAGATTGTAAGTTATTGGATTCACATGGCATAACATTAAGAAAATAGTCTACTTTAACAAACGTTACCAGTCAGAGATTAAAGTAAAAGTAATTGAGACGGTCCCCATGCCGTATTATCATCATCATCATTTATTCAGGACCTGATAGGCGTCCGTCTCACTCTTCTATTTATAGAGGAATGGATGCTTTTCTCAGAACAATGATTGTCAATGTGCAACATGATGCCACAGTATTTTATAATTGATGAAAATGAGCCTTTATGCTGATCTGGTCACAAAAGGAGATCATACGTTTGAATTTGTTTGACAGATGTCAACATTACAACAGCTGCTCTTGATACCTTTTCAAGTTTAATTCTGTCGCCACAATCAGCTTGAATCTTTTGCGTTATGATCACATCACCTTTGGCAATTTTATACTGTCTACCACCTGAATTCAAACAAAACAATGCAAGTGAAATTATTGGAAAGGGAAAGAAGGCTATCCTTTTCTAATCGTTTTGATCAGTTTCGGTTTTGTTCACATACTTCTCATTCTATCAAGTCGATTTAAATTTTGAATTTTGATAACATTTTCTGATTCTAAAATGTAGTTGTATTTCTCGAGTACACGATTCTTCAGATTCCAAAATACGATTACGCGTGTCTAGGGTGCCAATTTCAGAGAGGTAACATTGACCGGCAGTCGCTACGATGAGCTTAGTTTTGGATCAAACTTAGCGTATTTCAAGTTTCAGCATGGTTCCACGCACAGAAACAAAACAAACACACATGTGACTATAAGCGCGTAGAGCACATTGGTCATTTCTGCCCCTTTAAGACCTTTTAACAATTACTCTATAAATTTTGAACCTTAAAATAGCCTTTAAATAACCTACCAAACTGAACAATCGCAAACAAAAAGTCTCTGTTCTGATCTTTGCATATTTCAGCTTTCACTCTCTCAACCACTGTGAAAATAAAACAAAGAAAATATGAAATTAATGAAAGGTTGCCAGTTTATTTAATCAAAGGTTTCCTTCAAATAAAACATCATTTGAAATTTTTACATGTTAATGATCGTTTGCTGTCTTCGGTCGATTGGATATTATTGGGTTTGGTAGCATCTGTATTCGATATAGGTTTAGCAGAGGCAGACAGTAATCTAAAAGTTGATAAAATAAAATAAATCAATTCAATACAATTTTCTCCAACCCTAGAAATACTTTGTCTGATCCGGTCTGACCGGATTTTTCTAGGATCAGACTTTTAATATCTTTGATATTAATATATGCTGAGTTATTTGGGCTATTTTTATGAAAATTTTATGACTATTTCATTGTTTTTGATATTACTGTCTATGATCATAAATATAGTCAAAGATTACAGATTGCTCGAATCCGAATTCTGTTGGATCGGAAATTCGGATCGGATTCCGATTGGGCATTTTTGCTAACATTTCGATTAGTAATGTCCAACACCATCCTTTGCATATCTCTACTTTGTATGTGGTCTCAACTATAACTAAATTATCATAAATTATCATAAATTACAGTTCATAGACTTCCTTCCCTGCAAATAGATAGAAGTTCACAGAAGATTTGTGAACTGATTATGATTATTATGATAGTTTGTCAATTATTTATAAAAAATTATGGAATTGAAATAGAAATCTTTCTAATGACTGCAAATTGAATATTAGGAACTTTGAGTTGCAGAAAATGCTTTGTCTAACCCTTGTTTGCAATCAATTGGGTTCAATAAAATGAGGGATTCCAGGATTGAGAGTCAGAGAAGGCTAGCACAAAAGCAACAAAAGGAAGGGAAGGAAATAGTTGCGTTCAAGTTTAATAAGCAGAAGACAAATAATCTACTTCCTTTTCTTTAGAATATAAAATGAAAAGATGCATTTGTATTATATTTTATGATAATGGATGAACAATAATCCCCCCAAAAAAATCTGTGAAAACATTTAAATGATTCAAAAGGGATGAAAATTTTAGGGTTCTGAAGAAAAGCTTCTTGGTGAATCATTTGATCAAAAACATCAGTGGGAATAGTGAACTTTTATTTTTAATAATGTTTCAGATACATTTGTTAGCCATTATTAAAATTCTACTCTTTTAAATTTGAGATGTTGTTTATCAGTGAAATCAAACCAAACATCATAGCAAACCTTTGTAATTGTGAATTTCATCCTGTAATTAAATAGAACTTATTTTTTTGTAAACCATAAAGTGAAAAGGGCTAACAAATGTAGCCAAAAAGTTGTTAAATATAAAAATTAAGCGAAAATAAAAATTCAGGGTCTTTGATCGAAAACAAAACTTTAGGAAGCAAAAATTAGAATCCCGGAGGGAAAAATGTTTTATGGGACGGAACGCAGTTGATGGAACACTTACCTTGTTAAAGTTGCTGGTAGCCTTGGTAACACTGCCTTTTGTTGGAATAATGCTGGTAAATAGATAAAATTAACTAATCAATAAAATAGCCACGAAAATAGCAGCAAATAAATCCTAATCAAATGCAAATAAATGATCTATCCTGTGAAAATAATTCAGGAGCATTAAATGGTCCAATTTTCATAAATAGTTCACCAGGGTCGCCAAGAGAAGGGGGTGGAGTAGGGCAATTGCCCCAGGGCTTAGCATAGTACATGGCCCGCAATATTATGTCGAATATGAGATTATGCGTTGACACCATGTTTGCACAAATCCATTCAACATTTCCTTATCAAAAGGACGGCTGTTGATGATGATCACTTGCTACGTGGGCTTCGATTACAACTCGGCAAAACAGCATGGAATCCGCAAAATGTAACGGAAATATGCAAATTAAAACTTGATTTCTGACGTTTCTATGGCAACTACTACAAAAATAACAACGTCATCCATTGTATTCTATGGGAAAGGCTATGAATACGGAAGTAATTTTTATTACAATGATTCTATATTTTTTGTATCAACTTTTATCATTTTTGCTGTAACAGAATTACGGACGGCTGACAGAAGAAACAAGGCTCTTTAATTTTCTTTTAGTTTGAAATATCGACAATAGTTCTTCCTTTCATTGGATCAATTGTTTTTGATTTTTATTCTCATCATTTTGTATGATTTATTCATGTTTTATTTTTCGTTGATTTCATCGTGTGACGAAGCTAGTTTTTCTTCAAGATATTTTTATTAATTATCAGAACAAAAAAAAACTTCACATTGTCACAATTGAAGCATGTACAAATACATAGATATCAAATTTATTTGGAAAATATCAACTTGAAAATGTTCAACAAAGGTTCATCTTCGTGCCATGGTAGCATCAGGTGCATCATTCCATATGAAATCTGCACTTTATCGCCACCCTTCTTGAAATTTAACAAAAACATAAGTGCAAATACAACTTGAAGAGCAGATATGTAACTTTTATCTCGGAATTTGCAACAGTGTCAATTTTATAGCACTTCAATAAAGGTGCGAAAATAAAATCTTGTGCTTCATTTAATCATTGGTATCTTCGCCATTTCTTATTATAATTGAGAAGAAAAATACAAACGATTCATGTATCGGACTCACCGATTTAGTTTTAATTTTCGGACAATAGTGGTAAAAGAACATCAGTTCAGCACAAACAAATAAGAGACGTATTTAATTCAATAACTTTTAATAATAATAACCATGAAATCTTTTATGATAAATTCGATTAAACACTTTTTCTATTTCTCAACATTCTACATTTATCTAAAACAGTTTGATCTCCAAACACTACTGACCAGGAAAACAATTACTACATTTACTTTTATTAAATTACAAATATTATGTGCGCATGCGCTAATCTAAGTAATGACACGTCTTAAACTCACTAGTATATATCACTAGTACTAGTAAATAATATTAATTCTATTAATAACTATTAAACTACATAATTATGTAAAGATCAAGCTGTCCAAAACAATTCAACAGACCGGCAAATGAATAAATCACATACATTGATAACTGAGTTTTAAGTAGACAATGGTGGTTTACGTCATTGAATTAATCATCAATAACTTGTGAACTGTGCGTTGAGCGATCTAAAAATAATTTTAGCAAGGCAAATCAAATGGTGTGAATCAGCCACTTAGCGTTCTTGTGACATCAGTTTTATTATGGTTTTATCAACTCCAGCCTGAAAACGAAAATATTGCTTTTCGAGCACAAAATGTAAAAAGCACGGTGTATGTCAATCTCGCGTTAGAATGACCTACACAGCGATACTCAACTACAAAGAACACAACTTTTGATGTATTTTTCATCAGAATGAATTTTTAAGAATTTTTGGTATGTTCGTTCGAAGTTTTAGTTTTGCTTTGACTTTTTATGTAGTTAAGTTAGAAACTACGGAAATAAGATTGACATGTACGGATAAAAAAGGGTTTGATAGGTAGGCCTGATTGATAGATTGATAGGCCCATATATACACTTTAATGTGCTGGTTTTGGGACTCTAAGATGATGAACAATTTAAAAGCATAAAACAATTTGAACAAGAAAAATATGAATTACGCCATCAAGGAGATGTCTTTTATCATGATAAAATCATGATTACTGGCGATAAGCATTGGCTTCGCCTACTCCCTGCATCTGCATCAGTCAAGTCCACTCCAGCGTTGCGCCGCTGCACTCTCCGTCGGTCTCCACACACACTGCACTGCATTGCAATCAGAGAGTCAGAGAAGAAGAATTATTCAAGTTATTATCAGAAAATTAAATTATCATCATTAATTAGAATGTTACATGCGTTTGAGTAATATGATAAAGGAGCTACTCACTATTTACTGATCGAATTCCTCGCAGCAAATTAGTTACAGAACTCCAACGAGCCGCCATGTTTTTTTAAGAAGTGCCTCGTTTCTGAGTTTCAAACACTGCATTTAATAAATCGTAGCCTGTGTGCAGACTCAAAATGAGCAAAACAGCTTAGTCTCATTCCATATCGTGGACAAGTTTATAGAATGAGGCTAAAAACAGCTGTTTTGCTTATAAACATTTCTAGTCTGCACACAGGCTGCATATCTGATCCTTACAACTAACTACAATAAATCTGAATACGGAATTGACGAAGTTAATTTGTTCGGAACAACTGAAATGTAAGAACTCGTTTGACGTTTGCAAAAGTATTTGGACAGTTTTTGGATAACATGATTTCTACATAATAATATCACTACATTAACTGAATTCACTTTTGTAACACTTTTGGAAGTAATTTCTCGAACACATCCCAAATACATTGAACGGTAGGTTATGCTAAAGTCAAAGCAGCCTGCGTGCAGACTAAAACCTATCTTAACAAAAGTGTGAAGTCAAAGCAGTTCAATAAGTGTATAGTCCAGTCAATCTAGATCGAAAAAACACGGAACCCAGGACAAATTGCAACACAAGCTTTTTTTACAGATTCTAGAACAGAATTTAACGCTTAACAACATACTGAAAATCGAGAAAAATCGAGGTGGCGGAACATTACTTTATTTGCATTTAAAGTCACAAATTATTAACCCTTTCTAAAACGCCATTATGCCTCCATCTAAACGTCTGCGCACAGGCTGAGCGCGACATGTTTTCGGAAAACTGTCAAATTTTGATCGAAAGACAATGCAACAAGATGGTAGACATCGTTCGCGTATCATTCAGGTTTGCGTATGATTTTTTATGGTTTAATGGTGAAATGGTACACTTTCCTCCTAATTTTGGTACTCAAAGATATTTGATTCGAAGAAACTCTCTCACGAATTAATTCATAATGGAATGTTATCAGTTCGAAAAGTCTCCCAGTGTTATGTTGCAGAGGAAAACGAAGGATGACAGGCATTATCAAGGACAAGGTTCAAAGCAAAATCTGTAGATATTCAATAGGGCCTAACACTTATTGTATTGGCTTTTTATTTTCCAAAATGAAGGTCAGTATTTTAATTAAAAGTAAGTGAAACATATTTTTAATGAATTATATTCAATTATTTTAATGTTTGTTCGATATGTAGCATGATCATGAATTCATGATGTGAAAATAAAAATGATCATAAGGATTCAGTTCTCAGTTGTTTGTTAAGACATAGTGGTTTAGACAGGATGCAAGACTCCCAGAGGTTACCAGTGAAAACGTCCTCGGTGTGAGACGTCCACGCAGTTGCGCCAAGTTATAATAGTAATCGCACCAACTAACGTAAGATTAAATTTTTCTAAATATACTTTATTTTATTAAAAACAAATCCAGAAACTATTTCGAACATTTTTAATTCTACATCTCCATCAAAATATGAGATACTTCCAAGTTCAAAAATCCATCAAAATTTGAAAACCCTCGGTATTTGCACAGCATTTGCTACAAATCACCTATTCTTTTTTGTATCGATTAAAATATTCCATTTATCAATTCATTCACAGAACACCTTTAATAATACATAAACTTAAGTTCTAGACTTAATAAAGTCTGAAAACAACTGCTACATCATTCTTTTTATCAATAACAGTACAGTAAAAATACGCGGACGGAGTAATCTGAGGACGATTTAACTGGATACCCTCCCAGATATTTGGATGTAAATGCATGTACAATTGCCAATTCCTATGGGCTCTGCTGTAACAGTATTACACATGATAGCATCAATTCTGCTGAGTGATCCAAATCAGGACCAATAACATTTGTTGGCCTATTATCTTTATTTCTGACATAGTTTGGCAGCATATTAATGCACCCCGTATAACAGTGCACACAACTGTTGGCCCCCTATATGCCATTGCAATAACGTATTTACGTACTCAATCTGTACAATTTCACGCATAGCATAATGAAAGTTTCAAATTTCATGCATTCAAACGAAAGAGCTTTCTTGAAATTGATTCAATTCAGACCTATCTGCTTTTAAATCGTATTATTAATATTTAGCTGAACATGCAAAGTTTGAATGGTGAACAAGGTGTTTGCAAATAATAAAAATTTTGCATGATAAAAATAGGAAAACAGGGTTTAAGTCTTAAAATGGGGTCTGGAGATTCACCCCCTTAAGAACTTTTTGAATTCTGGCGTCCCAAATAGGGAATTTGCTATGATTTTATCTGAAATACTCTGTAAAACTTCATGTTTTTGTTTTTATATAACGCAAAAATCATCGATAACGCAATAACGTAGATAAGAATGCCTATTCACGATTTCACAGACAAAATTTAGGGCAATAACACGTCCTGATGAGCCGTAAAAGGCCCCAACTGTTGCTCAACCCCTAATTTACAAACATTGCATGTCTGGTATCGTACAACCTAGATATCTTTTGAGCAATTGAGGATGTTCTTGTTATCTTCTGTGGACCCCTAGACCACACATGTTAATTATCGCAACAATGGTTGAATGTCTCTTCAATCTATTTTGAATGGTTTATTAGAAATATACATCCATTGTATCCAACATCTATATTATTTTATAATCATAGATAAAGTTTATGATGGTGAAAGTTATGGAATCTTGGACCACGCCTATTATACTACTGAGGGTGATTAGATGTACCTGTAATGCCTATGGGATGGTTTACTTGAATTATATATACTTTCTATGTAACGTAGATATCATTTTATGATGTCAGCAGAAATGTTCCTGTTCTTGATATTGGAATCTTGGACCACACCTATTATACTACTGAGGGTGATAAGATGTATCTAATATGCATATGGGATTGTCTACTCGATTTATATTTATATTCTATACAACCTAGATAGGATTTTATGATGTCAGAAATGTTCCTGTTCTTGATATTGGACTTTTGGATCCCACCTATTATACTACTGAGGGTGATTAGATGTATCTATAATGCGTCTGGGATGGTCTACTCGATTTATATATATATATTCTATGCAACCTAGATATGATTTTATGATGTCAGAAATGTTCCTGTTATTTGTATTGGACTCTTGGACCTCACCTATTATACTACTGAGGGTGATTAGATGTACCTGTCATGCCTATGGGATGGTCTGCTCGATTTATATTTATATTCTATACAACCTAGATAGGATTTTATGATGTCAGAAATGTTCCTGCTCTTGATATTGGACTCTTGGACCACACCTATTATACTACTGAGGGTGATTAGATGTATCTATAATGCATATGGGATGGTCTACTCAATTTATATATATATTCTATGCAACCTAGATATGATTTTATGATGTCCGAAATGTTCCTGTTCTTGGTATTGGACTCTTTGACCACACCTATTATTCCATTGAGGGTGATAAGATGTATCTAATATGCATATGGGATAGTCTACTCGATTTATATTTATATTCTATACAACCTAGATAGGATTTTATGATGTCAGAAAGGTTCCTGTTCTTGATATTGGACTCTTGGACCACACCTATTATACTATTGAGGGGGTTAGATGTATCTGTGGTTCCTATGGGATGGTCTACTTAATTTATATATACGTTCTATCTAACCTAGATATGATTTTATGATGTCAGGAATGTTCCTGTTATTGGTATTGGACTCTTGGGCCACACCTATTATACTACTCAGGGTGATAAGATGTATCTAATATGCATATGGAATGGTCTACTTGATTTATACATATATTCTATGCAACCTAGATAGGATTTTATGATGTCAGAAAGGTTCCTGTTCTTGATATTGGACTCTTGGACCACACCTATTATACTACTGAGGGGGTTAGATGTATCTGTGAATCCTACGGGATGGTCTACTTAATTTATATATACGTTCTATCTAACCTAGATATGATTTTATGATGTCAGGAATGTTCCTATTATTGGTATTGGACTCTTGGACCTCACCTATTATACTACTGAGGGTGATTAGATGTATCTAATATGCATATGGAATGGTCTGCTTGATTTATATATATATTCTATGCAACCTAGATAGGATTTTATGATGTCAGAAAGGTTCCTGTTCTTGATATTGGACTCTTGGACCACACCTATTATACTATTGAGGGGGTTAGATGTATCTGTGATGCCTATGGGATGGATTTATATATACATTCTATCTAACCTAGATATGATTTTATGATGTCAGGAATGTTCCTGTTATTGGTATTGGACTCTTGGACCATACCCATTTCACTACTGAGGGTGATTAGACGCATCCTTATTTTGTACGGGATGGTCTGCTTGATTTATATATGATTGATTTTGATTTTGCCGATTTGAATAGAATTTAATATTTTAATATTTGCCTGGTAGTTAATTAATATAATCGTTAGGTACATCGATTTGCCTCTATTTGCAAGGAGCTAATGCGTGTCCTTATGCCAAGCCTCTTTTAATGCGCATTTGTTATTAGTGATAGTACAGTAAAAGTTCAGTAAATTCCCTAATATAATTTTTAGCCTCGTTATGGTTTTTTCTGTTATAATGATCAACTTATGATTTTTTTCTGTAATTATATTGTGTCACTGAGTGTGTTCTTCTTGATTGCGTACATTCTCTTATTTTTTGAAATATCGCTCAGTTTTTAGCCCTAAATGACACAGCCTCGCTTTCATGCCGACCGTAACTAATTTCGATAAAATTGAGCACCTTCCGCCACTTCGATTTTTCTCGATTTTTGATATGTTGTTCAGCATAAAATTCTACCCTATATTCCATAAAAAAAGCTTGTGTTGCAATTTGTCCTTGGTCAAATTTTAGATTGACTGGACTATAAGTCAATCTGTTTAAGGTCAAATTTGACTGACTAACTGACTTTGCTTAGCCTTAATAGCGTACAGTGGTATAATAGAATACAACATTCGACGTTCGTTGTAATATTATAATTTATAGCACATAGAAGATAGATCTAATCAATCATGCATACAAACAAACATTTCTTGATAAAAATCCTTCAACATGCTTGTCTTTCGGTACAATCAGTTTAACTATTTCAGTAGAGGGTTGTATCACAATTCACAGCTATTAATACTTCATACAAATGCAAATTACAAACTCGTGAAAATGATGAACTATTTTTACGAGATAGCAAAGAAAACTAATACGAAAGTAAAACAAAATTATAACTAGTGATTTTTTTAAAAAACTTTCTTTTGTTTGCTTATGCCAAACCTAAATTCTGTTAATATTATTTATATGTTAATTGATGACTAAGCTTGCTACAACGTTGTTGTCTTCCTGGACACGCAATTCACGTGCGCACGATATGCACGTGCGATTTTTGTCTATTTTCATTGATCTTAAAATACCCCCTGGTACGAAATTGGTCCAGACCTAAACAATAGGAATACATCACGTGATCAAACAAGCCGGCGTTCTATTGGACTGTGATTGGTTGAGTATTTATTTCCGGTCAGACCAACGATGCTCTATTTTTGTTTTTAAAACAACGCAATCAAAGTTTGGAACAGTTTATATCTTCGAAGATCAGTAAATAACACACTCTCGTATCAGAGATTCAAAATGTTGTCCAAATTAGTTTGTCGTCAAACATTGGCTTTATCAAGAGTAGCAACATCCATTTCAACCACAAGAAATCTATCATGGCAAACTCCTGCAGAAATAACGAAAGATGCCGTTGTTTTGAAATCAGATAGACTTGTCCAACCTCTGCAGAAAAAGCAAGGTTAGAAAAATGTCAAGTTACAATTTTATTCAAAAGTTGATTTTGCGTATTGTGATTATATAGTTGATTTATATTCCTGTTATAATTTTGTCCTTAAGTTTAGCCATTGCATTTCCTGGCAATTTTCTAAAAAGACCGGATGCTCAGATCCTTATTGAAATTAACAAAACATGGTTCATTAATTAATTTACAATAATAATTAAAAAATGAACGGTTGAATTATCTGAACAAATAGGCAGCATACATTCGTTTTAATCAAATATAAATGACCAGGAAAGTTTGTTGAGTCGATTGATCCGACTTATAATCTCATACAGTAACATTTGTCTATTGACAATATTATCACTGAATCCACTATTGTAAAACCGTACACTTTCGTTTGGTAGTAAATTCTCGAACAACGTCACGAGATACGTAGAACAATCGGATATGCTAAAGTCAAAACAGGTTGTTGACTTTGCTTGACAAGCCTTGACGTAGATAGTGGTAAATAGAATACAATGTCTAATATGCTATTGTTACACATTATCACTTCAAGAATAACAACAATACATGAAAATCATTGTCATCATCGCCAATTATTCAGAAACCTTGAAACTATTTTTTATCAAAATATTTGTCAATTATTCCCATGGCCCCAGAGAAAAATCCTGGGTTCTGTGGATTTTTATAAGGGGGCAATTGCCCTGCTAACCCCCTCTCAGCAGCCCTGATTATTCTATATTGTATACTTGTAGGTCACTTGCTGGTGAATCCACGCACTGAGTATCGCACAACTTACAAGTACCAAGGCAACATCAAAGCAGTTATTCTTGACTGGGCTGGGACAGTTCTTGATTGCGGTGTATATGCCCCTGCAGTTGTATTTGTGGAGGTCTTCCAACAAGAAGGAGTACCAATCACAATGGAAGAGGCCCGTGAACCAATGGGAGCACATAAGAAGGTACACATCAGGAAGATAACGCAAATTGAACCTGTGAGAAGACGTTGGTTTGAAAAGTTTGGGAAATTTCCAGATGAGAACGATGTTGAAAGAATGTTTAAAAACTTTGTACCAATGCAGGTAGGAATAGCATGTCAAATTTAATTCCTTTTACCTAAACAGAAATAAGTATATTGTGGTTTAAGGCTCAATGGCAATGCTATACAGCAGATATTTAAACAATATTATATATCTTTAATAGATGTAATTTCAATAGATAAGGCTCTATATTTTTTAATAAACCGTCTGAAAGAGCGTTTTAACACAAAACTCAGAGTAACGGAATCTTTGATCTACTTTTTATGACTTGATATATATATATCTATATATTTTATTAGCTTGCTTGTCTCCGTGACTACTGTCAGATGATTGATGGCGCCGTGGAGACTGCACAGCACATGCAGCAAACCATGGGCTTGAAACTTGGTTCTACGACAGGCTTTACAACAGCCATGGTTGATATTTTGAAAGAGATGGCTGCCAAAGCTGGGTATAAACCAGATTGCTACGTTGCTGCAGACGAAGTACCTCAAGCGCGTCCATATCCTTATATGGTATGGTTGAATCTGATACGTTTGGATGTCAATCCGATCCAAGCTGTGATCAAAGTTGATGATACTGCTGACGGTGTCCGCGAAGGAATCTTGGCTGGTTGTTGGAGTGTCGGACTGGCAAGAACTGTAAGTATCAAGCTAATCATACTAAAGCTAATAATTATATAGAGAGAAAGATGTGTATAACAGCCAGCAACAAGAGGTGAGAAACTGGCCACTATAATGCAGGTGACCTTTATTTACAGGGTCCAATCAACGAAAAAATACTATTAGACGTACCAAGAGTGACCACTATGGACAGGTGACTGCTATAACAGGTTTGATTGTATGTTGGATTTATGGTATGCTGCACTAAATCGCTAATTGCTTGTCTAATTATGATACAAAATAGAAAAACACTTAATGCCGCATGTATACAAAGCGAACCTCTGTGTGACGGGACAGCACAATGCCGTCAGAACGAATCACAACTTTGTGAACCAGACGTCAGTCGACATGTATGCAGCCTAAGTCTATGTGATATGTATGAAGGTCAAAACCCTATCAAGGAATTTAGACGCTTATTTTTTTATTTTTCTCTCGTCAGGGTAATTATGTTGCGTTGAATGAGGACGAGATCAGCAAGTTATCAGAAGAAGATTACGAAAGACGTTTAAAAAAATCATATGGCATTCTGTCAAGTGCTGGTGCTCATTATGTAATTGATACCATCAAGGATCTACCACCAGTCATTGAAGATATAAATCGCCGCCTCGCATCTGGAGATCAGCCATAAAAGCTATAAACATTGGATATCTTTTATCATTTAAAAAGCTGGCTTGTTTTATTATATATAATCATTATAGTATTCGATTAAAGCTGGTGCATACTTCATTATGCATAAATATTTTACTCACATTTATAAATTAGCATGCAAAACTTCAACACTTTGTAGATATATTATTTTATTGAAAAATCTCTAGAAATAAATTCTGAAGAATCGAGAATTTTGTTTTATAAATTGCGCTAAACCTCAAGCCCATATATCGTGAATCTGAGACTTCTCTCCTCAGGCCTCTGTCCGTGACGTGGCGAAAAGAAACAAGAACGAAGAATCATACTGGAACGAAATTCTGAGTTTGTAATTTAGTTTATGGAGTTTGTTATTTAATTTAATTGTCCTCTTGGCTTATTGGAGATGTTAACCAAGTTTGAGACAAAGTCTGCTAGGGTTAAAGGTTCGTTTGGGAGTATTTTTTATCAAATTAATGGTCCTCTAAGTCATAAAAAGATATCATTTCTCTAGCACTGAATAGTTGGATTTCTCTTGCGTTTTGCAAATATTTCATCCGCAGGCATAGTCATATCTAATACTTCAGCAAATTGTTAATAAGAGATTAGCAGAACTAAGCAAGCATTCCGATCAGTGCAGCATAGGTTTATTTTCATTTCTAGACTGTAGATCTATCTTAATTGGTGGACTGACTCTTTGATTTGAACTTTACGTTTGAAGCCTAGCTGAATGAGATAGGAAATCAAATGCACACTCAGATTTACCCCCTGCTTAACCAGCATCAGGAGGATTTGTAAATAATTAACTCAGAATAGATATATACTGCAAATATTTACGTCTGTGCGTGTAAATACTATAATGCACATCTGATTTGATTTGGTGTCCAATTTACACTATCACCTCTTTGAACTTTTGCAGCCCAATCCCAGACTGGTATTCTTGTACTATCATTTTGATAAAATTGTGACTTAAAGATTAAGTTTTTCTTGCTTTTTGTGTTATCATCCTCGCAAAATTTATTTAGAAACATTATAATCAAACGAAAACTTCAAATAAACTACATTCAAGTAATGGCGTAGTTATAATTTGAGATCTAATCAAAGTTGCGATGTGTTTTCTCTATTTTTGGCCAATTCTCCACGCTGATTTGAACATTTTTGATCGTAGCCTCCCTTTCATCCTCAGCAAATTTTCTATACTTGACAATAAATGCTCAAATTTTTTTGTTAACATTCAAACACTTCTACAATCATTCATCAAACAACACGTTTCTTATATCAAATCAGAAGAGACTTAGTCCTACTATTTTAGATATACTACTGTAATTTAAAACCTATGGCTAGTCATGATCAGTGTCCGACAAAAGGTTTTACATTTTGGAATCTTGAACAACATTGTACATTTTCTTCTAAATTTTTTGTTAAGGTTTGGCCTATAAATGTTAGATTAAATCAAAAATTTATCAATTTTCTTCTGAATTTTCTCTAGCCTTCCGAGATCTAGGATCACAGGATCCCCATTTTTGTCGGACCCTGGTCATGATTATCAGATAATGCTCTACGTCAATATGCCAATGAAGGCAGAGACGCCAGTAAAACTTTTCCTTTAAGTATTATGAGTCATTAAGATGCACAATTTCTATGTTATTGATGCTTTGTTTGTTTAGGTATCGCTTTTCATTCAAAGCGACCATGGGTACTTGCGAGTCTTCACAATGGCGTTGTCCAATTATGGGACTACCGTATGTGTACCCTTTTGGAACGCTTTGATGAACACGATGGTAAGTACGTAGCTGTAAGGAACAAACGTTTGCCAGACAATAGACACAACATTTGGATCTAGTCATTAATGAGATAACTATAGTGAGTTTACACCAGAGTCTTCTGTTTACACAATTGTTAAATATTGTAAATAGATGGCTCTGGTTAGGCATACTCTTGCTCCAAGAGTCTGATAAGATGTTTTTTCCTTTTTGGGGAATTTCATCATGCAAACGTTTTCACATCTTTTTATTTACGGTTATTGACATGATATGAAAATATGATTAAGACTGCACCTTTTGATTTTCATCCAAAGAAAAGAAACCAAATAATTTTCTTACGATTATAAACATAAGTTGAACACAACTATTTTTTCTTCTTCCTCGGAATTTCTGCTAGGGGCCTTCCAGGACTCTCAGTCCCAGAATCCCCCGTTTTCTCGAACCCTGCTACGCTGCAAATTTTGACCATTTTGATTGTTATCGCAAGCAAGAATTACTGTGCTGAAAATAAAAACCTATGTGTGGGATAGAAAACTAAAACAGATGACACAAATTGCTCATTGAAACATTAAACATGTTGAATCATGGTGAAGAGTTCTGAGATATGGTTCATGATCACAAGTGGTGAGTCTGATTTATGGTTCAATTAGCCAGAAATAACATAACACATTTGATTTTTTAAATTAAGGTATACCCTTGAAATCTTTATAAAGCTGAACTCGGTTAATATCTCCCCTCTCTTAATGTCCTGCATAAAGCTGATTTCGAGCTTCAATTCTCCATACAAACTCTCATATTCCTACCTTGCTTAATATCCCACCTCGTTTAATGTCCCGCTTTTCATTCATGTCAGAGAGGGGATATTAAGCAAGTTCAACTATATTCTATCTGTTGTCAGTTACGATGTGAAATGGCGGGGGACAAAAGAGCAAATAAATGAGAACAACTGCTTTTTCTGATCAACTTGGACGCATCAGCTTTGTTTGTTGTTACCCTTGTTTGTGTTTACTTTTGTTTTTCTACAGGGCCAGTTCGTGGTGTGGATTTTCATCAGCATCAACCACTGTTTGTTACAGGCGGAGATGATTACAAGATTAAGGTATGTGTTAAATTGGTGTTGAAATAGACTTAACTTTGAATGTATGTCAATCAATCCTCAGGCAAACACTTTCTCACACTCACTCTTACCTTTCTGTTGCAACAAAGTTCAGTTCTTGGGAAATTTCTTACTTTCTGTGTAATAATAATAATAATTATTATTATGCTCCATTATATATATTGCCTATAGCAGTTCTAGGCCCTTTACAAGTTTAAGAAATAAAACAAATTTGATGACACCAAATCCACCAATTACAGATAATGATGTATCAAAGGACAATGTAACTCTTTGATAATGTAATTAATTTTCAACTGCTTAATTTATATTCTACTTGGTAATTCTGGATGTTGTTTCTAGACTGTTTTTAATTACAAGCACAGGCGTTGACATATGATTACCCAACATTTTGTTGTTAATTTTCGTTTCCTGTCATCTTGAATACATGAATTTCCCCTTTGGAGTTGGACCCTATTATGTAGTCTCAGGTATAGGCTCTCAAACTATTGGAAGTCAATGTTAGTGAAGCAGCATTCAATGTGGTTGTTTGAAACTTATTTTGTAATTTCGCCTTCTTGGTTCCCTATCAATTCTCTAAAACGCATGCGTTTAGTATTGAAAATGATGTTTATTTTTTGTATTGTTTTGATTGCATAGGTTTGGAATTATAAGCAAAAGAAATGCATTTTCACACTGTTAGGTCATTTGGACTACATCAGAACAACTTTCTTTCATCATGTAAGTCTATACATAGGCTGAAGTGTCAAAGGCACAGCATTGTAGATACATTTGTAGTGCAGTCCTATACAGTGTAGGGGTGGGTCGATTCGGATTTTTTCATAATCGATCAATCGAGGACAAGAATCGATTCAGAATCAATTAATCGTTCGAAAACAATACAAATGTTGTTTTCCGACTTTCTACGTCATCAGCGATTGAAAGTTTGAAAATTTTTACGGCTTTTGTATTTCATTTCTTCCTGAAATTATTCATTATAAAGTTTACATGAATGGCGTTTTCCTCGTGATTTAAATAAAATGAATGCACTTCAAATATGTTTGCTAATCTCATTGTGTTAATTTGTATTTCACTTATCAATTTTTTTTGTCGCGTGTTTTTGTTTTTCGTAAGCGCTAAAATATTTCGAATTTTCAACACCATTTTCTTCATTGAAAAAAATAGAATTTCATGCAAATACTGAATCAATAATGAAACTATTGATTATTTCGAAACAATTTGTGTTTAGGTTTAGAATTAAGAGCATAAATTTGAATGATTTGAACTAAAATAAACTGTTCTTACCCTCACGTGTTTTCTAACATGTTTTTATCATAAACGCTAGAAAGGTGATGACCTCTTGATGATAACAAAAGACCAGATCAGAAATGGTGTCAAATGGTGTGGCAAATAATTAACGGAGTTGAATTACAATGCGTCGCGATGTAAACAAACATTTACGATCTATTCAAAGAACGTTTAATTGCAAAGGAATAAATCAAAGAAGCTTTGTTTTCAATAAATAAGGTCTACATTTAGAAAGAACATTATGATTTACGATCTATTCAAAGAACGTTTAATTGCAAAGGAATAAATCAAAGAAGCTTTGTTTTCAATAAATGAGATCTACATTTAGAAAGAACACCCTAGAAATAATAAACTATTTTATTGTACAAAAAAACGCTAAAGAAACAAAAAAAATTTTTACGACTAATCGATTCAAAATTTTATAATCGATTCATGAAAACATAATCGATTAATCGATAAATCGGACCCACCACTAATACAGTGAAACTTGTATATAACAGCCAGCTAGGAGATGTAAAGATAATGACCATTATATGCAGGTGGCCTTTATATACAGGGTTGATTCAATAGAAAATACAATTTTAGGCATTGCAAGAGTGGCCACTATGTACAGGTGGCCTTTATATACAGGGTTGATTCAATAGAAAATACAATTTTAGGCATTGCAAGAGTGGCCACTATATACAGGTGGCCTTTATATACAGGGTTGATTCAAAAGAAAATACAATTTGGAAATTGCTAAAGTGACCACTATAGGCAGGTGGCCTTTATATACAGGGTTGATTCAATAGAAAATACTATTTTAGGCATTGCAAGAGTGAACACTATATGCAGGTGGTCTTTATATGCAGGGTTGATTCAATAGAAGATACCATTTTAGAAATGCTACATGTGACGATTATATACAGATGGTCGCTGTATATAGGTGACTGCTATATGATAGTTTAATGTTTATTGTGTTGATAGGATTATCCCTGGATTATGAGTGCGTCAGACGATCAAACAATTAGAATTTGGAATTGGCAGTCACGGACATGTGTTTGGTATGTTGATTTATGATATAATACAGTATTTGATCACCAGACGTTATGGATTAAACCGCCTGACTTGCATGTACAGTTAATGTGTGACATATCTCTTACTGTTCTCATCTAGGACGGCATGGTCAGACAAAGGGGTTGATCCTGGAAGGGTAGAGAAAATTAATATTTTCTGATTTGTAAGCCTCAAGCTCTCGACAAAAAATTCAGCATAAATGTATGAACTGTTGAACATTTCGTTTTGCCAAATGTTGAAAAATGAGACCTGGGTCTGATAAAATATTTTGGTTTCCAAAATTTTACAGCTTTTTATTAAGTAATTATTATTGAAATATTATAAAAACTGCACTTTTTACTAATCCTACAGAGAAAAGGAAGCAACTGATTATTCTATTGTTTATAAAAAAAATGTTTAGAGGCCAATTACGCAATCATAGTTTGATATATGTGATTGTAATTTTTTTGCTCAATTGACAGTGTGATGACAGGCCATAATCATTACGTCATGTGCGCTCAATTCCACCCAACTGAGGATATGGTTGTCTCAGCCAGTCTTGATCAAACTGTTCGCGTATGGGATGTATCAGGTATGTATGACAACACGCCATCTTTGATTCTATGACCTGGGTTTAGTTGTTACACCTTTTTCATTAGAAAATAAACAGAACTGAAAATTTGTCAATATCAAGCGTTGATTTTTAGCGTTGGCATTTTTGGTGGAATGTGTTAATCTGCAGACTCTTCTTGGAAGATGTTTATTTGTTGTTTAATTTATTTGCAGGCTTGCGTAAGAAAACTGTTGCTCCTGGTTCTTCGGCATCTGATGACCAACATTTCAAATCACCAGGCCAAATGGATCTCTTTGGTCAATCTGATGCAGTAGTTAAACATGTTCTTGAGGTAAGCTAGTGAATGTCAATAGTGACCACCATAGACAGGTGGTCTTCTATACAGTGTGACAGTCGACTGGACATGCTGCCATTCCATTTTATGTTTTTTTTATTTTCAACATTTTGTTTTACTTATTTAGTGAGCTTTGCCCATGAATCTAGTTTGAACAAAACTCACATGAATATTTATCGTAGCTTAAGCATTCAATTACACTTTACAATGTTGCTAATTTAACTGATTCTAAATGATTTTTTGGTTTTTTAAGGGTCATGATCGTGGGGTAAATTGGGTATCGTTTCATCCTACAATGCCTCTGATTGTTTCTGCAGCTGACGACAGACAAGTCAAATTATGGAGAATGAACGGTACATGCCAGTACATCTATTGATAGGATTAAAAGAATATTAGTTTCGTATTAATTTGGGATTTTGGATCTATTTTTGTTGTTATTGTTGCAGAGGCTAAAGCATGGGAAGTAGATACATGCCGTGGTCATTATAACAATGTTTCTGGTGTCATTTTTCATCCAAGACAAGATTTAATTCTGAGTACGTTTATTTAATGTTAAAATAATTTATGTATTCATCGCCATCATATATATATTTACATATTGCCATCATTGATGTTTATATTTGAGTGATATGTTTGCATCTTTTATTTGAGGGATATGTTTGCATCTTTTATTTGAGGGATATGTTTACATCTTTTATTTGAGGGATATGTTTGCATCTTTTATTTGAGGGATATGTTTACATCTTTTATTTGAGGGATATGTTTGCATCTTTTATTTGAGTGATATGTTTACATCTTTTATTTGAGGGATATGTTTGCATCTTTTATTTGAGGGATATGTTTACATCTTTTATTTGAGGGATATGTTTGCATCTTTTATTTGAGGGATATGTTTACATCTTTTATTTGAGGGATATGTTTGCATCTTTTATTTGAGTGATATGTTTACATCTTTTATTTGAGGGATATGTTTGCATCTTTTATTTGAGGGATATGTTTACATCTTTTATTTGAGGGATATGTTTACATCTTTTATTTGAGGGATATGTTTACATCTTTTATTTGAGGGATATGTTTACATCTTTTATTTGAGGGATATGTTTGCATCTTTTATTTGAGGGATATGTTTACATCTTTTATTTGAGGGATATGTTTGCATCTTTTATTTGAGGGATATGTTTGCATCTTTTATTTGAGGGATATGTTTACATCTTTTATTTGAGGGATATGTTTGCATCTTTTATTTGAGTGATATGTTTACATCTTTTATTTGAGGGATATGTTTACATCTTTTATTTGAGGGATATGTTTGCATCTTTTATTTGAGGGATATGTTTACATCTTTTATTTGAGGGATATGTTTGCATCTTTTATTTGAGTGATATGTTTACATCTTTTATTTGAGGGATATGTTTGCATCTTTTATTTGAGGGATATGTTTACATCTTTTATTTGAGGGATATGTTTGCATCTTTTATTTGAGTGATATGTTTACATCTTTTATTTGAGGGATATGTTTACATCTTTTATTTGAGGGATATGTTTGCATCTTTTATTTGAGGGATATGTTTACATCTTTTATTTGAGGGATATGTTTGCATCTTTTATTTGAGGGATATGTTTACATCTTTTATTTGAGGGATATGTTTACATCTTTTATTTGAGGGATATGTTTGCATCTTTTATTTGAGGGATATGTTTACATCTTTTATTTGAGGGATATGTTTGCATCTTTTATTTGAGTGATATGTTTACATCTTTTATTTGAGGGATATGTTTACATCTTTTATTTGAGGGATATGTTTGCATCTTTTATTTGAGGGATATGTTTACATCTTTTATTTGAGGGATATGTTTGCATCTTTTATTTGAGGGATATGTTTGCATCTTTTATTTGAGGGATATGTTTACATCTTTTATTTGAGGGATATGTTTGCATCTTTTATTTGAGGGATATGTTTACATCTTTTATTTGAGGGATATGTTTGCATCTTTTATTTGAGGGATATGTTTACATCTTTTATTTGAGGGATATGTTTGCATCTTTTATTTGAGGGATATGTTTACATCTTTTATTTGAGGGATATGTTTACATCTTTTATTTGAGGGATATGTTTGCATCTTTTATTTGAGTGATATGTTTGCATCTTTTATTTGAGGGATATGTTTGCATCTTTTATTTGAGTGATATGTTTGCATCTTTTATTTGAGGGATATGTTTGCATCTTTTATTTGAGGGATATGTTTGCATCTTTTATTTGAGGGATATGTTTACATCTTTTATTTGAGGGATATGTTTGCATCTTTTATTTGAGGGATATGTTTACATCTTTTATTTGAGGGATATGTTTGCATCTTTTATTTGAGGGATATGTTTACATCTTTTATTTGAGGGATATGTTTGCATCTTTTATTTGAGGGATATGTTTACATCTTTTATTTGAGGGATATGTTTGCATCTTTTATTTGAGGGATATGTTTGCATCTTTTATTTGAGTGATATGTTTGCATCTTTTATTTGAGGGATATGTTTACATCTTTTATTTGAGGGATATGTTTGCATCTTTTATTTGAGGGATATGTTTACATCTTTTATTTGAGGGATATGTTTGCATCTTTTATTTGAGGGATATGTTTACATCTTTTATTTGAGGGATATGTTTACATCTTTCCTCCAGATCAATTCTCCTATATGTTTATTGCCAGACTAAATATAAACCAACATTTATTTTATTTTATTGCAGGCAATTCTGAAGATAAAAGTATCCGTGTATGGGATATGTCCAAGAGGTAACACTACTGTGATTTAAATGATTCAATTACTGCTGTAGACTTTGATAGTCCCCAAGAGTGGTTGTCCCTGTCTGGAAAACAAGCCATTCTTATGATTTCTATGAAATGACTTTGTGTCTGTTCTTATAAAATGCCATGCCATGCCAATCTTAAAAATAGATGTATTATCTTAATAATGAGCAAAATAAATTGCCGCCTTTTTGAATAAAAATGCGGTAAAATCCGGTAATATCTGTTCGTACTTTAACGGTATTCTGCCGAAACCAGTAAAATAGTTTGTCTCCCCAGCATACCGTTATTAACGGATTCAACTGAATAATTATGATGTTCCTGCAGTTGTCAATCTGACATTGATAGCATAGCAACCGTTTGCATAGCAACCGTTTAGATATCATATAAAGATAGCGTTCATATTGTTTTGTAACATGTATATATTTTACCTTTAGATCCGGTGTACAAACTTTTCGACGAGAGAACGATCGCTTCTGGGCCATAAATGCCCATCCAACATTGAATCTGTTTGCAGCAGGTAATTCAATCTTGATTCAATCTTGTTTACTAATTACAGATGCAGGAGGAACGTCTCGGTTGTTGTCCATCCAAGCATGTTGTTTTGACAATGGCTGAATCAGCATTCATCAATTTCAGGGCTAAGATTCTACTAAAGGAGCATGGCAGAAGATCAGCCTCGTTTGCCAACATCTATTGCCTCGTTTACACAGCGCATGCATAATAGCTCAGGATAAGGAAATGGCCAATCTGAAAGCTCAGTTACAGGGCTCTGATAGTTATTATTCTTGAATTTATCTGAGCTCTAGGACATTTGACTCCTACCCATTTGATAATAATAATAATAATAATAATAATAATAATAATAATAATAATAATAATAATAATAATAATAATAATAATAATAATAATAATAATAATAATAATAATAATAATAATAATAATAGTAATAATGTTATTAATAATAATAATAATAATAATAATAATAATAATAATAATAATATTAATAATAATAATAATAATAATAATAATAATAATAATAATAATAATAATAATAATAATAATAATAATAATAATAATAATAATAATAATAATAATAATAATAATAATAATAATAATAATAATAATAATAATAATAATAATAATAATAATAATAATAATAATAATAATAATAATAATAATAATAATAATAATAATAATAATAATAATAATAATAATAATAATAATAATAATAATAATAATAATAATAATAATAATAATAATAAATGTACTTTATTTTAAATAAATTCGTATCCTACTGCAATGATAAAAAAGATAATATATACAGTTACCTGTTGGTATGTTTTATAGGATTCCGAGACGACCGCTTATATATATATTTAGATATATTTACATGTGATAAGATGCTTTTGTATATGTATGTTGTATATGTATATGTAACAGGTATATGGCAAACACGTCAAAATAAGTACCTTCTAGCTAAGCTGGGAAGGTCCTTTTCCCTTAATTAGTTTTTGAAACAATAAAATGTAAAATCTTTTTTCATTTCTTTTTTAGGTCATGATGGTGGCATGATTGTTTTCAAACTGGAACGTGAACGACCAGCCTATGCTGTCCATGCAAACACTCTGTATTACATCAAGGTACCTCTATTTTCTAACATCAAAATATTACGTTTATAGCTAGGCTATGCATTGTCTTATTTTATTGTTAAGCCATTATGAAATGTGTTCCACTCTTAGTTGGAATATTAAACTGCAAGAGGGATGTAGTGTAAGGGATGTGTAATGAGGCAAGATGATAAAGACCATTTTTAAATATTCAAATTTGGCTCTACAGTATATTTTCTTACTTTAATGACACAATTTCCGGTTTTATGAAGTTTTGCTATCAAAAATATTTTGGACATTGTTTCTGATGATTGTATTTTGAAAGATTAACATCTAATCAAACCTTTAGAACTGTAAAGATCTGTTTTGTTCCATGTTTTATTGAATTTCAATAAAGTGTTCTCGGCCAAGCAAATTTAGGAACAACATTTGAAAATTTTATAATGACTTATATTGCTATTTCAGGACCAATATTTAAGAATTTATGAATTTGGAACGTCTAAAGATATTCCCATTATGCAACTGAAACGGTAAATTGACTGCTGCAGATTTCCCTCAAATATTTCAGCATTGAAGGTTCGAAAGAACTCCACAGATTGAAGAAAAAAAATTTTTTTTTCAGATCGGCCGGTAGACCTAAACCAGTTACATTATCTTTCAATCCAGCAGAACGATGCATTTTATTATCTTACGTAAGTACCCCTAACTATAAATCAAAACTCACGATGGACTCAACTATTATAAATCAAAATGTGAGATTGTTAACAGATATGAATTTGAAAACACCATTTGATGTTTAATGATGATGTAATATGTTGTCTTTATTTCCGCTTCAGTATTCTAACTCTGGTAGTGCCGATAGCGCTCTTTATGAACTCCATGCCTTACCAAAAGATGTCAACAGCGGTGACCCAGAAGGTTAGAAAATAATTCATCCTTCGTCATTCTTATGTGTCATTTGTCAACCAAATATGTCATAATCTATGTTGATCTCTTAAATATTAAAATGTGAGAATTGAACCCAAACCCAAATGAGTCCAAACGCGTTTGGATCGGATTCAATTTGTAGTGCTATTTATTGATTCATATTATTTTGCATTTTAACAATGCTGTATTCAACTTTGCCTAATAATGACCTATCAGTAATTTGAAATTTCGATTTTTGATTCTCTAGTCTCTGAAGGAAGACGCGCTGCTGCACTGGGCGCAGTTTGGGTTGCCCGAAACAGATTTGCTGTGTTGGACAAACAACAAAATGTAAGTAAATGCATTTCAACTGCCTGCATGTAGCGAAATTAATTGATATATGCTGTCGGCTATATGCTTTATTTTTAACATTACTAGATTGCCCACCACATGACCAGCGCCGGGTTAACTTTTTAGAGCCTCCTATGAGCGAAGAGTTTGACCTGCCACAAATTGCAACCGAAAACTTTTTAATATCTAATTGTGTAATTTTTCATCAAATCGCGCAATCAATAATAAGAACAATCTGCTCAATAAACACTCTGTTCATTGATTAACCAAGGGGTCATTTATTTTCAAGATCGATTCTTAATTATCGCATTCGTTTTTGATTGGCGTTTTTGAAAAAGCTTTAAATTTTCTTTAAAGAGCCCTTCAAAAACGAAAGGCCCTATGCTTCAGCTTACTCAGCTTACGGGTTAAATCAGCGATGTGTTTGACTGTAACAATTTTTTTACAACCATGTTGAGTTTATGTCACTCAGGGTCACTGCTCTTTTTCTTGATTGATCTTCTGTGATTCTACAGTAGACAAGTGTGTGTGCGTTTTGTATTGATATAAATGTTGATACTCATTGTGATGAACTTCTGCCTTCCTTTTCGAAGCAAAATTTCGCTGATATTGAATATTGTGATCCAACTTTAATCTTAGTTTGAGGTTAATACTTTTCCTTTGCTTTGCACATTTTAAAGTAGCTGTTCTGTTGATGTTTAAATTTTATTCTAAAAACGTATAATCTAGAATATCCTCCAATTTTTCAATTCGATTTGTAAGCGTAATAATCTAGAAAAGACTGGTAATGATAATCAATACCCTGGGTGGGCTTTTGTTGTAACTCAAATGACAACATCTCATTGATAAAGGGCTGGTTTAACTTCAATTGTAGATTGTGATTAAGAATTTAAAGAATGAAGTAACAAAGAAGGTCCAAGCACCAGCATGCGAGATGATCTTTTACGCTGGAACAGGAAGTTTATTGCTGAAAGATGCCGAACAAGTGACATTGTTTGATGTTCAGCAAAAACGGTGAGTAAGATTGCTTCAGTAGTATGTAAAGAAATCACAGATTGTATCAAATAAAAATTGAAGTGTGAAAATGTCATTAAACTTTGTTTTGATGTCGATAGTGCTTTGCTGATATTTTGATGGTATAATTCATATTTTTTATATTAACAGTGCAATGGCATCAGTGAAGATCGGTCGTGTAAGAAATGTTGTCTGGTCGTCTGACATGTCCCATGTTGCTTTGCTGGCAAAACATGGTATGTAATTTCTGCGTTCACCTCTCCTTGCTTGTCATCATCATCATCATCCCAATTATATTTGTTGTGTCTTTCAGTTTGCCATGTATATCATATCTACTGCGTTCTAGATATTTGATCGATTGCAATATGTTTAGAATTCGTTTTGTCTACTTTTAGCTATTGCTATTTGCAATCGTAAATTAGAAAATCTGTGCTCAATTCATGAGAATGTCCGTGTTAAGAGTGGGGCCTGGGACGACAGCGGCGTTTTTGTATACACAACAAGCAATCACATCAAATACACTTTGGTGAACGGGTAAGCTAATAGAGCAGATATCTGAGCAGCACACAGTTAAGTAGAAAGTTAGAAATGGTTTCAAAACAAAACTATTCACCAGGAGTAGAAAATGTGAGGACCATTTTGACCGCCGGTCACAGACACAATTATTGAACAATAGAATTCCTGCAGGATCATTTGCTACTTGTAACTAAGTAAATCACTTTAGTGCATCCTACATCCTATTACAGAGCAAACTCTAACTAAGATCATTTACTAAAATATCAAATGCATTTATAAAATGTAGTTTTTGTTTAATAGTTGGTAATTTTTATTTTATTTTTTTGTATCAGTGACAATGGCATCATTCGAACGTTAGATCTACCAATCTATATAACAAGAGTCAAGGTATAATTATTTACTGTATTGAAACTATCACACCTCTCCATATCATTGTCTTCCTTCGCACTACACGGAGAGGCCTTGAAATACTGTGGCCTTGTGTACTGGGTAAGGTGTTGGACCTCGGCCTTGGTCTTGGGTTCAATCCCTGGCAGATGCACTATTCAGACGCGTTCAAACGCTTCAAAAACATTAACCAGCCACCGCAGTAAAAAATGCTACTAGCTTTTCTGGTCTGTGAAAAATTATAAATGCAGAGAAACTTAGTCTCTTTGTAGGGCCTAATTCATAGTAAGTAATTCATAAAGTCTACATCAAATTCAGAAGAAAACTGATATTTTTCTGATTTATTGAAAAGTATTTCAGGATTTAGGTCTTTAGGAAGACTAATTTGTTATTATAAACTGTATCTTGGTGTATATTGTCCTTAATTATTAAATATGCGCGGTAGCTCAGCCAATAAAAATGTTGGACATCCAATTTTTACTCATAACTTCTGATACAATTTTTCAATGAGCAATTCATTTAGGAACAATAATGAAACAAATCATGATATCGGAGGATTTTTAATTTGAATTCTATTTTTTATGGCTATAGGGAAGCAGCGTCTATTGCCTTGATCGTGAGGGCAAAACAAGAGTTCTGAACATTGATCCAACAGAATTTAAATTCAAAATGGCACTTGTTAACCACCGTTACGATGAGGTAAGAAATAGGACCTTCTAGAATAGAAAGTTTACTTGAATTTATAGTAAGGCACACAATGTTGTAACCAACTTCTTAACATTCTTGTAAATCTGAAAGCCAAATTTCAATTAAAAGTAATTTCAATTTTATTATTCATTTTATTTTAATTATGTACAGGACACTTGTTGATAACAGTTGATGACTGAAATGTCTATCCTGTCAAAATATGTGTGTTATTTATGCGATATGGAACGGGTAAGAGGGCTGTATTGCGTTATATTAACACAAGCGATGCATAGTGAGACACAAGAAAAGTGTTACAAGAGTGATTTTTAGCTTTTTCGTGTCTCACAACACCTCAAGTGTTAATATAGCGCGATACAGCCCGTATTACTAAGTTCCATATCGCATTTATGAAATACCGTTTCAATTTTGAATAGAAAATACTCTTGAAATTGAATATTTTATGTTTAAAAAACCTGAGAAATTTTGTTAAGTAATCAATTCTTTCAAATTTACGTTGCCATGGTAGCCCAAAATTAAACTGTATGGCCAACGTGATTAAGTTGTATAACCCAAAACTAATCTGAATAGCTCTCAGCCAATCATAGCTCAGGAAAACATTCCATGATTTCATAATATTATTTATCATTATTATTCAATCATATGTGTTCCTGAAATGTTTGATTTACAACTTTTTGAATAACCTTTATAAAAAAACACAACCTTATCGATGTTGACCTTATGTTTAATTCCTACGTTTTTGTTTCTATCATTAGTGGGTATCCTGCGATCCTAGATGCCGCAAGGCTGGAGCAAAATCAGAAGAATATTGATAATTTTCTAATTTTTAGGTCAAACCGCAACTAAAAATTCAGAAGAAAATGTTGGAGAAGTCTTAAGATTCCAGAAGGCTAAGCCTTTTGTCTGACACTTTTTCAGTTTATAGATTGTCCGATGATCACCTCGGCTTGAAACTAGAAGTAGAAAATATGACTGTCTGGTTGTCTGACTATTATTATTATTTATTCGTTCAAGGTTCTCCACATGGTGCGAAATGCAAAACTAGTCGGTCAATCAATCATTGCGTATCTGCAAAAGAAAGGATACCCTGAGGTAAGAAACGCAAGTACTGCTGCCATGATAACATTTGCGTTGTGATTATTTTTCGCATTTTCCCTAAATTAAAATATCTTTTTGTGAGTAATGAATGGTACCCTTGAATTTGTTTTTAGGTTGCTCTTCATTTTGTCAAAGATGAAAAAACACGTTTTAGTTTAGCTTTGGAATGTAGCAATCTTGAGGTTTGTTTAGCTTATAAATCATATTGTTTAGGGAATCGCAATGGCGGGAAATGACTAACCGGGTTATTCATATTAATTCAAACAAAAACACTTTTACACAGTCACTCAATTTAATTGATCATTCAGATGTCTGCTTTTAAATTCATTTAAAACTGAAATTTTACTAATTTGTTTTGTATAGGTTGCATTAGAAGCAGCTAAGAGTTTAGATGACAAAGGATGCTGGGAAAGACTCAGCTCCATGGCTCTGCGCCAAGGCAACCACCAGGTCAGCTAACATTCTTGTTTCTAACAGCAGATTGATAAACTGTGAGATAAGATGTGTAGAGGTATGAGGTGCATCGATAGGTTTGCATAAATGGTTAATTCAAATGTTTGCAAAAAACGAAATCAGAATCAGATCCAAACAGAATGGACTTAATCAGAAATATGTTGAGATTTTATTTGATAATCTGATTAATTAACAACAGGAGAATTTAAGGAGGAATAGCTCAGATGGCAGAACAACCGAACTTCAGACCGGATCATATCTGATCGACTCCCCCAGAGGTCAACTCAGCCTTGACTTTATCTAAAACATCAAATGAGTACCATCTTCTGATGGCGGATGGAATGGTCCAGAGGGAATTGCATTGTGAGTAACTGCGGCGCATCATTGCGCATTGTCAATTGATACCTATCTGCCATGAAATCTGTTGAAATTGATCTGCAGTGTCGCGGCTGAGATCAACAAAGAGCGTTTAAAATCATTGCTCTCAGCGAAAAGAGCCACTCATCTAGAAATAGAGGAGTGGTACGGGTGCCTTCTGCAGGGCGACACCGTCTACATTACATTATTTAATTAACAACAGGTAGATTTTAATTTCTCTCAAGATAGCAAGAACCCTATTGTTGAATCCTATAATATTTGATCAATATAAGGAACCAAAAAAATGGATTAAATCAAGCATTTATAGTATGATTTGCAGAAAGCTAGGGAAATTCAGAAAAAGGCAAAATGCTACATATAATAAAAAATATTGGAAAAATATGAAAAATAAAAATGGTATTTTATGTTATTTCATCATTAAAATTACTCCAATATTAATCTAAAAAGCGTGAATTAACGGAGAGTTTTATTGTACCATGCTGACTGACGCAATTCAAAACAATTGATGCTTTGATTGTATGATACAATTACGTTACGTCAATCTACTCTGTATAACAATTCTAACAAATATTTTGTTTCAAGATTCAAATTTTGTGTTTTCTTTTCATATCAAGAGAGTTTATCACTTTCAATAAATCTTATTCTGTCTACGTATAGGTTGTTGAGATGTGTTATCAACGCACAAAGAATTTTGATCGGCTTTCCTTCCTTTATCTTATCACTGGCAATGTGGACAAGTTACGAAAAATGCAGAAAATTTGTAAGTTTACTAATTTTAGTACAGATAATTTGAGAATGGAAATATGTGTACAGTGAAACCTGTATATAACAGCCAGCTACTAGAGGTAGATAAATTGACTGCTATAGACAGGTGGCCTTTATATACAAGTGACCTTTATATACAGGTTTGATTCAATAGAAAATACTATTTTAGACATTACAAGAGTGACCACTATAGACAGGTGGCCGCTGTATAGAGGTGATCGTTATAACAGGTTTGACTGTATGGCAAACCCACACTTGTCTATATGCCCATCTTGGTGTCTATTAATTTAAACCTCATGGATCTCAGGAAGAAATTAATGTGTGGTACAGTTTGTTGTAGAGTGGTATTCTCGTCTACAGTCTAAACTAGTATTCAAATATTGTGTTGTTTTATTACTGAGCTGTCATGTTATGATTGGACAAATGAACTGTGTGTCTGTGGGCAGTGAGATAGAGAAAATAGATTATCTAGTTAAGCAAATCTATTATCAAGAAAGTAAGAAATATGATATAAGTGTTTGCTTCAAATATTGCTCCTGAATTTTTGGATTTTACAATTTTACATGCTACATAAATTAAGATCAAAGGGTTACCCTAACGTTGGCGATGGACTGAGTTTTTAAAGATGTGATTAGGAAACAGAGGGCTACCCTCACGTTATTATAATTTTGGTGGTGGACTGTGTTTGTAAATATTTATGTGAGATGCAGTGGTTTGTCCTAACACTATCAAAACATTGATGATGTGATGGAGTGTGTTTGTAATGATTTAAGTGGAATCTAGAGGGATACGCTCACGTTATCAAAACGTTGGCGATTGACTGAGTTTGTTTTTGATGCAGCTGAGGTTCGTAAAGATGTTAGCGGACAACTTCACAATGCCCTCTACACTGGTGATGTCATTGAGCGCATCAAGGTTCTGAAACAAGTTGGACAAGGTTAGTATCTACTAAGTTCATTGTCTAGGAAGGCTACTGTCAATCGATTATATCATTATGCATAGCCAAATTCCATGTTTGTGTTTTTTATAACTGACATGGCCAGACACTGTGCTAAACTAAATGCTTACTGTTTCATTTTATCATGATCTTAATATAAATGATGATAATGATGATGATGATAAGTTTTGTTAAGATTTGCATCTAATGTGATTTTAATTGTGTTAAATCAATTCTTAGCAATGTTAATTTGCAGTCAGCAACACCTCGTAAGATCTACTGTTACGAACAATGTGTGCTGACAGTTTATTGTAATCATGGCTGTACAGTGTAATGAATATAATAAATAACCTGTGTATAGCAGCCAGTGATGAGATTAGAGAATATTGGTTGCTAAAGAGAGGTGACCATTATAGACAGGTGGCTGCTTCATGAGATGACCTTTATACACAGGTTTTACTGTAATTGAGGTGTTGTTTCAATTGACCAGTTTTATGCCGCATGTTGATTTGAACAGATTAGACACTAATACATACTTGTTCAATTTCATCAAGGTTCTCTTGCGTATTTAACCGCCGCAACGCACGGTCTCACTGAAGAATGTGAGGAAATTAAAGCCACTTTCAATTTGGATGAAAGCAAGGTAATAAGACATCAACTGTTCTAACTTTGATTTAAATGATTTCATGTAAGCGGTGTTGAAGCAGCTGTAGTATCAACAGTACAGTATATGGTAAGAACGAAAACCTTTTTTGTGATTCTGTAGTTGCCAGCTGTCAATCCAAATGCAAAATTACTTCGTCCTCCTGTACCCATTCTTCAAAACGAAAGCAACTGGCCTCTTCTTACTGTCAGCAAGTCTCTATTTGAAGGTGCAGTTGGTGAGTAATGTAACACAATTATAGTATGTAATAATTTATATTATATTATAATGAATTTGATCCCATAGATCTGATTGGTTTAGAGCTATGATGCTAAATCACTGTATCAACACAAAAACACAACCCTTCTTTGAAAAGACAATCAATTTGGCAATTCAATCTTGACGTCACAAATGAGAGTTTCGATTTTGATCAGGAATTTTGAAAACCGTTAACTTTCACTTAAGAAAGTCATTATGCATAAAAGTTTTTTTAAAGTAAGCTAATTGTTTTACAAAGCAATTGGCAACAACTTTACACAAGCCATGGTGCTTTGGTAATTATAATACTTTATTCTGAAAGATGGGACACCGACAAACAAGTTCTGTTATTCTATTTGCCAGCGCAAAATCAGCCCTTAAGGATACTGTGCAACATTTGCTTGTTTGTATTACCCGTATTCAGAATCAATAGGGTCAAATCATAAAAAATTGAAAATAGAAATTTTGACCTTAAGTAAACATTTTGATTTTTGTTTTTTATGATTTGACTCTATTATTGCAATGGCCAATGATATGAATTTGTTTATTTCAGAATATTGTATGTGTAAATTTGTTTCTGAATTTGATTGTTAAATGTTTGCCGTTCTCTGTTGTAGCTGCTGGTGGGTCTTCTGCAGGTGCCGCTGGCATGGCTGCTATGGATGACGTTGGTGGCATGGATGAAGGAGCCTGGGGTGATTCCGATCTTGTTCTTGATGACGGTAAGACAGAGGCTGTATCTAGTTGTTGAACACACTAAAACAATAATCATAAATATAAATCTAGTCGCATTCTGCTCATTATACAAAATGTGAGCGCTCTGTTTTGAATTCCATTGAGGCGCAGCCAAATTCCATGTTTGTGTTTTTTATAACTGACATGGCCAGACACTGTGCTAAATCAAATGCTTACTGTTTCATTTTATCGTGATCTTAATATAAATGATGATGATAATGATGATGATGAGTTTTATTTGGATTTAATGTGATTTTAATTGTGTTAAATCAATTCTTCATAAAATTTATTTTCAGTCAGCAACATGTTCTTAAATCCACTGTAGGAGTGAATAATGATCAGGAAGATAATTAATATTATATTTATTTAAGATGGCCAATTAGTGTGACCATAGGTCAGGGTCTTAAAATATTAGGAATCCTGTCAGCCTGGATTTCAGATAGCCTGCATGCAGACATACTTTTCCTTTGCATAGTCGGTCTGCGTATTGGCGCCGAGTATCGCATACTCAGTGTTTGCACTGAATTCATATTAAATCAAATATTTACCCAGTTTGGTTTCCTGTTATTACTCAATCTTTTAATATATTTGCCAACCACAACTTGCTACCAAAAAATGGCAGTGGTAAGAAAAATCTGTATGCTAAATTTGGCGCTAATACACAGACGGACTATACGAAGAAAAAGTCTGTCTGCACGCAGGCTATATTTCAGATGGCTAGTAGAAATTCAGATTGAAAAAAAAAACAAGTTGATATTTTCTAATTTCTATGCCATACTTCAACAGCAAAAGATCATAGGAAATGTTGAAATCTTAATCTTGGATTTCTTGAGGCAAAACCTTTTCTCAGACCTTGATCACAACTTTAAATATTGAAGGATTTGAAGCTTCGCTTTGCTTCAACTTTGATCAATTGATTTGTATTCTTTCGCAGAGGGTAACCCAACACTTGTTGATGACGATGAGGACATTCTAGGAGGTGAAGGCGAAGAAGGTGCTGGATGGGATGTTGGAGATGATGATCTAGAGTTACCAGCCGATCTAGTTAGTGAAAGTTAACATTTAGATATTTCATCTGAAGAGAATTACACAGGATTTCTAGTTTTGTTTAAATCTAATCTATAACCATTTATGGCTTTCACAGCATTTACTTATACCTTGATTTATATTATTTGATTGTATCTTTGTGTGATACATCCATGTGAAATACGTTAATAATCATGAAATGGTGTTCATGAACTTTCAGTTAATGGTTCATGAAGTTTATGAACTAAGAGTTTGTTTTTAATATTGAATGTTCCATTCTGTTATGGACAACCCGTTAACAGAATCAAACATTCAATATTGAAAACAGTTGAATCTCTTTTCACTAAATTGTGATGATTTTTATTCTGTGTTTTGTTGTTATTAAAACTGTTGATATGTTCTAATTACAGGGAACAGGAAATCTAATTTCTTCTGGAGAAGATGGTTATTATGTGCCTCCGACAAAAGGTGTTAGCCAAGCACAAATTTGGGTCAACAATTCACAAATAGCAGTTGATCATGTCGCTGCTGGATCTTTCGAAACTGCTGCAAGGGTTGGTAACTAATTTTTATTGTACTTTATTGTCAATTTATATTATTAATGATGATACAACCAGGATGTCGTAAATGTTTTAGTCTTCCTGGAACCACTTCAAAAGATTAAAAAATGTCTAGGATTGAATTAAAAAATGATTCATAATTTTGAAAAAATGTTCATAAAATTCCTAAAATAACTTTATAATTTGAAAATTTGTACGTCTATTTTTCCTCATTTTTTATCTAATATATTGACACGCTGACTGTGACACTTTCACATTACTACGTATCTACGGGTTTGAGATATACATAGTGAATAAAACATAGTCTTGTACACAAACTCTCTCAATTTTCCATGATTATCCGGTTTAAATGTTTTCTTTCATTGTTTATTACATTTGAACGATTGTTCTTTATCTCAAATTGTAGTTACTTAATCGACAACTTGGTGTTGTTGAATTTGGTCCTTATAAAGAATTATTCATGGCTACTTATTCACGTTCGCGGACGTCTCTACCTGGTTCGCCGTGTACGCCAAATCTTTGGGGATTCCCACATCGAAACTGGTAGGAAAACAATGTCTCTGTGTTTGTTTTAATATTCCTATTATTTGTTGTGTAATGTTTGGCTGCATGTGCTACTAGTAGCTCAGTGGTCAAGTGTTTCCACTAATGTGCCAGATCATCTAATTCAATGTTAGGATATGCACATACAGTGTATAATGGCTTAATTTGCAATTTGGATATGTGAATTTCCTGCTTGACTACAACCTTGTTCTGAAATAAGCTATTTCGTTGTCAAGCAATCCTAAATTGATCAGATAATTAGCCAGATTAATCAGAAAGCTAGCAACTTTAATCACAACTTGCAATGGCTGTGTTTGAAATTATGATTTTTCTTCTACTCAATAGAACAGAAATTCCAATTTAGTTTGACTCATATAATATAATTGTTCACATAAATGCAACATATATGTAGCATAGCTGCTGTGAAGATTTTTCCTTGCCTTTTGAAAGTTGTGGATTTTGTTAAATAACAGATGATATTCAGAATCACAACTATTTTTAACAAAGTTTTGAATAATCAAAAGATTTCGGACGTGAAAAACTTTCATCCGACTCAATCCTTGTTTAACAACTTTTGATAAGTGAAAATGAAAATCGTTGTTGACTTGATCAGGTTATGCTGTATCTACTAAAGCCCGGTTTCCACTTGACGAAAAATTCGCTGCAGCGAAAATTTCGCGGCTAAAAAGCCAAGTACGCATGCGCTGTGTGACGTTGCACACAATTTTGGACCACGCAGGTTTCGCTGCAACTTTCGCTGAAGCGAAAAAAGTAGTTGGAATTGATCCTACTTTTTTGCGATTCGCTGCAGCGAAAAGTGAATCAAACCAATGCAAATCATCTGAAAATGATGTTGTCATGACATTTTCAGCAAACAAGATGGCGGGATAAAATTTGTAGCCTGTATTGCTTTGTTGCCTGAAATTTGTAGCCTGTATTTTGTCAATTGTGAATCTCCATTCTCCAGTCACCAAATAACGCAAACAAACACATGGTTTTCTCATGTGAGTATCGTTCTTTTCAATTTTAGACCAATCATTATATAAAACTTTTCAAATGTCGAAGGACGTATTTACGAAGAGAACGGTAAAAATATTCGTTGTTGTAGAGCTTCATTTCCTTTACGAGTAAATGAAACTCTCCTTTCTCTTTCCTGTCTTCAAATAATTTCCGGACCCAGAATCGTTTACTGTATTTCCCTGTATATACTCTACGTCTTTTGAGCAGAAACATTTGAATAATTTGCAGTCGTGCAAGCAATACATCTTCCAAATTGACTGGTGCCATGATGGATTTTCATAAAATGTCGAATTTGGCGCGCGAAAAAAATTTCAAGTGGAAATGAACCAGCGAAAATTTCGCCGCGAAAGTAGACGCGAATTTTTCGCCAAGTGGAAACCCGGCTTAAGTAAACACGTAAACATCTGTGTCTATGTGGGGACTCATTATAATAGCATGTTTTTATCTCAACAGGAAGGAGGCTGGCATGAAACAGGGACTGCCATCGATTGGTTTAAAACTGAACCACCTCGTTAAGAGGTTACAGGTAATATAAGATTTATGCCAATTGATTGCGTAACTGTTGCTTCATTGTATTTTTATTAACACTGTTATATGATGCCTGCATAATCGTGCTATTACTATATGTTACGATTTAATGATTTATTTACACATTTCCATTCCAAGCATCATCTTCCATTCAATAACAAAAACTGTTTATATTACCTCAGTGGATTACTCACCGATTCGTGAACTCTGTATTATTCTTCCATTTAGTCTGCTTATCAATTAACAACCCAAGGGAAATTCACTGACGCCCTTGAAAGATTTCAATCAGTCCTTCTCAGCGTTACACTGCTTTCAGTCGAATCGAAACAAGAAGTCACAGAGGTAGGTCTACCGCTACACTTTCAAACGTCGTGTCGTCCTTTTTTAGGTATCGACCTGCTTTCTCGGATAAAATAATAATATAATAATGCATGTGTGTCGAAGTGACAACCTACAAATGACAACCTACAAAGGATGTCAAAAAGCTGGACAGATAAATTCTTGTTGATGTTGATGTGTTTGATGAAAATAAATGTTGTTCTGAATGATCCATTTATTCTGAAACGTTTTGTTGTAAATTGATCAAACATTTAATTGTCTATACAGTAATATAAGTTGTTGACTACCGTATTACATTAATTCAGATGTATTTTAAAAAATGTTATCATCCTGCTTTGAGTTAGCCTGCGCGCAGACCCAAATCTTTTTTTGATGATTAGTGGGGTCTGCGTAATATGGACAGAAAGCTTGCGTTGGGCGGAAGTTGGAGGGAGTGGCGGAACGTCATTATATTTTAACTCCTGCTGTTCAGCGTTGTTCTACTACAGACGGCGTCATAAACAGCATTTCTGCAAGTCCGATTTTTGTAAATAACAAAACTTTTCACAATCAAAATTGACACTTATTATTTACGAAATAAGATAAGTTGATTCATAACCACGTTCAAATGATTAATACTAACTTAATACAACGTACTATTTCTGTTCAATATGAAATGATCTAAGTTGTCCAATGTTTTTAATGCATTTGTTTTTGACAAAGAAACTCGAAAATTGACATCAGTGATGAGAATTAATCTTTCGTAAAGAAATATTTTTGTAATCCATTGCCATGGCGCAGCGAAAAAGATCTAGAGATTAAATCGTTCTATATCTAATAAAATGATTTGTTCTTTCGATATTACCCATGACAAATTGGCTTTTACCACGAGCACAAACACAATCCAAATGAATTTCAGTATCTTGAAATTAAGTCTTTGTTGGCCGATGCTGCATGTAAAATAGCATGTCATGTAAAATACTTGAAAAGGAATGCGTCAAAAACTTATATTTATCAACCAATGATGTTCTGGTTCTAGTTTTGGAGAACTCGCTAGCGATTGGCTGATGAGCAATAGACAAACAATAGATTTCACACATTTCTGCCACTCCCCCTAATTCAGTCCAGCGCAAGCTTTCTGTCGATATTACGCAGACCCTACTAATCATAAAAAAAAGATTTGGGTCTGCGCGCAGGCTAGCTTTGAGTTAAATTCCTTATTATCTTATTAATGAGTTATCATTCTTTATTCATAGGCTCAACAATTGTTAGGAATTTGTCAAGAGTATATTCTTGGTTTACAAATGGAATCAGCTCGCAAAGACCATCCAAAGGTAATTACAGAAATTTTTATGCATCCCTTTCAAGATCGGTTATCAATGTTCTGTGTCGGCCGAAGGGTGTCACTAATGTTTAATCTTCCAGGAATGATGTTGTCATGTTGAAAACCTTCTTGTATTGAATTGAAATATGTCATATTCTAAAGAAATGGTTAGAAACATTTCTGAAAGTTGACTTACTTTGATTTATGAAATCCAAAAATCAAAATTTTAAATGAGATAATTATCTTGATCATTGAAAACCTTGTGAATTTATCACTGCCTTCCAGGAACCAGGTTTCCAGGTGTGCGCTGGGAAATATGTAATTTACCATTTTCTTTGTTGATTATGTCTGACCACAATTTTTGGGGGGGATTTATCATTTATCTGCAAACCGGGTAAGGCCGTAAGCCCTTCCTGACGCCAACCAATAGTGATCCGCCCAGGAATTGAACCCAAGACCTGTGGGCTGTGGTCCAACGCCCTAGCCACTACACTAAAGATTTGTGGCGCTCTTTGTGTAGCAAATATGATATGCCAAAGAGGGATGTGTAATCCTGCATAATAACAGTCAGTTTAGTTACGTCCCATAGCTGTCTGTTGTTTTAATTGCCTCTTTTTATGGCCTTTAGTGCACTTATGTGTTATGTCAGCTATCCAAGTTATTATTGTATTGCACTGTTTAATATACTTTCAAACTGTTTTCTTAATGGTATGGAACAACATGCCAACATCTTAATTTTATCTGGTTGCTGGTTTGTTATTTCCAGGCTTCTGCATCGGATGTTAAACGAATCGCTGAGGTTTGTTATTGCTTCTTTGTTGTGCATATCATAATTAATTACTGATAGGTAAAGATGCGAATCTTCATCTGTTTGAATATTTTGTTTATTTTGTTGATTACTTCGAATTTTACAGAACTCTACTGGTTACCTTTTCCTTAATTGAGATATGTTTAGAACTTTTCAAAATCCTTATTTTCAGCCTATTTTGACATTTTCTTATTTACCAGTGCAGTGTCCGACAAAATGTTTTACCTTCCACTAACCTTGAATTTTTAGATAAAAGTTTTGGTAATTTTACTAACATAAAATTGTAAAATCGAAACTTTATTTAGCTTTATGTCTAGCATTCTAACTTTTCCTTCTGAATTTTGATAGCCTTCCACAAACTAGGTTTGCTCGTTTCAATTTTTTAAACATTTCTGTTTGATTTGTTTCAGATGGCAGCTTATTTTACGCATTGTAGTCTTCAGCCTATCCATCTGGTCCTTACACTTCGAACAGCGCTAAACTTATCATTTAAGGTTTGTATATAATTGTGTTTTTAATCTGTGCTAGTGAATATAACCATAACTCAGTCCCGATATCCTATAGAAAGATAATACCGGTACGAAAAATATGTGTTGAAAGAAAGGCCCCAAAAAGTGTCAAAAAAATTGATTGAGTTTGTGTAAATAAAAAGTTCATGAACTTGAAAAAATGTGGTTTGAGTTCATGTAACTTTGATAAGTTCATGGACTGTTTATGAACACCTTGAAAGATAATTTCTTGAATTATTTTATCAGGGTAGAAGAAAACGAAAGGTGTTAATTGTTTAATAACTTTATTTTTATATAGCTCAAAAATTACAAAACGGCCGCATCGTTTGCAAGGCGTCTTCTTGAACTTGGTCCAAAACCAGAAGTGGCATTACAGGTAAGCGAGAGTATGGTTATCTTTCTCATTGGTCCGTACTTTAGCCAACAGATATTTCGCTATTTTGCTGTTGTCCCTAGATTCCTGCTTTCTATCAAACTACTTTGATTTGTTTTTTCAATTTTTCTAAAATAAAGAGCTGATTTAATTTTGTGTTTACATTTGCTGTTACTATCACTATGTAAGTCAATTTTATTTATTTTTTCAACATGGAAAGTTTAATATAACTCCCCATAATACCCTCACTATTGTGTTTCAATAAACTAGAATACCAGTTACACGCAATGCGTGTTGTAGAGGCTACATGCATATATTAGCTACATGCATGAGGGGCTATAACGTCCACAAATATCAAAAACTTGATTAATAGCAGATAATAAGAGATGCATTATTTACACATTTATGTGGCAAAATTATTTTATTGTACAGTATTTATTGTTTTTTAACTGTGAGACTTGGTGATGGCAATTTATATATTTACGGGATACCGTTGATAACCCTGGAGCATGCTACATATAGCTGACCATGAGTTATAAAATTGAATTTCATAATTTCTTTGCCATATTTGCAATTTCTTCTTCTCATTATCGTCTAGAAATAATTTCATAGTGGTCCGAGATAAATCGGATAATTATAGGCGAATCAGATTCAACATATTTGAATCGGATTCTGTAAGTAGTTTAATTTATAATAACATCCTTGTAGAATCATCATCATCAAATTCATCACGTGTTCCGTAAATTGAGTTTATTAACGCAAATGTTCTTTCTAAGTTGTAATAAGGAAGCAAAGCTTTCCTAAATGCTACTTCTAAGTAATCTGAATTTGAAAAGGATATTAAGTGAGATTTTGCCCTCTATTCTCTTTCACTAATTCAATCAGATCACATTTAGTTGGTCAATTGTTGACCACTGGGCAGCACCGGTACGCGATTTGACAAACAGATAGAAGTTGTGACCACCTGCGCGCGCATGTGCCGTAACATATCCAAAGCGGTCAAATTGCTCTAATTGTGCGGCCAAAGCCTAACACGTAAGTTATCTTTACAAAATGGCGATCAGAAGCAGACGTAAAACGAAGGAAACCTATGACTTATATTTAGATTACACTTTATATTTCTTAATGAAAATTGAACACTTGATTACACTTCGCAATAAAAAATTTACGATTAAATGGATTCAGAAAAACTTTTATTATCAAGTCAAATAGTCGACGGCATAAATCTTAATTCCTGAATGTCATGGCCTATTATTTGATTATTCTATGGTTCTAGACACACTGTAGTCGAGAATCTATATCGCTAATTAGGTAAGCACATAATAAACTATGACTTATCTAAGATTGAAACTGTTGACGGTATTTGATAATTCTTCAACAAACAGCAGCTCGATATTTATTCTGCAAGAACACGACAGTCGAGTTCAACAAAGTCTAGAAACCTTCTATACGTTGGCAATAAAAACTGTCTGGTTCTTTTAAAAGCGCGCACTAATTTATCTAAAACTGGTTGCACATTTAAAATAAATAATAAACTACCATGATTCTAAGTTTGACTATAATTGCTTGACTCTTTAATACCAAAGTTATTTACTTTGCAAAATACGAAGTATACTATACTCTTTCCGCTTTGTTGACAAAGTCTCAAAGCCATTTTTACTTTTTGAATTATAAGGTATCTCAATCAAAGCAAGGTAATGCCGATGACTACATATCACTCAACATGTATCACATGCATACACATTTATCGACGTAAATTGATAAAATTTCATGAAAAAGTATCAAGTTTAATATGTTTAGATATATAATCATCCAAGTTGCCAAAGGTTTTTTGGGGGGAGGGGGTGTCAAAATGTAGGTCTTTCATTTACTTCAACTTGTAGGTCTCTCCAAATAAATTGAGACATGCAGATGACTAGATATCACTAGGTAGTACTCTTAGACATGTATCAAAATCAATTCAAAATATTTCTTGAAAATCGACCAAGTTTATATTTAGATACAGCCACTTAAGTTGACAAAGGGGGCATTTGGGTTTATTCAAAAAGCTAGGTTTACACTTTCTCCCACTTCTAGGTAGGTTTCTCAACATAAAACAAGGGATGCCGATGATAATATATCATTAGAGATTACTCCTAGACATGTATTGAAGTAAATTCAAAATAATTCTCGAAAATTGATCGAGTTTATATTTAAATATAGCCACTTAAGTTGACAAATGGGGCATTTGGGTTTTTCAAATAGCTGGGTTCACACTTTCTCCAGCTTTTAGGTCCGTCAAATTAAAACAAGGGGTGCCAATGATTAGATATCATTAGAGATTACTCCTTGACACGTATCGAAGTAAATTCAGAACATTTCTTCAAAAAAGATCTAGTTATATTTTGATAGAGCCATTCAAGTTGACAAGGGGTGCATTTTGGGTTTTTCAAAAAGCTGGGTTCACACTTTCTCCAGCTTCTAGGTCCGTCAAATTAAAACAAGGGGTGCCAATGATTAGATATCATTAGAGATTACTCCTTGACATGTATCGAAGTAAATTCAGAACATTTCTTCAAAAAACATCTAGTTATATTTTGATAGAGCCATTTAAGTTGACAAGGGGTGCATTTTGGGTTTTTCAAAAAGCTGGGTTCACACTTTCTCCAGCTTCTAGGTCCGTCAAATTAAAACAAGGGGTGCCAATGATTAGATATCATCAGAGATTACTCCTTGACATGTATCGAAGTAAATTCAAAACCTTTCTTGACAAAATATCTAGTTTATATTTAGATAGAGCCACTTAAGTTGACAAGGGGTGCATTTTGGGTTTTTCAAAAAGCTTGGTTTTACACTTTTTCCAACTTCTAGGTCTCTGAAAGTAAATTGAGACAGGCAGATGACTAGATATCACTAGATGGGACTCTTAGACATGTATCAAAGTAAATTCAGAACATTTCTTCAAAAAACATCTAGTTTATATTTTGATAGAGCCATTTAAGTTGACAAGGGGGGCATTTGGGGTTTTTCAAAAGCCGCATTTTCACTTTCTCCAACTTCTAGGTCCCACCAGATATTACTTGTAAACGACACCCAGCGTCTGTGGAGTTTAATTTGTGTTACAGTTTGTATATTTGTTCAACTATTAGAACATTGAGGAACAAATGAAATCGTTAGAACATTGAAACAACATAACACTAAACACATGAATATCTTTGCTATTAAAATTAACTATTTCAAATTAATAATTCCGTCGTCGTAGAACACCCAAACACCTGACAAACAACTGTCACAAATTGAGGTGATGTGTACGTAAAACAGCATGTGCACAGTCTAACTGCATGCTGCTGAGGATGACTGCCACATCTTTGAGAGATAAAGTAAATCCAACAACTAAATTCCCTTGTATTTCATGTATTTCTTAATAAATTATATTTATTTCAAGCATAAAAAATGATTGAAAATAGGGCAGATTCAACATTAAATATCTCCGCTTATACAGTTTCAAACTAAGAACTCATTGTCACCATTCTTCATCATTTAGCTTCAGCTACTTGAATCTGTGTTAAAAATTTGTTGTGTCATGTGCTCTTTAAACTAGGTTACCTATATAAGCAAAATATCTAAATTCTCTAATTGCTCAGAATTCTAAAAATAGTGTTACGTTATGATTGAATATAGTGCTTTCAAAACAATCCCGAAGTAACATTACGTTATAAGTTAAAGAGATGACATGCTATCATCTATTACATTCAAATAACGACACCATAATCAAACTTAGGCATAATTCAGAATACCTATTCATGTAGCTACGTCATCCAAGTTCAACATTTGTAATTAAACAATCATGTAATAATATAAAAAGAGGCCGATAAATTAGGAATTCCATTAATTAATTAACTAAATAAAAAGCACAAACTTCATGAAAAAATATTAATTTAAGATATAAAATATATAGCCTCAAATTGATGTATCTAAATATACACTAATAATAACATAAAAGTGATTGTGTAGTCATTGCTGTTTTAATATTGTTTGATGCCATAAAAGCAGAGCTGTTTAATAATAGATAAATACAAATATGAGACATTCATATTTGCTACTAATAGTTTCGCCTTGAGCGATCATCATGCAATTTAATCTATAGATATGATATGAATGTCTGATTTTTGTGTTTATTTATTATTAGATATGAACTAGATATTTTTTCAAGAAATGTTTTGAATACTTGCCTAAGAGAAATCTCTATTGATATCTAGTCATCGGCATCCCTTATTTTAATATGAGGGATCTAGAAATTGGAAAAAGTGTAAATCCGGCTTTTTGAAAAGACACAAATGCCCCCTTTGATAACTTAAATGGCTCAATCTGAATATAAACTTGATATTTTGTCAAGAAATGTTTTGAACCTACTTCAATATTTGTCAAAGAGTAATCTCTAATGATACTTAATCATCAGCACCCCTTGTTTCACTTTGAGGGACCTAGAAGTTGGAGAAGGTGTAAGCCCAGCTTTTTGAAAAACCCCAAATGTCCCCTTTGTCAACTTAAGCGGCTATATCTAAATATAAACTGGATCCTTTTTTGAGAAATATTTTGAATTTACTTCGATACATGTCTAAGAGTAGTATCTAGTGATATCTAGTCATCCGCATGTCTCAATTTATTTGGATAGACCTACAAGTTTAAGTGAAAATCCAGCATTTTGACCCCCCTCCCCCAAAAAACCTTTGTCAACCTCTGGATGGTTATATATCTAAACATAATAAACTTGATACTTTTTCATGAAATTTTATCAATTTACGTCGATACATGTCTATGCATGTGATACATGTTGAGTGATATGTAGTCATCGGCATATCTTGCTTTGATTTGAGAGACCTTATAATTCAAAAAGAAAAAGATGGCTTTGAGACTTTGTCAAGAAAGCGGAATGAGTATAGTATAATTCGTATTTTGCAAACTAAATAGCTTTGGTATCAAAGAGTCAAGCAATTATAGTCAAACTTAGAATCATAGTAGTTTATGAATTATTTTAAATGTGCAACCAGTTTGAGATAAATTAGTGTGCGCTTTTAGAAGAACCAGAGAGTTTTTATTGCCAACGTAGGCCTAGGCCTATTTGATATTCTATAATCTATGGCCTATCGAAGGCATTCTAGACTTTGTTGAACTCGACTGTCGTGATTTTGAAAAATCAATATCGAGCTGCTCTTTGTTGAAGCATTATCAAATACTGTCAACAGTTTCAAACTTAGATAAGTCATAAATTATTATGTGCTTACCTTTTTAGCGATATAGATTCTCGACTACAGTGTGTCTAGAACCATAGAATAATCAAATAATAGGCCATGACATTCAGAAATTAAGATTTATGCCGTCGACTATTTGACTTGATAATAAAAGTTTTTCTGAATCCATTTAATCGTAAATTTTTTATTGCGAAGTGTAATCAAGTGTTCAATTTTCATTAAGAAATATAAAGTGTAATCTAAATATAAGTCATAGGTTTCCTTCGTTTTACGTCTGCTTCTGATCGCCATTTTGTAAAGATAACTTACGTGTTAGGCTTTGGCCGCACAATTAGAGCAATTTGACCGCTTTGGATATGTTACGGCACATGCGCGCGCAGGTGGTCACAACTTCTATCTGTTTGTCAAATCGCCACCGGTACCAACGATTTGTGACATTTGTTACCTGAATGCAATCTGAAAACTATTTCATTTGAAACTTGAATGATGATAATATCATCATGATTAACATTTGTAGTGCTGTTTTAAGAATGTGTGTATTTCACTCAGGGTTTTAATTTACAGTTTTACATTTTGTTCGAGCTATACGTATCAATTCTATATCCTCGTTTGTGCCTGTTTACAACTTGCATTCTTGAGTTCGGAGTTTTAACTCGTCTTGCTCCTGTCGTGCTTATGTAATAGGCTCACGCAATTGCTAGACACACTTGAACATGTGATACATGAAAAAGCAGGACAAAGGAAATGGCTAGTTTGCATTGATGACATTGATATCTCTTTTTTTCAACACCAACTTGAGAAATTTTCGCACAGCTCGCTGCTTGTACTAGGTAAACAGAATATTCAACAGGCTGCATGGAGTCATGCGCAGTAGCATCCTGTCCCGTCTGATATTTTGGCCACATCTGAATTAAATCTGAATCTCGCACGATTGACTGTACTTCGGTTTGATTTGTATTTCAAACTCAACTTGACTTTGAGATTTCTGATGGCGGCCAGAAAATGGCGGTCTTGTCCGAATGTAATGAGATTAAAGTTTCAAAATAACAGCTTTCGACAATAGTCATCGTCATATAATATAATTTGTGTGGATACAAAGTTCTTATCCTGGTCATCGTAAAATTCCAGTACAGTTGATGTAACATTTATCAATTATTTGCACGTCTACGTTGTTACTTATCAACGAACAGTCTAAGAGACAGAGACAGAGTACACGGTGTATTTTTAAATAGCTAATATTGAATATTGGACAGGGTAAGGGAAGATATTTGAAAAATTAACATGAAGTATGGTGTAATCTAACTCAGCTTTGAATAGTAAGATATGATAATATCAATATAACATCAAAACATGAATAGATTGTACACATAGAATCCGGCATAGAATAGGCTAGTCTATATTTTCTAAAGTCATTGCTCATAGACCTTCAAATCATAGTCTATAACCTACATTAATCAGGAAAGTAAGGAAAGGAGCTCACTCAATCAACTGCGGTAATAATTGATGATAGTCAGGCTTAGTGATCCATTGTCTATGATATGATTATCATATATACATGTATTTATCAGCTTTAATTTTAATCAATTCATTGAATAAGAAATTGATTTTTTAAATCTTTATAATTCTCAAACATTCAATATATTTCAAAATTGTTAGTTATGATGTGATATGTTAATATAGTACTTCTTATCAATAAAATCTCTACCAAGCCACAGAGTTTTGACTGAAACAAGTCAGTTGCAGTGTATTGCGCTGAAAGTCGTCATACCATAAACAAGACCATACGCATTGAAGTGTGCATCAGATCGAATTTACACAAAATTGATTACGGGTATGAATGTTGTAATGATCCGATTCGATTCCAATCCGATTTGAAGCAATATGCCAATTATAAATATAATCCGATTCGAAGCAAATAATTTGTAATTAATGTAAACTAATCCAAGTTTTTAATGTATAGATTTATGGATGATTGCTTGATACAGTCTCAGGCGCTTTAATCAGATGTCTTTTAACTTGATGCTGGATATTCTGCGTTAGACACTTAGTTATCATCATCATCATCATTTATTCAGAACCTTTAAGTTATACAAACTTTTTTTCAAAGGACTGATAAAGACAAAAAAAAGACACTTAGTTACTAGGCTACTACTGTGATAAAATACAAAACTACCACACAGCAATAATAAATACCAGCATGAATAAATGTGACGTACTATCACTGTATGTTGTATAGCTGGCTTTGCTATAACAACAACTAATTGATATTCGAGACCCAATGGATAGTGAGCACAATGAAGGCTAAACTGTATCTCATTTATTATTCAATCTACACATAGACAACATAGATAGATTACAGGAATTATATAGGGTGCTGACATGAGACAGTCACATACAGCACATCAAAATGATAATACAATACGTACAATGAATCAATAATCTTGATCATTTCCTTGAAGAAATTGTATAATTCATTTCACATCAAACGTGTAATTGATGTACTAGAGAGTGGAATACTAGAGAGTGGAACATGAATGTCGCTATATGTACAAGAAGCAGTCAGTTGAGAGGAAACTAGAACACATTGATTAATCGCTACAAAGTACAAATACTCTTCCAAGTTTCAAAATCCGAAATCATCTGGAATACTACCTGGATGCAATCCAATCTGATTGGATTCGCACATCTTTAATACGCAGGTGCAAAATAAATGAGGCTCAAAACTTTCAGAGGTTAAATTTGTTATTCACAACTAACATATATATGTACTTTTGGAATGGTCAAATTCTTTAATTATTATATTTTCTTATTCGTAATTGACAATATTGTCACTTTAGTTTTACTTTCGTTGTGGGTTTGATTTTAAACACAGCCAAAAAGGTTGAAGGTTGTTCACTTAAATTATACCTGTCCGATATGACTCTGTGATAGTATGATTAATGTAGATTCTATTACAAAGTTTATATTATAGAGGCCAAAGGGTATGATTCTTCATTACTCAGAAATTTGGTCCTAATGCTTTTAAGAAAGTTTCTTTTAAATTTTATTTCATTTTATTATTACAAAATATTTCATTAATTATTATCATATGATTTTCACATAGATTTATCTTTGGTTGGTGCTACGCAAATAAGTAGGCATATTCCTCTACGAAAAATTTGTTGAGTCCATAACTATTCATGAACCTTAAATACAAGGCTGTTTTACAAATTCTGGGCAGTAGTCACTTTTCTGAGAAGTTATTTTAAATGTAGTTTTTCGATTTGAATAGGCCTTTCAAGAAACATTAGAATAACTGTTGTGTTGAGCCGTTTCAACTTTTCAAAGTGCAGTACTATACATACTGATCTTCATACTATACACTTATTTTTGTGCAGCTTTCAATTCTTACTGACAATTTTTACAGCCTTGATAGTTTGAGCTGAACATAGCTATAGCTGGTTAAATGACCTGTTTTTCATGAACAATTCATGAATATTTGTTGGTCCATTTAAAGTTCAAGAACTGTTATCACAGCCTGCATTTTGCGTATACTTTTACGGATTAACCAAAGAGCAGCAGACTAGGTGGCAGCCATGGGCCTTGTGAGAGGATCAAAACAGACAGGGAAACTTGCACTAGCGCAAGTTAAATAGGCACCTTCTCCAAACATTCTTGAGCACGAGCTTTACATAGCGTATACTTTATTTCTAATCATCGATAATATAAAGGACACCAATGCCATGTATCCTTGTTCAGTAGATTATGTAGGCAATCAAGGTGTTTTTGCATACTGTTGGTTCTCCCAGACGTCAGCACAGTATTCGAAATGATGGAAAACAAAGGCATCAAACAAAATCTTTCTTGTTTCTAGATGTAAACATCAAGTGAAATTTACTACTGTTGTGCAGGAACGTTTTCTAATTCATGATTGGTAAATTGATAGTTGTTAAATGAATTCAATTAATTTCGACAATACAGGCAAAGAGAAATTGCTCCATAATTATTGTTATCCTGTTTATGAATATATTTGTGAATAGGGTTAATTTGACTACCTTGAACAATGCACACTGAAAATACCCACGTGACAAGAGAGAGATTCAAAACTCAGAGGGGATGTAAGAGGAGAGTTTCCAACAAAATCAGTACAAAATTAGAAACGCATTTGATTGATTCTGAAGTGACTTAAAAGAAGGTAGTAGGGGAGACAGATTAGCTACAAGACTCGAGTAACAATGGCTTCAAAGGTTTTGGTACAGCATTGTGCTGCCCAGGGTTGCACCCATGTAGCTTTTTCTGCTACAGTATTCCAGGACCACGCCAAACGCCTAATCTTATTAAAATTAATTTGAAAACAATGGCCTCTATACAGCAGCCACCCGTCTACAGTGGTCACTCTTGGTATGCCTGAAATAGTATTTTCTATCTAATCAACCCTGCATATAAAGGCCACCTGCATCTAATGGTGTGATGGGATAATTTTGTTTCACTTCGCAGTTTACAATTTAAATTTAACCACATAAGCTTCAAGCTCGTTTGCATGGGGATGAATGTCTGAACAGCAATCAAATTTATAATCAACTAATTGAAATTACTGTTAGCTCTATTACATGAAAGTTACTGGTACGTATAGATAAAATACATTGTGTGAGGCGATGAGGAATCTAACCCTGGTCTCCCACAGGGACTACATGCACTCTACTATTGAGCTACCAGTCTACATTGATCAATTTATCTATCTCTCATAGCTGGCTGCTATACACAGATTTCAACTGTATCTAGCCTATTTCTAAACTTCAACTCATTATTTTGATATTTGCCTTAAGAACATCAATTTTCATAAATGTATAATATTTTTAGTAAAAGAGTACACACACAGAAGTAGGCCCTACACGAAATATAAACCATCCCTCTATTGTTTCATGATTTCTGCCAAGGCATGTTAGGGGCATATTTGCTATTGAAATGTTAACATTTCTCTTTGCCGATTATTAGGCTTAATCTACAAAACATATGTCCGCGTACAGTCGAGCTCTCAGCCTCCCGTATGTCTAACATAATTTTCTAGGAGGTAGTTTGATATCACGAGACATCCTGATGAAGATTACCGATGTTGCTTAAATTTTAATTATCTTGACTGATCACCTCAGAATGCCGTCTCTTTCAACTTTGTAGCCTAGGGGCCTACCCTTTATAAATCAAAAAGTAGCTTAGCCTATAATCTTGTAGATTGTCCATTAGTTATTTGTTGTGTAAGTATCTCATATTGATGCATATACACACATGTTGATACATATTAATTAATAATTATTATAGGCAAGGTGTAAAGGATTATGACAAAGTAATCGTCCCAAATGCCACAATTATCCTGTTTCTGCAAGTGGTTAAGAATCCATTTATTAGCTGTGCTATATCCACGGTGGAACACTTTATCAGAGGATTTTGTTCTGCAAGTAGCCTACATTTCTATGATTCTAAACAATATTACAAACATTTACTCTGGCTCAGTGTTGCAAAGTCTACAATACGAATAGATAAGTTTGTTTACTATTTCAGATAAGTTGTTTTTAAAAACAATAATTATTAGTTTTCAACTGAATTGAGATACTGTATACAAGGTTGTGGTGTGTGCTTGTGTGTAGTGGAGACCAAAAGCTCTTCCATAATAGTCGCTCATTAATGTTAGCTTTTTTGTAATTTAATAAATACTATATCAGATCAAAGACAGTGGATCACTAAGCCTATCTATCATCAGTTAGTACCTTAGCCCTTACTTGATTGAGTGAGCTCCTTCCCTTACTTTTCTGATTAATGTAGGTTATGGACTATGATTTGAAGGTAGGCTAGTCTACGAGCAATGACTTTAGAAAATATAGATTAGCCTATCGAAGTGCTTATATGTCCGTACGTACCAATAAGAAAATTATTCTATTATTCGTCCGTACGGACCAATAACAGGAATTTTTTTCGTTATTCGTCCGCATGGATCCTTGGGGATTAGGGAGAGTCGTTACCAGGCTTCATTCCTCAAGAATTGGCGCCACTTTTACGCTGAACATATTTTCGTCGTTTCTCATCGTGGAAGGTTGCTAATGAAATATTATTCGTCCAACTAGTTTAGTTAATTTAATTCAATCATGGCTGCTTTATTTGTCGGTGATACCAAACTTGCCTGCTTACAACATGCAAGACGTTCAAAAAAGATGCCAAACACAAATCTTGGAAAGGCTTGTGTTTGCCTTGATCATCAAAGAGCCGTTGCCGTAGAGGCAGCCATTTTTTATTAAAAGAAATTAAAATGCGTTTTCAAGGTATTCGATTATAGCTTTAAAAGACATTTGAACGTAACTAATTTGAAAGGAAGAATATGCTTCATGTTACGATTTTCTGTATTTGTTTTTCTGTATTAAAATTCTTTAAAATGTTTGCGTTTGCCTCGATCATCGAAGAATCCCCGGGAAGAGGCGTAGAGGCAGCCATTCTTCTGTCGTAGAAATTAAAATTCGTTTCCAAAGTATTTGATTGATGCTTTTAAAGATATTGAACGTAATTAATTTGAATAAAAATAAACATTACGACAAAAGTGATATTTGTAACTTATATTATACAACGGACAAATAATTTATTATTCAATTGTTGGTACGTACGGACGAATAAGGTATTTTTTTTATTATTGGTACGTACGGACGAATAAGGTATTTTTTTATTATTGGTACGTACGTACGAATAATGGGGATTTAGTCGGTATTCGTCCCCAGATTACGGACCAATAACATAAGTTTTTCGTTATTCGTCCGTACGGACAAATAATCAAAACAATTTGTTATTCGTCCGTACGGACCAATAAGGTTAGCCTTAGCCTATTCTATGTGTAGCCTACAATCTATTCATGTTTTGATGTTATATTGATATTATTATATCTTACTATTCAAAGCTGAGTTAGATTACACCATACTTCATGTTAATTTTTCAAATATCTTCCCTTACCCTGTCCAATATTCAATATTAGCTATTTAAAAATACACCGTGTACTCTGTCTCTGTTAGACTGTTCGTTGATAAGTAACAACGTAGACGTGCAAATAATTGATAAATGTTACATCAACTGTACTGGAATTTTACGATGACCAGGATAAGAACTTTGTATCCACACAAATTATATTATATGACGATGACTATTGTCGAAAGCTGTTATTTTGAAACTTTAATCTCATTACATCCGGACAAGACCGCCATTTTCTGGCCGCCATCAGAAATCTCAAAGTCAAGTTGAGTTTGAAATACAAATCAAACCGAAGTACAGTCAATCGTGCGAGATTCAAATTTAATTCAGATGTGGCCAAAATATCAGACGGGACAGGGTGCTACTGCGCATGACTCCATGCAGCCTGTTGAATATTCTGTTTACCCTTGTACTATATCACCGTCATAAAAGCCGAAACTTGTCACATTTCATGTGTTAGTAAATGTGTGAACTTTCGCTCCACTTGCAGACATAAATAGTCGACATAGATCATTGAAATTTGACACTGAGAAGTGAATTGACGGTTGCTTGTCAATCGTGAACTATTCGCAAAGTCCAGTTAAATTAAAAAACTTTGATTCAGCAGAATAAGCTCCTGAACAATAAGTCCACTTAACTGTAGCTATGCAATTTCTAAACATTTTAATTAGCATTTTATTATTTCCAAGAGTCTTTAATAAATACATCCATGTCATTCTAAATTTGTTTACATTTAAACAATAGCAGCGGTACTTTTCATGAATTAATAAATGCGTGAAAAGAACACATACATACACACAGGCACGACGTATGGATCTCTATTTGTATATAGATACGTGACCTAGATAGATCATTGAAATTTAAAATACTTGGATTCAGCAGAATGTATTCCTGTAAAATTTCCTTCTTGTATAAAAATAAGTTCCCATAGTTATGCTATTACTAAAGCATATCGAAATATTTAAATTGGAATTTTACAATTTTATTATTTCTGTGGGCCTTTATATAATTACTTGATACATCCTTGTTATTCTAAACCTGTTTACATTAACACAATAGCAGCGGCGACGATCGTCGGAACACCATGACAACAGAGAAACGGACACCTACTCGACAAAAAGAACGACACTGGCGTTGTAAATATCTTACTTTTTTGCAGAAAATCGTTAATATCTCTTCATACAATAAAAATCTAAAATAAAATATTAGCGCAGCTCGCTGTTTGGACAACGACGATCATTTTAAGCTATAGTTTGTCACATTTCATAGATTAATAAATGCGTGAAAAGAACACATACATACACACATGCACGCACGGATCTCTATTTGTATATAGATAGATCTTTGAATAGTCTTCTGATGTTACAACGTCACACACATTTCATCCTCATCATTATTTATCTATAATTTCATAGTTTATCAATTTGTGATGTTTTATTTTTAGACTCGTAAGATTTTGCAAGCGTGTGACAAGAACCCAACGGATGCAGTTATCTTTGAATATGATGAATTGAATCCCTTCTCTGTCTGCGCGGTTTCATACACACCAGTCTATAGGTGAGCAGTGTTGTTGTTGTTGACGTCCTACATCTCGACGATTAAAGTTAAATCAATTGTTAATTATGATATTCCACCTGTTAGAAATTGTTAAACAAGATTTGGCCATGACAATTATCAGAGTCTTAAAACCAGATTGCACCATAGATAAGCACGAATGTCACTCAACCAAGCTACAATTAAGAAATTGATGCACAGTTTCCTATGAGCCATTGATATTTGGCGCACAAGAGGCACGTAAGGAGAAAACGAGAAGGCATCAGGAAATCACAATGTTTAGAACTTTCTCCTGGGGCTTGTGGTATAATAACTAGCACAGTGTTGTGAACTTTCTTACGCAGAAGTTGAGTTGATGTTTTTGAATGCTCCTGATCGTGATATCAAGTTTGAAACTGCAAGCAATTGCATTTTCAAAACCATGATTTGTTCTTTGTTGATATGATGATTCAGCGTAACTCTGAACCAATCAGATTTATCGAATCAATTTTGTTATTATACATCATAATTATATCACATAATTTTATTTCCACCCTGTTTACAAAGGTAACCTGCCTATTGCAGCCAACTCCCGTAGGTAACGACATGTTACACATTTAACACATCATTATTCAGTGTAGACATTATTTGTGTGTCATTGTTTACTGATGTAGGGGTAAGCCAGAAGAGAAATGTCCCTTGTGCAAAGCTGTCTTTTTACCAAAACACAAAGGAATCATCTGTCCAGTTTGCAAGGTAAGTTCCTAATATATATCTACCATGTTTTATATGGATGAGAATGCTTTATTCTGCCACTTCCCCCCTTAAAAAGCTTTACTTTGATGTTAATATTTTCTATTTATAGGTTGCTGAAGTCGGTCGACCTGCTGATGGAATGAAAATTTACAACCAACAAACTCGTTGAACAAATAAATGAATAAATACAAATTAGCTGGAAAGAATTAATTAAAGAACTTTATCGATTGTCAAAATCAAAACGTTTTGATACAATATAAGCTGTAGTCGCCATAACTGAATTACACCTTGCAGACAATTAAACATTAATTAGAATATTATTATTATATCCCTTTTAATTGTTATAGTACGATCTATGTATCACTTCTGACCGTCTGTGTATTCTATTACATAATTAGTTATGTCTGAAAATTAAAATTAACATGTTTTTATTGTCTTGGAAACTTATAGCTGGGTCACTAAATGTATTCCATATGTTCATAACTAACAATATAATTAATTGGTTTGTTGACGCTGGAAATTTTTGTCTACAATTTTTGTAGCGCCTTCAAAATTCAATTTCGTTGAAAACTGTTACGTATTATCTGTGGTACGGTTCTGTTTTTAATTCATTAACAAATAAATGGTCGTAATTTCATTCACTTTAATGGCTTTGCAATTTTACCATGTTTTACCGGGTTCTGTAGATTAAGTAAATATTGCTTGAACTTTATTGTTGTTTACATTACAAAAGGCATTATTTCATTATTTAAAAAGAAAAGCTTATTGTGTTTTGGGTCATTGAAAATGACAAATAGTGCAGTATTCAATTTAGAAAGCGATGCAACCAAAAATTCACACTAGCACACCATGTTTTTATAAAAAAAATCGATTTAGTGAACACTAAAATATTAAATTTAATAAATATTTAATTATAACAAATCTTATTTGAGAACTGATAAAATAATAATTCGTTTGTTTATATGGTCACAAATACGTAGAATGAATCAAAGCCATATTGGTCATTTATTGGTTAATAAAACAATGGAGTCGATGGAGTGACCAATCATTACCTCATTTCATAGTACTACATTCAATCCCCATCTCTTTCGTCGCGTGCATTCAGACAGCACCGGCAATACATTTACCATCAGAGCAAAATACAGCTATCATTCTTATCAAATTAACTTCTTTATCGCAACTACGATATAAAATCACTCTCATTTGGATATTTATTCTATCGCATGGCTGTCGACTCAAGGTGAGTTTTACATTATACATTTTAAATTCAAAGTTTATATACACTATATTTTTCTGAAATTGTTTTCTTACTGCCTCATGTGTTTGTTTTTGATGAATATTTAAATATGTTAACACTGACTGAAATATATTCCCCTTGGCCGCTGTTTTATATGACAGCATATTTGGTAGACTTTCGCTGAAAAATCCCCCTTCTCCTCCAAAGCCATAAATTAAATCCGGCCGTGGACAACAGCTGCCAACGTCAGCTAAAGAATATATCCATCCATTAATATTTATTGTACTTTTGCAAACTGAGTTTATTTACAAGCCTGTCTCATAAATATATTTATCAGTTTGGGAAATACCCTAGAAGGCTGGACTGGCAATATTGTGACCTATGTCCTATGTGTTAATATAGTCATTGATGTGTAAACATTTATCGATCAAATATAATTTAGGTTTTGGAACATGCGTAAGGTCGTTTAAACCTTGCAAATAGGTTGCGACACACATTTTATAAAAACAAAACGAATGTGTTTTGTTGTTCAGCATGCTTATCCTTTATTAAAATAGTTTTCATTCTGATAGTTCTATAGTTACAGAACATAGACACAGTCTGGAAACACAAAAGATCAGATGTCATAATAAAAGGCGTTCTCTGTGATCTTGATCGCACCCCCCCCCCCTTGCACTCCTATTAATATACCACCTTATTATATAATACAAAAGAATCCGTCTGAAGGTGGTTAACCGCTAAACATTTCAAAAGAACTACATCTTACTATTGTATTGCAATGACAAAGGCCAATGCAGAAGTTGAAGTGTAGTTCATCAAATCAAAATATTATTATTATTTATTTACTGTGATGAGAAAAATGATATTGTCCTAATCAAAGCGTAATATAATGTTTTACTAGCCTTTATTATGTATAGGCCTATGTTAAATCTCACTTAATTATTACAATGTGATATCATCATACATGTAAAATACATTGTGAATGGGCAACCAATAAAACTATGAAGAATTTTTATGTTGACTATAACCGCGGATTTGTGCCTCAATTTGGCAACCACAATTGGTCAATTTTTTTCCAATTTTACACAACAGCATTAACTTATTGGTGAATTTGTTATTTCAGTTTTACTGCAAAACTTTTAAATGGTGCAATCGCTGGATCTGTCGGTACTTCCTGTATTTTTCCACTGGATTTAGCCAAAACAAGGCTACAGGATCAGAAAACTACAAATCGTCTTGGTGGAGAAGTTCATCGCCTTTATAAAAATGTGTAAGTCAAGTTATCTGTGTAGGAAGAAGTCAAAAAATTTGCATACATTGTATGAGTACCACTGGTATGACGCTGAACTCCACAATGCATAAATGCTGATTTGATTCTCCGCTCATTCCTATTATTATTAGGCACCTATTATTATATTCCTTTTCCCAATTGTAGGCTACAATTGACCAGTCCAAGTTTTCAGCATCCAATAGACTTTGGAACGCCACAGTAATATTTCTGAGATAGTTAGGCTACCTTCATAGACATCAAAACAACATCAGAAATGTTTTAATAGAGATATGTAATTATATATTTTTGTTTATTTTGAAGCAATTTTCCTTTGCCTATATGTAGGCCTACATCTGTTATTTTGATCTACTCATCTTCCAATATCTCAATGATCACTTTTACATGATACAGTACATCGAATTGGGGTGATTAGATCGGATCATATCTGATTGACTGTGGTTCAAATCCCCCTGGGGTCAACTCAGCCTTGAGTTCATCTAAAACATCAAATGAGTACCATCTAAGGATGGCAGATGGAATAGTCCAGAGGGAATTGCATTGTGAGTAGCTGCGGCGCATCGTTGCGCATTGACAACTGAGGCCTATCTGCCATGAAATCTGTTGAATTGATCTGCAGTGTCGCGGCTTAGATCAACAAAGAGCGTTTAAAATCATTGCTCTCAGTGAAAAGAGCCACTCATCTTGAAATAGAGGAGTGGTACGGGGTTGCCTTCGGTAGGGCGACACCGTCTAAATTACTTACTTAATTAATTACTTTACATCCAATTAATATGTCAGAAATTTAATTTCTAAATTTGAAATCTATTTCTTGAATTCAGGTTTGATTGCATGTACAAGGTTTGCCGTGCCGAAGGTTTCCGGGGCCTTTATAAGGGTAAGCTCAGACATCAATACCTCTAAAGAGCAGCCACCTGTCTGTAGTGGTCACTCTTTGTATGTCTAAAATGGTATCTTCTATTTAATCAACCCTGTATATAAAGGCCACCTGCCTATAGTGGCACTCTAGCAATTTCTAAAATTGTATTTTCTTTCGAATCAACCCTGTGTATAAAGGCCACCTGCATATTGTGGTCACTCTAGCAATTTCTAAAATTGTATTTTCTTTCGAATCAACCCTGTATATAAAGGCCACCTGCCTATAGTGGTCATTTTAGCAATTTCCAAATTGTATTTTCTTTTGAATCAACCCTGTATATAAAGGCCACCTGCCTATAGTGGTCACTCTAGCAATTTCTAAAATTGTATTTTCTATTGAATCAACCCTGTATATAAAGGCCACCTGCCTATAGTGGTCACTTTAGCAATTTCCAAATTGTATTTTCTTTTGAATCAACCCTGTATATAAAGGCCACCTGCCTATAGTGGTCACTCTAGCAATTTCTAAAATTGTATTTTCTATTGAATCAACCCTGTATATAAAGGCCACCTGCCTATAGTGGTCACTTTAGCAATTTCCAAATTGTATTTTCTTTTGAATCAACCCTGTATATAAAGGCCACCTGCCTATAGTGGTCACTCTAGCAATTTCTAAAATTGTATTTTCTATTGAATCAACCCTGTATATAAAGGCCACCTGCCTATAGTGGTCACTCTAGCAATTTCTAAAACTGTATTTTCTTTTGAATCAGCCCTGTATATAAAGACCATCTAAATATAGTGGTCACACTTGGTTTGTTGTATCGAATTAACCCTGTATATAAAGGCCACCTGCATATAGTGGTCAATTTATCTATGTCTCTTACCTGGCTGTTATATACAGGCTTCATTGTACCTATCATATTTTTGTTTTGCAGGACTTGGTGTCAACTTATTGCTTGTGAATCCTGAAAAAGCGATCAAATTAGCTGTCAATGATCAAACTAGAACTTTCCTTGGGGCCAAACAGTAAGTGCATATTAATTTATTTTGCTTCTCATCTAAATGAGGATTTCTGAGGACGGATTAACTGAACATCAAATGGCGCAGGGCCGACAAACAAGATTTCGGTCCCTAGGGATTTTGAAAGTATGCCCTTTAAAATGTTCTCTCCCTCCAATCAAAAATGGTCTCATTCTTCCCAGTGTAGTCTCATATTTGCAATAAAAATGCAACAGCAAATAATACATAATAAAGTTATTGGCCATTATAGGCAGGTGGTCTTAATATACAGGTTCAATCCAATGTTATGTTTTTAAGATGAACATTAGAAGCACATGTTTACTGTGTAGGAATGACTCTTATAACAGGTTCATCTTATATTCTCTGTAGAGCTGTCGCGTTATCATGAAAAGATATTTTGTTGTGTGTTTTGCTAAATTTTAAGAACATTTTCTTGACCAATCTGCTCCAAAACTCTGCTGCTATGCAATCATGGGACTAAGGCAGATAAAGTAAAGCAGTATTTAAACCAGTCAAATTCAGGTACAACATTCAGAAATGTTATAATGTAATTTATTTCAATGTTTTCTCAACAGAAGTCTTTTGCCTCTTCACCATGAAATGTTTGCTGGCGGAATAGCTGGATTATGTCAGGTAATTTCAAACATCATTGATTTATATAGTCATGGATTAGTTGGCAGTTATAGACAGGTGGTCTTTCTGCACAGGGTGGTTTACTGATTTGACCACTATTGACAGGTAGCTGTTGCACAGAGGTCACCGACTGGCTGTTGAAGCAGGTTTTATAATTAATAATGACCAACCCCTTAATACAGGTAATTGAGGATGTATGATATTTATGCGTTTTAGGTGACTGTTACAACTCCAATGGAATTATTGAAAATTCAAATGCAAACGGCTGGCCGCAGTAAGTAGGCTATACTCAGTTTATTATTATTATTGTTATTGTTGTTATTATTATTATTATTATTATTATTATTATTATTATTATTATTATTATTATTATTATTATTATTATTATTATTATTATTATTATTATTATTATTATTATTATTATTATTATTATTATTATTATTATTATTATTATTATTATTATTATTATTATTATTATTATTATTATTATTATTATTATTATTATTATTATTATTATTATTATTATTATTATTATTATTATTATTATTATTATTATTATTATTATTATTATTATTATTATTATTATTATTATTATTATTATTATTATTATTATTATTATTATTATTATTATTATTATTATTATTATTATTATTATTATTATTATTATTATTATTATTATTATTATTATTATTATTATTATTATTATTATTATTATTATTATTATTATTATTTTTATAATTATTATTATTATTATTATTATTATTATTATTATTATTATTATTATTATTATTATTATTATTATTATTATTATTATTATTATTATTATTATTATTATTATTATTATTATTATTATTATTATTATTATTATTTTTATTATTATTATTATTATTATTATTAATAAAATTTATGTTTATCTAATAGCAGATAATATAGGGCTCTATGTCTTCATTTGACAGAGCGGTAAATAATAATAATATATGGCGAAAGAGTCAAAGAATACACATTCTTTACTGTTACTCAAGTTTCACGCTTTTCACAGCGATCTTCAGACAGATTTTTTACTCAATGAAAAATATACATGATATCTACGTTCTATGGTCAACTCTCCGTAATGCTGCTTTCTATTGTTTAATTAATACAATGCTATTGTTATTGCTATTGTTAATACAAGTGGTGGAAAAATGTGATGGTTTCCTTTATTCTCAGTAAATGATTATTTATTATGTTTTTGATTTATTAAAATTGGACAGGTAATATTTATTTTCGTGACGACATTTAGATATTAATTCAGTTTTTTTGTTTATTATTGGTTCTTCTGCGCATATAATATGATATTTTTCTAAGAGGCATAAATGGCAGTTTTTCGAGATGTTGTTGTATGCTTTTGCATTAGCGATGGCTGACCATTCGATTTTGTATGTGATGTTTTTGTCTTTTAAATCCCAAACGTGTTTGGATAGTTGTGTGCTAGTGTTGTATTTTCTGTGTTTAAGTGTTGCCTTGTGTTGCGTGTAGCGTTGTTTGAACGTGCCTTCCGTCAACCCAATGTAGCTCTGTCCTTCTTGGTCAAATGGAGTAGTGACGTTTGCTTTATAGATAATACTTTTCATTTGGCATTTGTTGTTGAAAGGGCATAAGTTTTTGTATCTACAGTTGCATTGGTTGGTGTTAGTTGTGGTGTTTGTTGTCGAATTGATTATTTTATTGTTATGGCTCTTTAGGATTGAATTCATGTTATTTGTGCAACTATAGCTGACTTTGATTGTGTTGAGATTGAAAATCTTGTTTAATTTGTTCGATTTTGGGAAGTGTTTTTTTATTAAGTTAAGGAACGTACGACCGATGTTAGTTTTCACGCTCTTGTTGTAGGGTGGATTGAACCATATGGCTTTTCTTGATCGGCATTTTCTATTGTTGTTTAATGGTGTTTCTCGTGGATTGTATTTTAGGTTCGTATCGTGTCCGCTTTTTCTCAAAGCGTCAGCGTATGGTTCTTTACTGTTCTCGAATATTGTGGAGTTAGTGGATAAATCAGATAGTCTTTGATTAATAGCTGTTGGTATTTGTTTTAGTATATTTGGCGGGTGGTTGGAGTTGATGTTAATGTATAATGGTTGGTCGTTAGGCTTTCGATATGGCTGGTATGTGTCAGTGTTCAAGTTAAATGTTAGGTCTAAGAAGTCAATTACCTTTAAGTTTGATTTTGTCGTTATATTTAGTCCAATGTCTTTGAATTGTTTGATTATTTTCTTTCGGAGTCTTTCTGCCTGTGTGCCTGATTTATTCTTCAGGATTGCGATACCGGCGTCTCTGTAGAGCCCTACGTTCCCGTTCCCGAAAATGCTGCTTATTTTTTGTAAGATGAATAATCCGACCAGTTCACACACCTCAGCGCCGTCATAGCTGCCCATAGTGACATCAAATAGGCTGTTGCTGTTCTTTTTCACCCATACTGAGTCGTTATTAAATAGTACTGATTTCCTGGAGTGCATTATGATTTTTACGTCTATTTCGGAAATTTGTGTGAGGTTTCTCGCGAAATTTATAGATTCTTTGAGGAGTTTTTCGGATATAGAAGGGTAAAAATTTTCTATATCGAAAACTAGAAAAGATAATTTGTGTTTGTCTTTTAAATTTTCAAACCATTTGATTACGGAGAAAGAATTTTTCCATTGGTTGGCATTTGATTTTGATTTGATGTCGATTACAATTTTTTCGATTATTTTTTTGCTTACAATTCCGACCTCACTTTTTGCAGGGTTAATTAGTCGGCAGGTAGGGTTATGTTGAAAGTTGTCCTTATGGTCTTTGATGGTGATAAAAGCCTTTTGCTGGGCGATTCTCTCCGTTCGCTTGTCAATCCTTAGTTCTTTCGTAATCTCTTTTACCTCTCTGTTGATCTTGTTCACTGTAGCTTCATTAGTTTTCTTGTAAGTGGATGTGATATTATTGTGTAGTAATTTATCATGTTGGCTTTTGTCAAGTTTGTAATAATTTCTTGTTTTGTCAGCAGGGACGAACGCTTTCGAAGATGTTTTGATTGCGTTGATATCTTGTCTAAGTTGGCGTTGGAATTTGTCATTTATTGGCCTGAATTGGATATTTGTTGTCAATTTCATTAAATCGGATTCGAAACTTTCCAATTCTGGGATCTGCGGCGGGCAATTTCTAGTCTTAAATCCATAGTGGTCATCTTTTAAATTATCTAAGTTTTCTTTGTCGCTCTCCTGGAAGAAAAACGCTTTCCAGCGCATTCTTTTAATTACACTTTCAATTTTATCGATTAGCTGCATTACGTATGTTTTCCTAGGCGGTATTGGTATATTTTTCATAGAATATTCTATTGATGAAATCTGTCAATCAAATTCTAAATCTAAGTAACGAGGACTTGCAGTCTTGAAAATGAATAGATCAACCCAGCAACGCGGGTCACTCATTGCTAGTTACCAATAAAACACAACCTCACATCAATATAAAATAACAGGATTATTATTATTATTATTATTATTATTATTATTATTATTATTATTATTATTATTATTATTATTATTATTATTATTATTATTATTATTATTATTATTATTATTATTATTATTATTATTATTATTATTATTATTATTATTATTATTATTATTATTTTTATTGTTATTATTATTATTATTATTATTATTATTATTTTTATTGTTATTGTTATTGTTATTGTTATTGTTATTATTATTATTATTATTATTATTATTATTATTTTTATTATTATTATTATTATTATTATTATTATTATTATTATTATTATTATTATTATTATTATTATTATTATTATTATTATTATTATTATTATTATTATTATTATTATTATTATTATTACTATTCGTATCAGTAAGTTTCTACTTATTAATTTTGTAATAAAAATAAACGACAAAATAGACGTTGATTGAGCTTTCGACATTGCTTATGTCATCTTCAGAAATATATTTTTAAAAGAAAAATTATTTAAAATACATGGGTTTAAAAGTGTTAAGTTATACAATGTGCTAGAAGCAGGATGCGTTAATAACAATAGATTATTATAGACAAAGGCAAGAACAATAGCTTTTCAATATCCTGCTGGGAAAAGCCGAGAAAAGGAGAAAAGAGAAGCAAGAGCACAAGAGAAAAGGGTCTGCTATTTACGCACATGTAAATCAACAACACGGAAAATCTGTTTCTGCAAACAATTTTAAAATTTTGAAAAAATGCAAAGACAAATTTGACTGCCTAATTCATGAAATGCTTGCAATCAGGCGAATCAAGCCAAACCTCAACACTCAGTCTGACTCAATCAAATCTCGGCTTTTCCCAGCAGGATATTGAAAAGCTATTGTTCTTGCCTTTGTCTATAATAATCTATTGTTATTAACGCATCCTGCTTCTAGCACATTGTATAACTTAACACTTTTAAACCCATGTATTTTAAATAATTTTTCTTTTAAAAAATATATTTCTGAAGATGACATAAGCAATGTCGAAAGCTCAATCAACGTCTATTTTATCGTTTATTTTTATTACAAAATTATTATTATTATTATTATTATTATTATTATTATTATTATTATTATTATTATTATTATTATTATTATTATTATTATTATTATTATTATTATTATTATTATTATTATTATTATTATTATTATTATTATTATTATTATTATTATTATTATTATTATTATTATTATTATTATTATTATTATTATTATTATTATTATTATTATTATTATTATTATTATTATTATTATTATTATTATTATTATTATTATTATTATTATTATTATTATTATTATTATTATTATTATTATTATTATTATTATTATTATTATTATTATTATTATTATTATTATAGTATTAGTATTAGTATTAGTATTATTATTATTATTATTATTATTATTATTATTATTATTATTATTATTATTATTATTATTATTATTATTATTATTATTATTATTATTATTATTATTATTATTATTATTATTATTATTATTATTATTATTATTATTATTATTATTATTATTATTATTATTATTATTATTATTATTATTATTATTATTATTATTATTATTATTATTATTATTATTATTATTATTATTATTATTATTATTATTATTATTATTATTATTATTATCATTATCATTATCATTATTATTATTACAAATATTTGAGTTTGAATTTTTTTTCTTTCAATTTGTATTTATGCATGTATGTATTTGTCAAATATGACGCGAGCGCACAGGGATGTACATCCACTTATGTGTGCCGCTTTATATACCTGATGATGCCATGAAGATATGATACGGCGAAACGTTGTGAAATCCTGTGTTTTTTATCGCTGTCATGTGTTACCAATTTAATAAGCAAGAATTTATCAATTATTAATATTATCATTATTATTCATTGCATTGTTATTGTGTTTTATAGGTGCATCAAATGCTGCTTCTCAGACTATTTCAACCAATGCCACAAGTAACAATGCCATTGACGGGAAATTTGCTTCTCGAGGCTTCAACACTGCAGCAGCTATTCCACGCCCACCTGTCAGCGCCTATGAAGTTGCATCTCGTCTGTTACATAGCAAAGGAATTAGTGGTGTATACAAGGGACTGGGGGCGACGGCATTGAGAGACATTCCCTTCTCTTGTATCTATTTCCCTTTATTTGCCTTTCTCAACACCAAAGGGTATGATAGTAATGGCAAACGTCCCCATCCTTTGCATTCACTAGTGTCTGGTTGTGGTGCAGGAATGGTTGCGGCTTTGTCTGTCAATCCGCTCGACGTCATCAAAACAAGATTACAGGTTCTGAACAGAGCTCAAGGAGAAGTTACCTACAATGGTATTATTGATTGCGCTTCCAAGATTTACAGACAAGAAGGCGTGGCTGCTTTTTACAAAGGAGCTGTTCCAAGAATGGTTGTAATTGCACCTCTATTTGGTATAGCACAAATGGTATATTTTGTTGGCGTGGCAGAAAATATATTATCTTACGTTTAAATACGTAATTAATCATAGTCGCATACATTGGAAGATTCATCTTCTATTTAAATTAATAAAAATGAAATGTGTCGAACACTTAAAAGTTGGATTTGAATTGTAGAAGTTATTTATTGTAGATTGCCTACATATTTGATGTAATATATATAAACTTGAAAATACTTTTTAATATAATTTCTAGATAATATATATATATGTTTATTTATTGCTCAGGTAAGGCGTTTTAGTCTAAATCCAAAATGAAAACAAAATTAATTGTAGCTGATATTATTGGTGGTATTTTCTTGAAGTGAAATAGTGAAGAATAATTGGTAGTGGCCCCACTTGCTTGAATAGTACCAGCTGGAACAGGGGCAACAGTCCCCGTATCCCTAGCCCGTGCAGACGCAAATCTTTTTTTATGATTAGTAGTAATCATAAAAAAAAGATTTGGGTCTGCGCGCAGGCTACTGTATCCCTCTCTTTGAGAAAATTGTTTCTGGAAATTACAGGTAAAGTAGTCCCTTGTCCAGGGAGCTGCGGGCCAAAATTAATCTAGCAACGCATGTAAGAAACTGCTATTTACACATCAAAATGTTGATTCATAAAGAATATATCTCTCTAGTGGTCAAACTAACCTTGACAAGAGCCACAATACTAGCCTATAAATAGGAGTATTCTGTCTGTCATCATTTTAAAAATACTTTAAAAATAAAGTGATATCTATTTACGTAATAAAAGAGTGACATAATAAGCTCGATTAGTTTAATAGCTTACGTAACTCAACAAAGCGGCAAAACTGACTTCATAAAATCAGTTGCAGTTCAACAATTAAATAACATAAAGTTGTCGATATAAACTCAGTGTGTAATACAATGGGGACTCTCCGTACAAGAAATTCCAAATAATTATTCTAGGAGTTATAAAGGTCATATAATATTTTTAGTTTACATAACGAAATGAAAACAACTACAGAATTTATCACATGTTGTAGTGACGTCATATTTTTCATGTGATGTAATGAACCTCTTTATCAAAACATATAAATCTGAACCCAAAATCATTAAAGTATTCAAAAGTCAGTTTTGCAAAACCAAAAGTTTAGCTTTGTAAATTTGTCGTGAAGTTGCATTTATTAACAAATTGCTTGAGTTTATTATCAGATTAATTATGAGTACTAGCTTTCGAAAAGGTGTGTGGGCAGTTCGTGGTTATCGACGTTATACTAAACAGGGTTATGAAAAAGCGTGCAAAAATTTCAAACCTTTGGATGATATCGATGTGAAAGGCAGATCGTTCATGATCACTGGCGCAAACAGTGGAATTGGTGAGTAATTGAAAGCTTGACATTTTTAATAAAAAGAACATCGTTGGACTTCGGTTATTATTTATTTTTTTATTTGGAGATTGAATAAAAATAGGCTGGGCTATAACCAAGCAGGGCAGTGTGGCTGTGGCGAGTCGCATGCTGCGTCAAAACGCGTTTTAATTTTTATCCTTCCTTCGAATTTCTTAATTTGAAAGATAGCTGTTTTGTTTTATTAAACCAGAGTTTCTGCATCATCCCACAGTGTTGATTATCATTCCCGAAAGAGTTGCTCACTTATCAAGATAGTTATCTTCGTCATATGCATGATCTAGGTATTGCTTTAGGCTAATATCTAGGAGGAACCCATAACAGATTTGCCCCAATGGCAAAATGGTTACTTTCCGCAGCAAATTTAACTATTTTCAGCAGCTAATTGTATAATTCCTGCAACAATTTATTCACTGCGATCGTTCATAGATAAGCAGTATTCAAGTTGTGTTGGTAATCTGCTGTCTGGGAATTGATTGTCCCTGAATCCCGGTTACCCTATTCGCTGCCTGCCCCCACTTTGCCACTGTATGGTTCAGCCTTGGATAGTAGTTAGAACTACATAATTATTATGTGTCATGTATTTGGGTGTTAACCCCACAATGGTTACAAGGAGAGATTACATATTTACAGTTGATTATTTACATGTAGAGAACGTTGTGATAAATAAAATATATATGCAACAACAGACAAACCACTACATTACCCTGTTAGCTGTTACGTAAGGTCTCCTGCCATTGAAGAAAGTTAATTTTCAATTTTTTATCTATTTTACTTCTGAAAGTAATGCTTTTCAATGCTTTCTTTCATCAATTTCTAGGTAAAGAAACGGCGATGTACATTGCTAAACACGGAGGCACTGTTCATATGGTCTGCCGTGATGAAAAAAGAGGCAAAGAAGCACAAGACGAAGTAAAACAAATTGCGAATGGTGGAGAAGTTAATCTACATATTCTTGATCTATCGCAATCGACTGACGTTCAGAAATTTGCTGATCAATTTGTAAAAGATGGTAATGATCTGCACGTGCTTGTGAATAATGCTGGTTGTATGTTACACAAAAGAGAATCGGATACCAATGGTTTGGAAAGGAACTTTGCTGTTAATACATTAGGGGCTTATCTCTTAACAACAACGTTTGTTGAACACATGAAAAAATATCCTGATCCAAGAATAATCACGGTTACTTCAGGTTAGTTTTTGGTTTGACGAAGATTCACAGTTATTGTAAATTTTAAATATACAATTACACCCCCTACTCGATCAACTTGCTCTGTTTTGACTGGAGAGGAGATTCCCCTCACTACCAACACCAAAACAATTTTAAACCATGAAAAGTTTGAAAACCATAAAAACATCCATATTCACGCTATTAAAATGTGAAAATGCCATAAAAAACATCACAGAAAACATTACATTACAGTTTACATAACAGTACATGTATGAATTTTGAAGGGAATATACAATTAATCTGATATGTCACTCTTGTTTTTTTTGGTCCATAATTATATCCAAGAATCCAGATCCATGCGTACCATATTCAAATTATAACATCAAAATACTGAGATTAATTTTTCATCATTTGAATTCATCATTTAGGAGGTATGCTTCTTGTTAAACTCAATCACGATGATCTGGCATTAGAACGATTGCAACCATTTGACGGTGAAATGGCATACGCATTCAACAAACGACAGCAAATTGTCCTCACAGATGATTGGGCTAAAAAATATCCTGAAGTGGGATTTTACACCATGCATCCAGGTAATATCACATTACATGAATGCGTTGTAGTAAAACCTCTTATAACAGTCACCTGTCTATAGTGGCCACATCAATAATATAAACTTCAAATATCACATTACATGAATGCGTTACAGTAAAACCTCTTATAACAGTCACCTGTCTATAGTGGCCAGATCAATAATATAAACTTCATATATCACATTACATGAATGCGTTACAGTAAAACCTCTTATAACAGTCACCTGTCTATAGTGGCCAGATCAATAATATAAACTTCATATATCACATAACATAAATGCGTTACAGTAAAACCTCTTATAACAGTCACTTGTCTATAGTGGCCAGATCAATAATATATGACGTAAGCGTTATTCCATTGCATCAACCCTGTATATAAAAAACACCTGTCTGTAGTGACCAGTTCAGGAATATATTGAAAGCGTTATACGAACTCTGTATATAAAGACCTGTCTACAGTGGTCAATTCATGTAGGTTAATATGTGACTGCTATATGCAGGTACATGTTCCACTTCACTGTATCAAATGGAGTTACTAAAATATCTACCAAGCAGCAGACATTGTAAATACTCAAATTGTAGAATAATGACAAATATCAACTTCTTTTTTTTGCTTTAGGTTGGGCGGATACTCCAGCGGTGCGAACAGCAATGCCTGACTTTCATCGTAAGATGATAAACAGATTGCGAACACCAGCGCAAGGAGCTGACACTTTGATATGGTTGTCAATGTCACCGGATGTCACACCATCAGCATCATCTGGCGGATTCTTTGAAGACCGTTGTGCTGTTAAAAAACATCTCCCATGGACATATACCAATTCATCTCAGTCAGAGGAGAAATCATTTCTTGAGAAAATAGAAATAATTGCAAATAATATCAGGAAGAAGGCACACGATGATTCGCAATCAAATTTGTAGCTCAAGGAAAACGCCGTAACTTTGTTTTGAACCAATCACCATGGGCATCAATTTTATGCTAAGTGGTTCAAAGATGTTTTTATATTTAAAATGTTTTCTGAAAATTGTAATATAATTAGAGAGTTACGTACACTCTATCAAATAGAGAAAATGAAAATTAATGTGAATAATATTGTAGACAAATATTATAATTAATGAAAAAAAAATGATTTAGCTCCTTATATCATCTTGTAATAAAATCTATAAAATTGTTTTGATGAAAATTAACTTTTATAAAGATGAACTTGCCAATGATGTATTTTTCTGTTTGATTTTTAAGCAGCCAATTAATTTGTAACAAAACAGTTGTATCGACCAATTACAATTGTAAGTATACCATGTAGCCTGCTCGCAGACTCACTGTCAAAATGTAAACTTGGTAAATAGTAGATTTACATTTTGACAATGAGTCTGCGAGCAAGCTGTATACCATGCAGGTATCAAACAATTGAGAGATTGAGACGATTCTAATTACTAACATTTTAAACTAAGGGGGTTTAAATTTGCTATGATTGGATTGTCCATTTCGCCATCCTTCATTAAATATATAGTATTGTATTGCAAAATATGACGTTATCAGAAGTCATATGATGTTCTATTATAGAAATCATCATGGTTGGTAGCTGCGGTGCATTGTTGCGCATTGACAATCAAGGCCTATCTACCATGAAATCGGTTGAAATTGATCTGCAGTGTCGCGGCTGAGATCAATAAAGAGCATTTAACATCATTGCTCTCAGCGAAAAGAGCCACCTGATGAGCGGTACATGTGCCTTCGATAGGGCCTTACCGTCTCAATCACTAATTCCTTGTTTTTTCTTACGTATAAAATCAGTCCTGTGAAGAAAAGGGTAAAACTTTATCAGGTCTCTGAATAAATGATGATGCAGCTATATTTCGTCAAATATTTTGCCAATGACATAGCTACACAGAATTCTTCCACGCGTCACACAATTCAAGACATCGTTGATACCAGACATTCTTTAAGGCTTAGTCTACGTAGAATACCTGCTGAATAGCTTCTGGTAACAAATAAAAGTCTGATAAGAAACGGTTCACAACCTGTTGTTTTCCTGCTGAGAGTAGGTTCTTCTAAAGCACGTGGCTACTTTGTTCAAAGCCGATAAGAACTTTTATGTAGCGAACCGGAAGTACGCAGATAGCAACAAGTATTCCAAAGAGATGATTGGTCGGAGAGAATTCTTACGCATGCGTATAGATTAACATAATAATAATCAAAACATTTGCGCGTCAGAGCTTCGAGAAAGAACGCGAAGAAACATCACCTGAGATATTTGGACATTCAAACACAGAAGTTTAAGCAGAGACGTACTGGTTGATTTAGAGCGCAATCATGAGCGATAAAATACAAAGTGAAGCAGTCACTATTGATGCAATTGTTGGTAATATGGCGTTGGCTCATGAAGTAGCTGTTAATGATGAATTTGAACTTACACCACCATCTGAGAACACGTGCGTTTCTTGTTGTTAATTTTGACATTATTTCATTTTGCTTGTGTTGTGTTGTTTACTAAATGCTAATCATTCGTAGTCTTTCTTTATAGCTTTACTTATCCTACAATATATCCATTTGTTTCTAGTTTTTCAAATTGTTTTGTCTCCATTTTATAAGAAAGTGATCCGATTTAGAATGCCTATACACTTTAAACAAAATCGACGAAGACTTGTTTGAATTTTAAAACAAGTTCGTTTGGCTTAAAAGACATATTTACTTACTATTGTTAATAATTTCAAGGCCACGAATAGCCTTATAATTACAATATCTTTACAACTGTTTCAATCTAAAACCTGTTTCGATACCCTTAAAACCATTTCCCATTTGCGGTTGAAACTCTGTGTTGATTGATAAACTGAATGTTTTCGGCTGTGTGTTTGTTCTTTGCTATCGAACTTTATTCGTTTGTTTACTCCGCAATTGTCTAACCTATGGCTTAATTTCATCAGAAGAGAACGTGCAATCAGTATGTCTGTGTTATAGTGCGATGATATTGTCGGCAGATACGATGTTTGTTATTTGTTAAACAAACCATCTTTACCAAGTAATAAATTGTTTTGCATTCCATACTTTTACGAACTTGTGCGTCACAACATCAATAAAGGATTCCCTTTACTATTTTAAATTTAATATTCTAATTGACTTCAATGAATATGTCTTAAAAATGCTATTAAATTAAAATCTATAGAAAAAAAAGTGTATTTGGCCAATGATACAACCAGTACAATGCTAAAAAAACTTTCAAAATTTAAGGATCACAATGCCCCTTTATATGCCCCATTATTTATTGGGGCTGGTTAACTGTGGTTTGGATAGGCTTCAATTTTTAGGTTTCAAGAGCTTATTGTGTCTGGCATAGGCCTAAGAAAAGGAAATACTGTATACTGTTTCAGCTATATATTAATTGTATTATCGATATCTAATTTCAGTGATTGTCAAATTGAAAGAGCACAATCTAATCATCTATAACATACACTGTATATTATTTAAACTAACTCAGCAATGTTGTTGACTCATTGCTAATTAGATATGAAATATACAGTCAAACTCGGTTAAATATCCCCTTTTTAATGTCCCACCTTGCCTAATATTCCCACATAAATTTGCTTTCTATTTTCCATTCTCCATACAAACTCTCATAATCCCACCTGTCCCATTTCCCGTTCATATCAGATGGGTGATATTGAAAGCAAGTTCAACTGTATTTCTAAATTTGATCAATCATTTACATTTAAACAAAAATGTTGATGTTTTATTTTTTTTCAGATTTTACAAACACATTCAAGATATAGTGCACAGAGCATTCTGGGATCATTTGAGAGAACAACTGGAATCAACGCCACCCAAATATGGACATGCGTTAAGTTTGTTTGCAGAAATTAAAGAGGTATGTAGCAGCTAATGAAAAAGGGGCTTAACCTGAAGATTGGCCCTTTTGAGGGAAAGGGGCAGTAAATTATTTGTTTTGAACTTGAGCGGGAAGACTGAAGTATACTTGGAATCCAATCAAGTTACAAATTCTTTCATGGATGATAGATTTGTCTATTTATTTTGTGATAGACCTGCTGTGGCCGTTAAACAATTTTAAAAGAAAATTTAATTTTTAACCATAAAAGACGCCAATTGGTTTGGCGGATTTGAGTGTTTTCTGCCTTCAGAAACTCTTGTCTGTTTTAGTCTATTTGTGTGTCTGAAATCTGCATTAATGTTGCATCATATTGAACTAGATTGGTTTTCCTCCGTTTGTTGTGGTAAGCTAACATTTATGTAAAATTTATTTTTTAGATTCTTGTTGGTCTTCTCCATCCGCAACATCACAAATTAAAAGAAGCAATTAACAATGTACTTGATATGACATTAATCCAACAGCAAATTGAACATGATGCGTTTGATCTCACTAAATGCACTGAGGTCGTTATCTCACTTATGCTCGAATTATGTGCTCCGTCACGCGATGACGAAATTAAAGCGCTGCTGAGAGTCAGAGAGATGGTGCTGCTGTTAAGGTAAAGTTATATGATGATGTACGACATACACAATTACAGTATGAAAGCAACCATGTTTTTTAATGCATGGAAATCATTTTCAAAACTTTGCAATATGCCATAAGCAGAAGACAACATTGGTTATATATAGATAGATAGAGTTTTATTTCAACAATTTAAAGAGTTACATAGTGCAATTACTAATCATCGTTGACATTGTCACCTCTTAAGATGATGATGATTCTCTTGAAATTCTGAGTAACGGGAACGGCTTTTGCTTCATCTTTGTTTCATTTCTATGTTATGCTCTGTCTTGACAAACATTGAGCACTCTTACATACGTATTATAAATGATGATATGATGAGAGCACTAGAACCTCTGACGGACATCAACCACGTAATCAAAAATTGCATTGTATAAGTATTGCTTTTTGACTATTTGATTGAAGATAGGATTAAGATTAAGATCAACCACCTAAACATGAAAGAAGTGGTCTTCCACTGGGGTATCAATTTGATACATAATCTCTTTATGAATGCTTTATTGAATGAATATTGTAGAGGTATTATGAAGGCATTGGATGGGATGAAACTTGACATGGCCAACTATCAGCTGCAATCTTTAAAACCAATTCTGATGCAACAGAGTGCTGAATATGAACGGACAAAATTCAAGCAATTTCTTGAGGCAAATCCTAGTAAGTAATCGTCTCGCTTGTATATTGTGCCACATGGTGTCACCAGAGGGGATACAAACCTCCGGTTGGGGATACTCACAATAATGCTATTTGGATTGGTTGGTGGGAGATTATTTTATTAGTCTTGCTATTCGTTATTACAGTAAATCTGTCCAGTCATTTGACATCCTGTTTTCTTTCTTTGTCCAGAACACTTATACATTTTTCATGATTTTCTTACATAATTTAAATAGTTCGAAATTATCATTTGCGTTTATTCGGATTTCGGAACTGGTTTTGTTGGTGCTGATGTTGTGATTGAGCGTAAAAGCTCTAAACAATCTGTTTAATGGAATCAATTCATTAATACCGTATACATCATTAATATCATGTATAATTTCAATTTGCAGGTGGATTGGAGATGACAAAGAAGTGGCTCAAGAGAGCATGTGATGTACTAACAGGGTTGCATCCATCGGCATATAAAGACAACAAACAACCTAGCAGTGCTGTTGTGATAACAAATGCTTACTTGTCATTATTGACATGGTCAGACGATGACGCATACCCAGAGGTACGTAAAATGACATTTTGATGATTCATTTAAATCCTGTGCTACAAGATGCCTACCCATCTCGAGAGACTCTCTGTACAGACAGGAAACATCTGAAAAATACGTCTGTGTGTCCCCCAGATTGACCTATGTGCCTGGTTAGGTCCCTGCTTTGCGTTCTGCTCCTTTAGACAGACCTTTTTATATATTTTTATATTTCACAATTCCATTCTCAAAATACGAATCGGACTTTCAGCGAAGTCTTAAATGAGATTAGAATGTGCTATATTTAACAGAGGTTTGTACTAGAAGTATTTGGTGCTTCATTAAGACTTCCAGCTGTGTGTTGATATTGACTGCATCTTGCGAATTACTGAGCAAGATTATTGATGCAAGAGAGAGATGCGAAAGTATCATTGATTGTCACAGTTGTTTCCTTGTAGCGTCTGCTGGCATCAACACAAATAGAGAATGTATAATTGAAATTGATCGATATTCTTTATGAAATCATACAGACTAAATACCTAAGTTATGCGTTACACGGTATCTACCTACAGTCAAATTAAATGTAGTGTAGTTGTTAAGGCATTGGTCTTTCAACCCTCTGGGTCTTGAGTTTGATAATGATGAGATCAAATGATAATCAAATTAAAAAGGTTGTCACACATTGGTTGTGGAGCATACATCGTTGATATGGTCTAAAGGCATGTGATGCTAATGAGCAATAGCAAAGGTGAAAAAGGGAAAGTTGTTTAAGTTTGTAATCCTTCTGCCCAATGTGTGCCTGTATCAATCTGGTTAGACTTAGTCGTTATGAAAATCAAATGTTTTGTTTTACTTCTTCAAGACTCTTGTCATGGATGAAGCCAGATTGATGGAATTGAGTTATATGTTTGATCAGTTGGTGATTGTCAGTGCTGTGTTTTTGATTACCATTAATACCGTCGGTCAACATTTGGCTGCTGATTCTGAATATGTGCAACTGTTAAAGAAAAACGTTTGCATTCTGTTAGATGGTGTCAAAGCAAGGTATGGGGTTGTGTCTGTCTGTCTATATAGTACAATACAATTTAATGTCATTTCATTAATCAAGGCATCATGTCAATAGACGTATACAAAATTTCAATGTGACCTGTTCAGCACTTGATATTAATTATAATGATATACAGTATAGTGAAACCTGTTTTATCAATCACCTCTGTAGAGTGGCCACCTGTCACAGTAGTCACTCTAGAGATTTCAGCAGTTGTAATTTATATTGAATCAACCCTGTGTATAAAGGCCCCAGCTGTCTATCTTCACTTTTGCAATCTCTAAATGTCTAAAATAGTATTTTATATTGGATCAACCCTGTATATAAAGGTCACCTGTCTATAGTGGTCACTCGTGGCATGTCTAAATAAGTATTTCAGTGGTCAACTCAATTTATCTGCATCTCTAGCTGGTTGTTATATATATATTCATGTTTCGCTGTTCTGATTTAATGAATTTAATCTTGTTGATAATTCAAACCTCATATGAGGTCCCTCGTGGGGAGCTGTAATATTTTATAAAAGCTGAACATTTTACCACATCATTCCTGTTCCATGTATTTTTTTTACAAAGTTCAATTATGAGGATGTGGCGATACATGCAAAACTTCAGGGAGCAGGATATAGCTACCATCATGTGGCTGTTGGGAGTAGCTTTAAGTAGTATTCAAGACCTTTTAATATCTCTCTTACTATTATAATCTATCGCGTTTACCATTGTAAGACATTTGACAGTTGAATGAATTTGAATGTTACCTTGTTCCCAATAAGGTCAATGAAGTTTGATTAATTATGATCTAGTATAGTTTTTCATCGACAATTTTACAGATTTTAAGGCAGATTTTTTTCATTATTCATTGATCATATCTATACTAAAAAGGAACCTTTGAAATGATTTCTTGAGGTTGAGAAAATTTGTCAAATTTAACTTATGTTTTTTATATTAATGCTTTAGGTTATCCAGGTCTGACTCCATAACAGTATAATTTTAATTTGCTGTTTGCTTCTACTTGTGAAACTTACAACCAGTTGCTTAATCATTAGTAAATGCCATATTCTTTCAAAATAATGAATCATTTTTTGACTTGGCATCAAATTTAATTTCAGCGCTGATGCAAAACTATAGATCTAATTTTATTAGCCTATTAATGACTAGTACTGTTCCCTTTATTCTACCATAACACCTTGATAGGCCTCACCCATGCTACAAATTTAAAGCCCTAATCTGTGATTAATTAATAAATTTACCTGTCCATCTTATTTAGTATCATATTAGTCCTTTGAAAAAACGTTTTGTTCAGCTAAAAAGGTTCTTACTGAATGATCATCATCATCATCTATTCAAAAAGTTATTCGAAAGTTAAGAATTATTTTTTTATCTAGTGATCAAACAAACGTGATGCCTGCGATCTATGATCAAATTGAAAGTGATACAAGCAAAATGCTGCAAATGCGTCATCTACCCGTTATGACTGAAGTTCAGAAAGAGTCTTTAAAAGGTCAAGTTGTCAGTTTAACTGCGCAAGACAACAACGTCAAATCATTATTAAGTGAGTACACACAATCATACATTAAACATTATGTAAAGTAATTGAGATGGCATCGCCCTACCGATGGCACCCGTACCACTCATCTATTTCTAGAGTGGCTCTTCGCTGAGGGCAATGATTTTAAATGCTCTTTATTGATATGAGCTGCGACACTGCAGATCAATTTCAACAGATTTCATGGCAGATAGGTCTCGATTGTCAATGCTCACGATGCGTCCCAGCTATCCACAATGCAATTCCCTCTGGACTATTCCATTCGCCATCAGAAGATGTACTCATTTGATGTTACAGATAAAGTCAAGGCTGAGTTGACCTTCGGAGGATTTGAACCACATTCGATTAGATATGATCCGGTCTGATGTTCAGTTGCTCTGTTATCTGAGCTAATCTTCCCTTGAATCATTAGTTGAAACATTATGAATCTTTGATATACTGTAGACAATATTAAAATAATAATTATTATTTAATTATTAATAATAATTATTATTATTACATACTGGAATGGTAATGGGTACTGAAATTCACCAGAAACATGATCTAGATTCTACTCATTCCATTGGAAAACTTCTAAAAGACACATTGAAAGTTAAAATCTACTGAATTGTGCCCAATTAGTATATTACAGTATCCAGTAGTTTTCAGTAGGTTTTCAGTGAGATTTCAGTGTTTCAAGATTCACAGTGCAATTAAGGAGTGCTTATTATACTTGGACGTGTCATTGTGTTGTTGTCCCAAGAGTCTCCTTTCTATACTACTTACAGCTCATAAAAGTACAACCTTTGAGATCAATTTTTCCCAATAAACGATTTATGGTTTCTCAACCCTCACCTGCTATGACGTAGTGCTGATGATATAAATTAGGTAGAAACTAAGCAATGAACTATTCGTTGTTTGGTGCATTTTGATTGGCTGATCTATGCTTTGATTGACTATAATTACAAGTTTTACTGTAACTCTGAATTTCGCGCTTTCGACTGATTGCGTTCTGTTGATTATCCCATCCTATTAATAATCGTATATAGCTACTGATCTAATTGTCGATACATGGGAGTGGTCTGCTTTATATCAAACAATTTATTGTAAACTACATTTTTAGAGTCACGCATGCGTGATTACGTTCTCTTATCAATGACGTCAGAGAAAGCTGATCTCGGTAAAACCGTTCCAATTGCATTGCGAACTGTACAAGAAGAAATCCGTTCTCTGGCCTCGAAGTTCTCACGTCTTGTCTCACATAATAAAGACGTTTATTTGCCATTTTACGAAACGATTATCTCTGAGTTACAAGAAGATAAAACAAGTTAATTTATTTGGGCGAGTGGGTTATAATAAAAGTGGGAGGGTTTAATAAATATTCAAAATTATATACATAAAATTATATTCTGTAAGTAAACAATATTGAAGGAAGTTAGACGAAAATAGTTAAATATCTATATAATTTTATTATTTTATGCATTGCTTGGAAAAGGAAATTTAGAAAGAGTGTAATTTAGTTGCTAATTAATACTAATCATTTTGTAAATACATAACATATTATATCTATTACATACATAGGAAGCTTTTGCTTATTTGAAACATCAAAACATTTTGAAATGTTTTGGATTCTTACTTCAATTTTACAATCATTTTCTGAACTTCAACTTTTGACACGAATCCCAGCGGGCAGATGAATTCGTTGCTATTAATTTGAATAATTTTGTAATTATTGGGACTTGTTCGAATGATTTCATATAATCTGCAAAACTACTGATATTAATACAGGGGGGTTAAGCGAGAAATTGCTCAAGGGGCCCGAGCATTTACCCCCCCCCCCTAGATTGTGTTGCTGCCTTTTAATTGCGAATGTGAGAATCTATTATTTGGAAATCGGTTTCCGATTTTTGCGAGAGAAATTCTATTGAGGCATTTTTTCAAAAGCTCGAAATTTTTCTTGTCGGCCCTGCAGACTTGATATTTCATTTTATGGCGGCTCTACGAAAGCAGGAAATATCCTTCTATGCTCTTTTATAGTTTACCTGCTGTTGCTGTAAAATATTTCAATTGACGTCAGAGTATCAACTCTATTGAGTAGGTCAATTGTTTTGTAAATACAATGTTATAGAGTTAAACAATCACTTTGTATATAAAAAAAGATTTATTCGATTTCATTTTGTAATTGTATATTATTTTTGTTTTTTAGTGACGGCTGAAAATATGTTTCATATATATAACGCATAAATTATTTATCGATTTTTGTTATCTACCCGTGCAATAACCGCAATAACATATTCAATAAGTATGATATCTGACCATCATGATATTATCTCTATTTTATGAACATATTTTTATGGATTACAGTTAAAAGACTCTCTGATCAGTTATTAGCCTGACGTAAATGCGGAGTTGACACTGTTTGCGTCTTTCAAAGGGCTGCCTTGTAATAGACTGATAATAGGTGTTGAGTATTAGCAGTTGAATCAATAACTGAGTTGTTAGTGTCTTCATCTCGGACGTTTTTCATCGCGTTTTGGATATTCAAATGAAAGTCAAATATCTAATTATTATAAAACATGAACATTAGTTTAATAAGGACAGCTAATGAAACAATTTATCAAGTCGTTGATGACTTCGGTATAAGCTACTTGTCTTTATGGAGTATATTTTTCATCGTGGAAGGATTAATTGGTGTATGTCTGAACACGTTTTTAATTTGCGCATATTTGAAACATGAAAATCGTAACACGTTGGCAACGCTCCTGATAGTTAACCTTGCCATTAGCGATTTGTTATTAATTGTCATGGGTGTTCCGTCAGTCATAATATCAGCATGGTTATATCCAAGGACGTCAGCCTCGCTACTGAGTTTGATTAGTAATGGTTTGTTTATGTTGTTTTGGACGTCGTCTCTGCTGACGGTTTGTTTGATAAGTTACGATAGAAGATTATCTGTTTGTCGACCGTTTCGTATTCCTCTGGCGTCTGGACATTGCATCAAACGTGTTACTTATGTGTGGATAGTTGCTGCTTTAGTGTCGTGTGTATCTTTACTGTTAAAGTATTATCTATCGTCTGATATTGGCAAAACTATTAACGATAATGGCGTTGCACCGACAAACCCACTATCTCTATTTGTATTCATATTTGCAGTTGTGTTGATGGCTTTTAATTACATTTTAATGCGAACAAGTATGAATAATTCTAGCTCTCGAGTACCTCCTATCATCTTCAGTGGGACCTTCGCTATTGCTGCTTTACCCGGCAGGCAACAGCAATATTCATCTTTATTATTTCAACAATTAAAAAGTCGAAGGTTGAAGATATTTAAACTTACCTGCATTGTTTTACTATCAACAATAACCTTTTGGGCACCTCATGTTATTGTTGGCTTTGCTGAAGTATTTTTTTCAAGAAGAATTAATTTGCAATTAAGAAAACCGAAACTGTTATTACTTTCGTTTGGATATTTTAATCACGTTTTTCATCCGCTGTTGTATGCTGGGAAAAGCAGTCAGTGGAAAAGGGCGTTGAGAAAATCTATGCCATTTCTACCCCTCTCTTCTCCTAGAGTCGGTCACGCAGGTATATAGCATCTCAGTTCTCATATTGACACGTTCTCAAAATATTTTTATTCGCGTAACAGTTACTAGATATTACATAAGTTTTAATTCAAATAAGTTATTCCACAAATACATGACATCATAAATGCCCTTCATTATCTAATTGTATACAGTTTGTAGATTCATATCACGCAATGGGCAGTATGCTAAAAATAGGGAATACAAATGTTTCAATTATTTATTTGAAATCAATATGATCTGTGTGATATCTGATTTACAATCTACTTGATATGAAATGTTTCCAATGCTAATATGTCTCAAGTAGAAAGTCAATGATGTATTATATCTACTGCCGCAGCTGTTGTTGCTGCCAATTAGAAACACAACGATAAGACGGACAACCAATTAACCATACAGAATAATATATAGAGTGCATTGTATTGTAGAAAATATCGTCTTCGCATTTAGTTTGGCTGTGATCGAAATCAGTGTAGAAATCATCATTTTACCTGAGTACATAGGCGATCATGAATTTCGGTAGAATGAAAGGCCGTACTTGTTCTGTGACAAAGGCCTGGGAGGGGTGACACTTTTGCAAAAAATGAAGTACTCAAAAAGTTTCAAGGTCCTGTAACTATGCAACCCAAAACTTCCAAAACTTGAAAATGTTAACCAAAAAGTTCCAAAAATTTAAAACAAGTTCTTCAATTCTCTTTAAATTAAAAAGTTTCCAATTGATGCAGCAGCTTTTTTAAAATTCTGTAGAAAGTCGAGAAAGACCCCAAATAGTTCCAAAATCTTAAATTTCTTACCAAAAAAGTATTTTTATCAGCTGGAATGATATGGACTCGTCAAAATATGGACAAATCCCACCTCTGTGTTGGAATATCCAGGCAATTTCAAATAAAGCCTGTCATTTGTGGCTTTGAGTTTTACGCTTTTAGTGATCATCAGACGTTAATTGAAAAAAGAAAGAAAAATCGCGTATTAAGGGTGAAACTCTGAGTTACGAAAAAGGCTTTGCGTCATCCTTGTCTCATCTAATTATGCTCTGTATCTTCAGAATATAATTAAAATGTTTTTTGTGATGCAGAATGAACCGTCTTAAGAGTTCAGATCAGTTGGTTTAAACGTTTGCCGATTTATTGTCCTTTTTGGCAAAAATCGATACAAAATATGCCGAGAAATCATTTTTTTTGCCTATTAAATTCGTTGAGGCATATGACCCGGTATGGGTGAAATGTGCCGACTATCTCATTATGTATGTATGCATGTATGTCGATGAACCACTCTGTTCTAATCTCACACATTACTGACCTGAATGTGTGTGTTATTTGTGTGCCACAAATAGACTTAAGGACAAAATCATGCAGCTGAATTCGGACATCAATGTTAAATTGTTTGTTTCACGGTATTGTCTGATTATTAATTAAGCGAACTTATGCTATGCAGATCAAGACGACGATCGATCGTTTCAAATATTTGCACATCATTTAATCATAGTGATTTAATTCGATGACTGTCATGTATTTAATAGAGCTTTCCTTATCCGCGGTATCTTCCGTTATCTTCCGTTATCAACTTATCGGCGATGCTACTTTCTATTTATGACCGGTGTCCGCTGTGTTTCTGAGGCGATCGCATCAAATATTATTAACAGTTGAGATAAATCAATAGATAGGCCTATATAAATAGGTCTTGATTAAGCGAGAATGTGGGCTCAATTTTACTCATTGTATTTAATTTCATGCCATCAGTTTTCGATTTGTTGGATTTGATTTTAAAGTCAATACTCATTGATATCCCAAAAGACGCCATTGAATGTTGAAACACAACCGATTCTTACGGGTTTCATAATCAAGAATATAGTAAAAGCATGCGGTATATCACATCAATAATTGTCTTTTGTTAATTTTATATACGTCATATTTTAATTAGTAATCTTTATTTAATTATCCTAGTTTGGCGACAATTTATAATAATTTGTAAAGTGTCCTTCCGAGGCTAAACGGAAAATTCAACTCGCGTCAGCTCTATTTAGTATCCAGTCTACTTTTTCAATAGCACGAGCGCGGTTACGTTAAATCAAACGTCCCACGCATAGAAATCCATGTTTTTTTGGCGGGAAATATGATTCAAATCACACGTGTCGTCAGATCAAAGAGATCAACCTTTTATTGTTCGTTTTAACATGGATCACGGATTTTGATTAATAATTTGAAATGGATCAATCCAGTAATAGCATCAGTTGAAAAATTGGACTGGAACGTAATCCCATCATAATAGAATCTGGTCAAATAGAACAAACCAGTATTAAACCTCAAGCAGCATGGGAATCTCTGTTTTCAAGACAAGATACCGAGTCAAGCGGGACAGCGAAAGACCAAGATGCAGCTGAAAACCTTATCAGGCATTTCAGCTTGGCAACAACAACAACTTTTGTAGTGTGGAATACTGCTAGAAGGGTTTTGGAAAAACAGGTATGACAATTAAACAACTGTAAAAGTGCAAACAACAAAACCACTTTGGGAATGTCTTGTCACTTGCGAGAAATCCTCTCAATTAAGGAATTTCTTACATCTCAGAACTATCTGATGTGAAAATTCATATTATGTAGAACAATGACGTACCGTATATAGCTTTGAATCGGAGGGTGTATGTCTGCCAGCATGGGAAATCACAGCCCAAACCAAAAGTTTGTTGTTGTTGTTGGTTTATTTGCAAAAAATATAATATTTACTGGAATATAAAGGAAAGCTTGACTTTCACTTACATATATCCTTTAAATACAAATGGTATTAAAAGTAGAAAAAAAGTTGTTAATTAATTGAATATAGTTCATACATAATAATACTAATAGACTTTGCATAAAGCACTTAAATCTTGTTCATCCAATTTTGATTTAAAGGATCGTAATGTTTTACTCGCGACAGTATGTTCGGGTAAACCATTCCACCACGGAATTACTCGATTAACGAATTGAAATTCGGTGACATTTAGCTTACAGGATAGCGTGTTTGTTGGCTGTAGCTTTAAGGAATTACCTCGCATTGAGTATTTATTCTTAGAAAAATTACAGAATTCTGTTACATTTAAATCTACGAGGTTGTTTACAATTTTGAACATCATAATAAGATCTTGTTTTATTCGTCTTAATTCTAAAGAACTAATGCCAAGATAAACTAAACGATCTTGATAAGCCTGTCCGTAAACATGATTGACATGGCATATATGCCTAGTGAAGGTTCGTTGCACCTTTTCAATGTTCATAATGTCTTTTGTTAAATAAGGGGACCATACTGGAGACACGGATTCCAAAAGTGGTCTTACGTATACGTTGTACGCTTTAGTTAAAATAAAAGGATCTCTACTTGTGAAACATTTTCTTATTAAATATGACCTAGATTTTGCTTTTGCTGCAATCATACCACAATGTGCTGAGGATTTGAAATCTGCAGTAAACAATACTCCTAAATATTTGATCCTTTCCACGGATTTCAACTCTTTTCCTTCCAAGTTAAACACTTTTCGAGGCACTTTATTATTTCCGAAAGAAAATACGCAACATTTGTGTAAGGCGAGTCGTAACTGCCATGTTAAAGCCCATGCTACCACCTTGTCTAGTGTTTGCTGGAGATTGCAATTTTGGTCAGCTCGTGCAGTAAAGATCTTTGCAAAGTAAGTAAGCAGTCAGTCATATACAGATCCATCTCTGCAGCATACAAATTAAATATGAAATACAGTAGTAAGAAGACTACTTGCAAGGGATGAATCTCAAAAAGGTTTTTTGTATTTTCCGAATTTTGCTACCTCTGTACAGCAACCACCTGTCTATTGCAGCCATGACAATGCTGTACCCATGTACCATGTGACTTAATGTACTCATTGAACTATCCTTTAAAAGTGTGTTGTCTAAACAGGAACTGTCAAGGACCCTTCATAAGATTTATTCTAATAACATACTTGTAATGGTATTTCCTGCTACCATGGAATCCATAAACAGCTAGTTAATCAATATATTGGGCTAAAGGAACACTTTCATCATTCTTTTAAAAGTGGAAATAATGGAATGGCCTCTCTATTAACAGGACTTGGGGAATTTTTTATGAGAACAGCCCTTGAAAAAATCCTGAAACTGGCAAACGGCCCCTGAAATAATTGGGAAACAAAACAACAACAAAATCTAAAAATTATGTCAATTTTCTGAAGGGCAACAAAGAATTGTAACTTTGAAAACTATGACCTCCAAACATTTATAACTGTACCATAGAATTTCAATTCAAATATTATATCTAGCTATTATTTCAAATACAAGTGAATATGAACAAAAAATTTATATTAGTCGAATGATAATTTGTAGCAAGTGATGCATTTGAAACATGACACACTCCATTTAATAATGATCAAATATAAGCAGCAAATATTATACAGTCGATAATCTTATAATCAATAGTTGTATATCATAAACTTAGAACAGACCCAACTAATGACACACATAATAATCTAGAATACACCATAGCGACATCTGGAGGCTACGCAGTTGACTTCTCCTGAAATTCGAAAATTTGCAATATTAATCTATCCACACTAACCAAGAATAATTTACATAAAAAATTTTCACGACAAGGATGTCGAGAGTGGATAAATAGAATAAGTAGAAACAACAGATAGCCTCCAGGGGTCATTTGAAAATGTACTGCTGCTTACAGGGAGGGCCAAATTTTGCTAGAAAGCTTGAATATAACACTATGTTAACAATGAAACAATCAATTGTAATTTGCAGATACAAAGATCTGAATCTGAAGCTTTCCAGCGAGGTGTAAATTTGCTCAATTGCATTACAGGTGTCAGAAATCCATTCAACATGAATCGCATACATGTATTATCGATGCATGAAAGGAAGGTACTACATTATCAAGTTGAATTTGTAACAATCTCTCACAGGATTAACCATTTGGTCTGTTATGTTTCTTGTGGCATGTGTGACGTGTGATGTGTAGAATGTACAGATCATTAACTTAGTTATGTCTTTTTTGATAGCTAATTGAAATGGATGATGGTCGCCTCAATGACAACATTTTTAATGCATGCTAAAAGATGCTGCAAGATTGATACCAATCTGATAATGGCTTCCAAGACATACTTTTGCAAAGAAAAATCCTTTAAACCAAAAAAAATTATTGGGCAACAGCAACAACTTGGCTTGGAAGGAAAGTCAATAATAAAACTTAACGATACATTTCATGAAAAAATCCAGCGCTCTCTCTATAAATTCCGTCAGAACTTTTGAAAGAACTTGAAGTATGATTACAACCAAAATATGATGTTGTTCAATATCTAATGAAAAGTCTGATCTCATGTAGCGGGAAACAATAGGTTGCAGGAGTCAAATTTAATAAAACGTTTTGAGGGTGTATTTAAAAGCATAAATGATGAATTAGGCTTACTTCTTCTTGCATTTAGTTTTATGTGAAATATCATAGCCTTCCGGTAATTGCTCTTATAAATAAGAAATGTGAATATTCTGCTGGGGTTTGGCTTTTGAATCATAAAAAATATCAATTTTTATCCGCTTCTGGATGTAAATTCAATGTGAAATAATCAGCGGTCATAATAGGCCTAAACCAGATTGCAGAGAAGGGTGATTGCACCCCTGAGAAGAAAGAGTGTTCCCTGGAAATGTTTTGGGGCAACATAATTACGTTTCTCTAATAATTTGCAGACGATTGCTGGTGATATTTCGTTATTGGAGATTTTGGAAATTACATCACAAGCGTACAGTTGCAGGTACAAGGTGGAGGGGTACCAATCATCACAGTAGGCCTACAGATGTATCTTTAAATCGTCCCTGAAAAGGTTTGGCTCTATCTCAATCAATTTTAATCAGCAATTTTAAAGAATCTGTTGCCTTGCTTGCTCAAACCACAACAACGAAAGCAGAGACTAGTGAGAAGAGGGGGAATATTTGCAAGTAGCCTGGCGTACATGAAAGGTAGGCGGGTTATTTGAAAGTGTACTGCTGAATACAGGGAGGGTCCAGTCTGACTCTGACTCTCTGAGTACTTCATGGATGGCCCTTAAACGTGTGATACTGTGTTATATTAAATTGGTTTTACTATCATATTTACGTAGTTTCCGAGAGTATTTCAGCAAAGTCCGAGGCAATTATGTGTTTGTTAATGACTTTTTAAGAAGCAAAATTGATCTTAAGCTCAAATGTCTCTGCTCTTTGGAAAAATAATTAATTCAAACTTGAAGGCTCTGGATAAATGATGATGTATCATGTTCTTACGATGATGTTTTCTTCACAAAGCTTGTGAATTTCGCCTAACCCTTAGAAAATTATAATAGGCCTATGCTTGTTGTGTGAAGTGATGTGTGCGACCATAAAATCGCTTTGCAATATTACCCACATACAAATTAACTAACTAACTGACTCAAAGGTATTGCTTATTTTGCTATTGAGGCAAAATGGGGAATTAGAATATGAAGAAATCAACGCCAATAACGAAGAAAAGAATCTCAACTCGTGTCAGTTCGAATTCAGACAAACTCACTTGAATATTTTCACTTATCCATCTCATCTCAGTTAAATATATCTTCTTCATAAAAATAAATACTTTGTTGCATATGAAGCTGTACTGATTCCATCATTTCAAACAATTTTACATTGCGTTTCCAACAATTTCACTCTTACAAAATCTGGAAACTGCAAAGTTTAAACCGCCATCGCCATCATTAAAAGCTCAATATGAAGTTATGAACGTCAACTAAAACGCCAAGTAGCTTTACGCAGAAAACGCAGCCGCGTCGATATAATTGAAAAAGTAGACTGGTTACTAAATAGAGCTGACGTGAGTTGAATTTTCCGAGTGACAATTACGATAGAGAGGCTCTTGATCAGTTTCCGATTCAATCCTCGTTTTCAATATAATTCCAAGAAGAACGAGGGAAGTTGTTTTACCTTCTCAGAAGACAAAACAATTTGCCATTTTTATTTTGCATTTCAACCGATCGTTTGGGTGTTATGAGGCTAAAATGATTTAATATGCAACCAGTTGGTTTTGATAATATTTCTATTTTATCGAAATGAACTTCATTCACTCTTGAAAGGTAAGTTTATATTCAATAATGATACATATATTACAGCCAATTCTCAAATATATACCGACCAAACTGCAAGCAAATGGCTATTATCGCCGCTCACTCCCTCACATTGAAAGCCCTACGGTTGGCCCCTACGTAATGGATTTCGAAAGTTCATAGTTATTTGCTTGGATGGACACTTTTAATTGCTGGTCTGCAGCGTGTTTTGTATCTTTTTCACACATTTTTAGATATGATCTGCGCGTCCTCGTATTCTACTGTCGTATGACTGGTGTAGATGTCGGGAATTAGATATGTCCACGACAAATATTTCTCAGCAACGCGTTGTCTCCGATAGACAGACGTTTATACAAAATAAATACTCCAGCATTTAGTAGCGTAGCGTATATTTCTTGTATTCGTTGCCTGATTACACGGTTGTATTCTAGGCTTGATCTATAGATGATCCTCACACAGATACTAATGTTATAATAATTTACAAGATTTAGTCGAGTTACTTTTATATTAATTTATGTTGCTAAATATAGAATGTTATATAATAATTAAGAATGTTCTAGATTACATGACAGCGTCAAGGTCAGCATCGAATTTTCCAGTTTTGTATATAAATAGAATAGCGATGACGTCAATCTTGGAGAACAATAGGACCAATTTGATGACGTTAGCTTGAACTTATGACATTGCGTTCTATTCCGCACGTAGATAGTTGCTTCTAGAAAGTTCCGTCTTGCAATTCCCGTCACTCTCCCCCTATTTAAGTATATCGTTTATAGTTAAATACACTTTTTCACATGTATAGTTGTATAGTATAATATTTATTCTATGGTTACTTCGTCTTCCTTGTTTGTTGTGTCTTCCGTATCTTTTATTTTCAACCTCGCAATAGCTGCTGCATTTCTTCTTGGTCGTTCTTCCGTTGTTTGATTTGTTGAATCATTTATATCATTTTCTGGATACCTATCACAGCTTATTTCCAACGGGTAAATATGTTCCAGTGCTCGTTGTAATTCTGATTTATTGGTTTTGACTGTAACTCCTCTTAGCACTCTATCTTTGCCATAAATTAATTCTTTAATAATACCTAAAGTCCAATGACCTCTATTTTTCTGTTCACCTTTGATAATAACAACATCTCCAATTGAAAGAATACGTTTCTCTTTTTTATACTTGCAGTCATGGCGTTCTCTGAGACCTCTCAAATACTCCGTTGTCCAACGTTTCCATGCTGCATCTTTGCACTTATTTATATACCTTGCTCTCTTCCTTAAATCTCTGTCGTCGATGTTATCCCATTGTTCTTCTGGACAGCTGTTATTAATCCCATGGATCATTATACTTGGAGTTAGTAAAGGTAATTGATGATCATCTTCTACATAGCTCAATGGTCTATTATTTAATGTGATTTCAACATCTAGAAGTAGGCTACTTCTTCCAGTTCAGACCAAGATAGCATTGATTTTCCCATTGCCTTGTACATCGCTGCTTTTACCAATCCGATTATCCGTTCAAATTGTCCGCCCCACCAAGGAGCCCTACTCATGTTAAATTGCCATCTGATGGTGTGCATTGCAATGTAATTATTTATTTTTTCGTTTTTAATCACCTTCTTGAGCCATTCTGAACTTGATTTGAACGTTTTTGCATTATCCGAATAAATCTTCTCGGGGCGTCCTCTTCTTGAAGTGAAACGTTTTAACGCTTTCAAAAATTCATCTACGGTTTGATCCCGCATTAGTTCAACGTGAACTGCTCTGGTTAAACTGCATGAAAAAAATAAAATGTAGGATTTCTTTTCTTTTGTCTTTGAATGTTTATATATAATTGGTCCTGCGTAGTCTATGCCAATTACTTGGAATGCTCTATTTCCAGTTGTTCTATCAGTTGGTAGATTTCCAGGTTTAGGTCTTTTGAAGGGTGTGGCGTGGTAGCGTTTACATTTGAAACAGTCTCTAATGATGGTTTTTGACAAACGTCGTAAATTTGGTATCCAATATTTGCTTCTGACTTATGCCATGGTCAAGCCAACTCCCCCATGTAGCGTTTTTGTGTGTGCCTGTATCACTATCTGCTTTCCAAGGATTGTTTTTGGAGGGATAAATACAGGATAGTCTCCTTGTAGTCTTCCTTTGCATACATAGATATTTTCTTCATTTTGCTGAAGGTTTAATTTGTATTATGATTCAAATGCGTCTTCTTTGATGAAATTTTCTTGAATCTTTTTTATTATTTTGTTTGTAGCTGATGTAATCTCTTGCGTTTGTAGGTATCCTCTGTAATTGTTTTCATTACCGTTGTGTTTGAGCCTCATGATCCATGCTATAATTCTGGAGGCTTTCCATATACCATGTTTGTCTAGTAGTTTTTGAATTTCGTCGTCTTGACTTGTAATTGTTGTTGACAAGATTTCTTTTATGGCTTTTGCTTCTGCTGCACTTTCAGTCGTATCTTGTGTTAATATGTCTTTAGGCCAATTGTCGGCATCTTCCAACCAAATTGGACCGTTCCACCAAAGATCTGTGAGCTGTTTTGCTTCTGCCCCTCGGCTTCCTATGTCAGCTGGGTTTTCTCTGCCAGGAACATGTCTCCATTGTATGAATAGCTTCTCTTTGATCTTTTTCACGCGATTGTTTACGTATTGTTTGTAATTTCCAGAACCTCGGATCCAATGTAGTGTAACAGTGCTATCCGTCCAGGCGTACACGTTCCGTATTGGCAAGTCTTTAATGGCTTCGTGAACATTCCAAAGTATATTTGCTGCCATTGTCGCTGCATTTAGTTCCAGACGTGGAATAGTTGCTGTTTTTTGTGATAATCTTGATTTTGCAACCAGTAAACCTTTACTGATACCAGACTTTTGTGCTGTGACAGCGTAGACGACTGCGCAGATACCCTTTTCACTTGCATCGCTGAAGGCATGTAGATCTATCCATTCTATGTCTTCCTTGTACGAAGGTATCGATCTAGGTACTTCGAATGTCTCCGGTTGTCTGTCCAAGAATGTTTTCCAGCGTGATGTGATGTCTTTGTCGAATTCTTCATCCCAATTGAATTTATTTTCACAGCATGTCCTGAATATATTTTTTCCAACCAATGTTGTAGGCGATGCAAACCCAAGTGGATCAAATATTGTTGCCAAGTACTGTAGAATCCCTGTCTTGGTCGTCCTTGAAGGTGGTTGTGGTACAATTACGCTGAGATGGTCATCTTGCTTATTCCAATAAATGCCCAGTATCTTCGAGTCGTTTTCAAGAGATCCAAGCTGTTCTTTTGCAAATGTCCTTTCTTCTTCTAAAGGGGATATTTGTGTTTCTTGTTTTCCTGCAATGCAGTTGTTGGTTGAATGCCATTTATGTAGTTGAAAACCTCCATCTTTGAAGATGCTGCAAGCTTTGTCTTTAAATCTCTGTGTTTCCTCTATTGTGTTGCAGCCAGTGATCAAATCATCTACGTATAAACACTTTCTTATCTCTTCTGCTTCTTCAGGATATTCTTTCTTCATTGTGTCCAGATGAGTATCTATTGTTGCTGCCAACATAAAGGGTGATTGTACTAAACCAAATAATGCTCTTGTGAAACGTAATGTTTCAATCTTTGTTGGATCTTTATCTTTAATCCAATGAAATCTCAGCGAATCTCGATCCTCTTCTTTAATCCGAACTTGTAGAAATGCCTTTTTAATGTCTCCGGTGAGTGCTATTGGTCTAAAACGATTTCTGATCAATACATCCCATAGCTTGTTTTGAAGTGGTGGACCAGTTTCAAGGCAATCGTTTAACGATGGTCGATTAGTGTTTTCTTTTGCAGATGCATCATACACAATTCTTAATTTTGTAGTCTCCACGTTTTCTCTGATAACTGGTTTGTGAGGTATGTAAAACTCTTTGTTCTTTATGGCGTCAGGAACTCTTTCTACTATTCCCTCTTGTAGTTGTTCTTGAATAATGTCATCATATTTCTGTAACAATCCTGGTTGCCGATTTAATCTTCTCATTAAATTATTTAATCTCCCCATGCTTCCTGCTTTGTTGCTTGCTAACTCTGGGTGATTAGGCTTCCAAATAAGGCTTGTTTCATACCATCCTTCTTTACTTTTAGTTAGTTTATCCTTAAATGTTTCAAGAATTTCTTCATCATCTGTTTTGTTTGTATCGGCCACGCCCAGTACATCCAACGAGCACAGTCTCTCGAAGTCATATGTTGAATCTTTTGCAAGATATGTACTTCCCAATGTTGCTTCTTTGCCAGGCGACAGGATGGTCCAACCTAGCTTTGTTCTTTCCGCCACTGGCTCTCCTGGTCGACCAATTCGTGGTTATGATGTTGTCTTAACTCTGGCGTATTCACTTGCACCAAGAACTAGGTGAATAGGTAACATCTTATCGTTTTCTTGTTCGTTCATTGACACATCTTTTAGGTGAGTATATCTTGCAATCATTTTGTCATAGTTAGGATTCGGTAGTGATAATAACTCTCTTTTATCAACTTTATTTACCTCTGCTTGAATAACACATGTTTCATCCAAATCTGTAATTGTAATGTTGTACATTGATATTTTCCTTGTCGTTTTTTCCATCATCATTTCTATTGTTTTCATTTCTTTACGTATAGGCTGCATTTTTAGTCTGCTAATGAGAGTCGAAGAAGCGTATGAGCTTCCAGCTCCGGTGTCCAATAATGCTCTACATTTGATACCGTTGGCTCTTACTATTACTACAGGGTATGTTACATCTTTTGATTCAGCAGTTGTCAGTGTTTGTTCCTTTTGTGGTTTTGTTGCAGTGTGGTTGCCTTCGCATATTGACGTGTGATGTCTTCTAGAGCAGTTAGAACATTTCCATTTCCATTTACTCTTGCAATCAGCTGCTCTGTGATCCATTTTTGTGCAGTTGAAACATCGTTTCTCTTTCATCAATAGTTGTTTTCTTTCACTAATATCTTTAACTTTTGTACATTCTGATGATTTATGGTCTTGCTCTTCGTCTTTACAGTATACACAGCTTCTCCATGATGATTGTCTTGTATTAAATATTTTGTCCTTTTTATGTTTATGTCTGTCTGTATTTTGACGATCTTCAGAAACAAGATTTCTCTCAGTCCATTGCCAAAGTGCTTCGGTTAGATGGTTGAACTTCCATTCTTGCCAATTGTTATCTGTTCGTACTAAATCTGATCGTATACCAGGTAATTTGTCCAATGTCATTCTTACGTAACCGTTGATTTCTGTTAACTTTCCCATGGTTTCTAACGCTTGTACATTTGTAACTAGTTTTTGATAGAACTCATTAATTTTGTAAGTATTTGTTCCATATATTGTAGATAATGATAATATGCTTTGAATATGTGCATTTGTTACTTCACTAGGTCTACCATATTTTGACTTTAATATAGCTTTAGCTCTCTCATAACCTTCATTTGTGAAAGGTAGCCCATCAATAACAGGGCGTATTTTTTCTTCAACCAGCTCTTTCAAATATGAAAACTTTGTAACTTGTGCTAAATTGCTGCTCTTTTCTATTTCAGACTCAAATTGGTTCCAGAATCTGTTCCAGTCGATATGTGTCCCATTGAACTTTGTTATAACCAGCTTTGGTAGTTTAGCACTTACTATGTTTTGAGAGTTTTGATCTCTCTTAATAGTTTGCTCACTTTCTGCTTCTCTTTGTTTAAGCATTTGTAATTGTAGTTTTCTCTCTTCAAGTTTAAGTTCTTCTTCGTGTTTTTTGCGTAATATTTCTAATTCTCTGATAGAATCTTCTTCTGATACTGTATTGTTGATATCTTTAATATGTTTCTCTAAGGTCTCCATAGTTGTGTTGCTTAGCTTCAATTGTAATTGTAAATCTTTCTTCCATTGTCTCACTGATAGAGGTTCTTCGCCATCTTCTATTTTCAGTTCTTGGATTGATGTCTCCGTTTTGTTGATTTCCTCTAATTGTTTGAGTAAATCTCTCTTGTAATTTTCTAGTTCTCGAACATTATTGCTCGCAATAATTCCATCTGCATCTTCCACTGTTAAGTTAAGTAATTGTATTCTGTTTTGTAACTTCTTGAGTTGGCTCTCCAGCATTTCTTCCCCCATTGTAACTATATATGAATAGTTTAATCTCCAATAATTGTGTGTTGTATAATTCTGAATGTAGTCTCAAAATTCTTCTCCCATCACGGATGCCACTTTGTCGGGAATTAGATATGTCCACGACAAATATTTCTCAGCAACGCGTTGTCTCCGATAGACAGACGTTTATACAAAATAAATACTCCAGCATTTAGTAGCGTAGCGTATATTTCTTATATTTGTTGCCTGATTACACGGTTGTATTCTACGCTTGATCTATAGATGATCCTCACATAGATACTAATGTTATAATAATTTACAAGATTTGGTGGAGTTATTTTTATACTAATTTATGTTACTAAATATAGAATGTGATATAATAATTAAGAATGTTCTAGATTACATGACAGCGTCAAGGTCAGCATCGAATTTTCCAGTTTTGTATATAAATAGAATAGCGATGACGTCAAACTTGGAGAACAATAGGACCAATTTGATGACGTTAGCTTGAACTTATGACATTGCGTTCTATTCCGCACGTAGATAGTTGCTTCTAGAAAGTTCCGTCTTGCAATTCCCGTCAGCAGAGTTAAATCGCTACCCTTTTCTGTCGAATTAGTCAAATATCACGAATGTTCAGCATTATATAAATGGCCTCCATCTATTAGATGTATCCAAAACAAAACTGGAAACCTTCAGATCGATATTTGTACTGAAATCGTCCACTCGGTGTGAATACTCTGAACATTGCAGCATCACAACAACAGACCAACTACCACACAATATAAGGCAATGTAGTACAGTTCTCTCTGGTTCACTTGTTGGACGTACAGAAAGCAATTCATTCCGTAGCAGAAGTGAGGAAGAGCAAGGAAACACGAGTTTGAGTAACCATTTCCGAAAATGGATCAGTTGCGGTTTTTAGAAAGATTTGATGTTGATTGTGTGTGATTTGTTTGTTTAAATATATTGCGTGTTGTCCTTACTGTGATCGTAGCCGTGATAGCCGTGATGTAATACAAACTTGTAAACTCTGCCAGCTGACTGCGGTATGGCAGGTCAGCAGTGTTTGTATATAAAAACAGAGTTTGAAGTCGTGTTAACAGACTCGTGTTTAGAGTTCGTCGAGAGACCAGTGAAAAGATAATTACTTGAAACTTTTACTGTGTCGTTTATGTCTCCCTCACATCGACCATAGTCATACAGATCAATAAAATTATAAATGTTAAATTATGATATAAATTATAAATTATAATTGAAATCTGATCTGATCACCTGAAATTCCGTTTTTGCAAAACAATTAGGCCCTGTTTACAAGGAGGGCGAGTTACTCGGGTAGGCGAGTTACTCGGGTTGGCGAGTTACCCGGGTCTATTGTTTATGCGCGTTCTGTTTACAAGCAAAATGAGAAAGTTGTCTCGCCCACCCGAGTAACACTACCAACCGAAAAACCGTGAAAAAAGCCGTGAAAATATAACGTTTTTTTAACGTTTTTACAAACCGTGAAAAAGACGTTATTTGGGCCCTTTTTCACGGCGCAATAAACCGTGAAAATGCCGTGAATAAAGGTGAAAAAACCGTGAAATCATCATGAAACTAATACCAAAATATCCGTGAAAGAACCGTGAAAACATCGTGATTGAGCCGTGAAACGTACTGACAAAGTGAAGGCAATATTTCTTCCCATTTTCATAACCCGCGCGACTTTTAATTTGTCGCAATAAATATGCCCTATAATATAACCGCTTGACGCAGTTCGTATCACATCAGATCGAAACGATAAATCGAGAACAGGCATCGCGAATACAGGAAAATAATTATATTGTAAAATTAATAGAAAAATAATCAATATTAATTAACAATTAGGCTACAATTAATATAAATAATTGTAATATATTTTTCAAATATTATAAATAATTTTCTTTTTTCTCTGCCTTTTTCCTTCGTTGGACATAACTTGAGGGACTTCATGTAAAGGAGTTGGAGATTTAGCTTGACTTGCAAATTTAATTGGTATTTTCAATTTAGCCAACTTCCATTTAAATTTGTCTTTAATCTGAAAAGATAGATTCAATAACGTTGTTATTCAAAATTATACAGTGATCGATTAATCTTATATCCGCCATTTTTTTAATATAAACGTCATGTTATTTGTGTTGATTTACGTCATTATGTTATTTTTATAGCTTGCGAAATATTTAAAATAATTTTGATTATGTAAGCAAAATATACCTTTAGAAAAGCCTAGACTAATTCAGAAACTTCAGTATGAGAAGCTACATTCGAAACGAAATCATACAACATTTTAGAAATTATATATATTGAAACATGAGATGATTACGAAATAAATTGTTATGAACTTATGAATCGTCCGTGTGTTTGTATTCGACCCCGTATTCGAACCCTCATACTCAAATAAGAAGTCAATTAATATGTGAATAAGGATTTTCAAAATTGGCAAAACAGTTTCGAATCATAGTTCGAATTAAAGTCTCGATAAAGAAATTAGAAATAAAAAGAAATTAATCAAGAATGGCCGACGACGCTGAAGCGATTCGGAGGAGATTTGAGAGGAGATCAAAGGCTTATAATAGAGAAATAGAAGAATTTACAACGATAAAAGAACAAGAATTTGTAGCAATAGGCACTTGGAAGTCAATACTATTCAAGGTAACTGAAGCTAGAAAACAAGTAGAAGAAACAGCGTCGACTTACCTAGACGTGCTCGATGAAAATAACGCTTTAAATGGCCAATTAGAATTGGAAATAGATCACAGAGTTGATGAATGCAGAAAACTTCACTTTGAAATCAGAGCAGAAACTACGAAGATGATCCATGAACTTGAAGAAAATGAAGCAGAAAAAACTCACAAACGCGCGTTAGAGATCGCCGCCGCAACGCAAAATAATCAAGTAAACATTAATGAAGAAAACGCAGGAGGTGAAAGCAGCCATCATGAATCAGCCTCTTTCGAACAAAATGATCAAAATGACGTCACCGATGTAAACAACGACGGAGACGACGCAGACTCTGTTGTAGAAAGAGAAAGACCAACAGAAAATAACAAAGAAAAAGAAATCACAGCAGGAAATCAAAGACATCAGGATGAACTCACCCATGAAGAGGGGCAACAAAGCAAAGAAAACGAAAGTGGAAATGCAACCAAAAGAGATGACAACATAATCACAATAGAATTACTCAAAGATTTATCAAAAACAGCAGCTGAAGCTGCTGCAGTTGCAGCCATCAGAGCAATTAACATAGAGGGCAAGGCAACACACTCAAACAAAACATCTATTCGTTTAGCTGGATTCACCCCCAATTCATGGAATGGAGAATTTAAAGGATTTCCAACCTTCCAAAAGCGATTTACTTCAGCAATGAACAATGCCGGAGTTTTGGATGATGATGTCAAGCTACAATGGCTTGAAAAATCAATACCACAGTCTTACCATACAACTATTGAAGGACGCTCAACATTAGTCGAAGCATGGAAAGCGTTAAAGTTAGTTGTAACTGATAAAAAAATATCTGATGAACTGATGTGGAATTTCCGAAAATTAAAACCTATACAAGATAAAGACCAAAACGTAATCCAAACATTTGTCACAACAATACGTACGCATATGATGTACCTAAAAGATTTTGGGAAAGGAAACCGTACAGAAGATGAGGAATTCATCAAAGATTTGAAGAGAAAGACAGGAGCGGAATTCGAAGATCAAATTGAAGACCAGTTGGCACAAGAAAACAGAATCGCAAGAAAAATGAACATGAAAGAAGAAGAACTCTCAGCCGACTATATTTTAGAATTCTTGGAAAGAAGACTGTTATCATCAAATTCTTACAGAACAGAAAAGAAACAGCAAACATTATCAAAGAAAGAGTCAAGGAACTTCAAAGAAGCAAAAGTCAACGTCTTGCAAACAACCAATGACCTCAATTGTCAACTGTGTAACAATGGAAAACATGGATTAGAAGATTGTAACAAGTTCAAAGAATTTGAAGTAGCAGAGAGATCTGAATACTGTAAAAGCAAAGGCCATTGCTTTGGATGTCTTGGAAAGGGTCACATTAGACCACAATGCAAATCAGAAGTAACATGTCAACATTGTAGAAAGAAACATCACAGTTTACTGCACAGAAGTACATATTCAAATCAAGAAGCCTCAACAGCCAATATCACACAGAGGACAGCATCAACTAACACAACAACGAAACGTCTCAACAGTTCACAAGAATCTACAGCAACAAGACTACCTGTACTAAAGATCTGGATAAAAACTGGTTATAAAAATGCTGATGGTACAACACAAATTAGAGCTGCAACATGTTTGATGGATGGAGGTGCTGATACAACTCTGGTTCGAAGAAACTTTGTAGAATCATTAGGCCTTCAAGGTGAAGACACTACTATTCATTATGAAGTCGTTGGAGGAAGCCATCATAAAGAAGTCACACAGAAGTATGAACTCACTGTAGGACGTTTGGAGCCCATGGCAGAGAAAGGAAGAATTACAGCTTATGCAATGAAAAGACCATGTGGCGCAGCAGCATCACTTCACAAAGAATTCTTTGCAAAAAATGAACATTTGAATCAAATCAAGGAAGTTGTAGACACAGATGGTGGTGAGATTGATGTTATCATTGGGAGAGATGCTCAAGAGTTACACACAGAATTACAAAGAATGACGAAAGAGAGCAGCAAATCAGCCCCAATTGGAATCGAGTTTCCATTAGGATGGACAATCGTTGGTGGAACAACTCATGTCAGTAAGAAGTCAGGAGCAACAAGAAAAGTCACATCAGTCACACTAGCAGAAGAAACAGACATATCATCTACTGAAAATATGAGCACACTAATGATGTCAGATTTGGTTGGTGTTAACACGACGCAACGCTGTGTTTGTACAGATAAGGAAATCGAAGAAGCTAGATTTATAAAGATAGCAAAAGAAAACACGACAATCAATGAAGATGGGAGAATAGAAGTCAGATTACCTTGGAAACCTGGCTATCCAGAAGGACTACCAAATAATTACAAAGAAGTTTCAACCAATCTTAAGAGGAAAGTAAAACGACTGCAAGAAACAAACAAATTGGAGGACTACCAAAGAGCAATTCAAGAAGTAATAGAATCTGGATTTGTGAAAAAGGTAGAACTCAAAGAAGGAGAAATGGCCCATTACTTAGAACACCATCTAGTTGAAAGAGATGATAGTGCATCAACTCCCAAAAGAGTAGTTTGGAACTCTGCAAAGATCTACCGTGGACAATCAGTAGCTAAAGCATTGGAAAAGGGGCCAGATTTACTAAACTCATTGTTCAAGGTCTTCATTGGTTTCAGAGAGCAACAGATTGGATTCACAGGAGACATAAGAAAAATGTTCAATATGATCAGCATTTCTGAAGAAGATCGAAAGTATCATCGATTCCTATGGATTGAAGAAGGAAATGAAAACCCAACTGCTTATGAATGGCAAAGACTTGTTTTTGGTGACCCTCCAAGTCCTGATTTGTCACAGGAAAGTCTTCACTATTTGGCAACAAAATTTGGAAAGGACTATCCAATTGGATCAAGCATCGTAAAGAATCACATCTATATGGACGATGTTGCCAGCTCCAGAAATCAACCTAGAGAAGCAGAACAAGTCATCAAAGAAACAACTCAACTGTTATCAAAAGCAAAGTTTGAAATAAAGAAATGGCATTCCAATTCCATTGAATTAGAAGAAAAAATGAACAAGAAGATTGAAGACAGTAATAACCTATCAGAAAATCGTGATACAACCATTTTGGGTCACTACTGGGAGAAAGACATAGATACAATCTCACTGAAATTGAAAAAACTACCAAAGATTGAAATTGATGCATCTTCAAAGACCCAAGAACATAAACTGTCAAAAAGAATCATTTTAAGCATGATAGCCAAAGTTTGGGACCCTCTCGGAATTCTGTCACCAGCATTGGTAAACTTGAGAATTCCTTTACAACAACTGTGGAGAAAAAAATATGATTGGGACACAGCCATAGTGGGAGAAGATGCTGATGACTGGGTGGATAGATTCAAACAATTAGAAGGAAAGCTGTCAACCAAAATTGAGCGCTGCATCACTGAAGAAAACAACACCGAATTGCCTGAGCTGCATGCATTTTCCGACGGCGGAGATAAAGCTTTTGGCACATGCGTTTACCTACGACAGAAAAGAGAAGATGGCACATTTAATGTACACTTTGTAGCAGCCAAATCTTTTGTAACACCAGTCAAAGGTTGGACAATACCTCGAACGGAATTAGTTGCTACACTAGTAATGTCTCGACTAGTAAAGAACATTGTCTCAGCATTAATGATCAAACCAAGCACAATTTCATACTGGGTTGATTCTAAAGTGGTATTGCATTGGATTAGATCAAGAACTCCTCAGATGAAGGCATTTGTTGAAGCGAGAATTAACGAGATTCAAGAAACAACCAAGATTGAAGATTTCCATTATGTTCCTTCTAAAGAGAATGCTGCAGATGCACTGACAAAACCGAACAATGTAGACTTAGAGCAATGGCACCAAGGACCGAAATTCTTACAAGAAAAGATTATTCCAGAATTTGAAACAGCAAATATCACTAAAGAAATTGAGCTAAGAAAAGATTTGACTGAAATAAAACCTGAAAGAAAAAAGCGCAAAAAGAAGACCTGTATAGCAAAGAAGGTGAATGCTTACTTCTCGGTTGCAAACACAATTACAAAGATGAGTGATGAAGAATGTAAACAAATACTACAAATTGCAGCAGATAGCAACTCAATGGAAGAAGCAATTAACAAAATTTCAGAAAAATCAAACAAGACTGATCACAAAGGAGGTAAAATGAAGATATATCAAGCTCTGCAAAGAAATACTAACTTTGACGATAAGAATTTCAAGAAACTCTGTCCTTTCATTGATGACGAAGACAAAATTTACAGATTAGGTGGAAGATTAGAACACCTTAAAGATTTCAAGCCCGACTTAGCAGCACCAATAATCATTCCGAAATGTAAAAGGAACAAAGAAAATGACCATTATACTAATCACAAAAAAGTCATCAACATGGTTACGAAAGAATTTCATGAACAAACAGGACACTGCGGAGTCAACCGAACACGATCTGCGATTGAACAATCAGGACTCTGGATAATTGGAGTCAACAGAATATTGAAAACAATTGGAAAGAACTGTCTATACTGCAGAAGAAGGAAACGTCCTCTGTTGGAACAAAAGATGGGTCAACTCCCAAGTTTTCGACTGGACTGTGACAAACCTGCCTTCTGGTCATCTGCTGTCGACTTCTTTGGTCCACTTAAAACGAAGCTATACCGTGGAACTGTGAAAGATGCTCATGTAGCCTTATTTGTATGCACCGTCACAAGGGCAATACACCTTGAGTTCTGTTACGACCAGGAAGGTGGGGAAGGTCTTTCAACTGAAAAATTTCTAATGGCTCTTAGGAGATTCGTCAGCTTGAAAGGAATTCAGCCTGTACAACTGTACAGCGATAATGGACCAAATTTAATTGGAGCATCTCCAAAAGTAGAAAAGTTAGTAAAAGAATGGGATATAAAAGTGCTAGAAAACGGAATTAAAGGAAATGGTTTCCAATGGTTATGGAATTGTCCTACTGCGTCCCATCACAATGGAGTTGTTGAGACATTTGTCAACTTGGTCAGAAAAGCATTGGACGCCATGGCAGATTGCTATAACAACACTTTAAAGCCTGATGAATGGATGACTGCTCTTGCTGAAGTAGCTTATCTTATAAATTCAAGACCACTTTGGCCAAACTCAAGTGCGGATCCTATTGATATGAACGAGATTATAACACCAAATTCCTTGCTGTATGGACATCATCTGACTCTTCCACAGCCACAAGATGAAAATAAAATACATCCAAAAGATCGTATGGCATCAATTCAGAAGCGTATTCAAATTTTCTGGAATTATTGGTCATCGAATATGCCAAATCGTCTATTATGTCGAAATAAGTGGTTTTCACAAAGAAGAAACCTGGAAGTTGGAGATATTGTTTTGGAAAAAAAGAACAACTTAAATGGAATTACCCCGAGAGCAATATGGCCAGTCGCTATGGTAACTGAAACGTTCCCTGGTACAGATGGACTTGTCAGGAAGGTGAAGATTCAAAACAAAGCTGGAAGTTATGATAGACCTATTGCAAAGCTTATTCTATTGGCAACAAAAGAAGAAATAGATGCAAAAGCCATCAACGGTACAGAAGAAATCCTGGCTGGTATAAAAAGAATAAGATAATTATATGAATAAAGATTGATCTCATCTATCGTTCAAAATTTGTTAAATTAAACTTCTCACTAAGGGGGAGTGATCGATTAATCTTATATCCGCCATTTTTTTAATATAAACGTCATGTTATTTGTGTTGATTTACGTCATTATGTTATTTTTATAGCTTGCGAAATATTTAAAATAATTTTGATTATGTAAGCAAAATATACCTTTAGAAAAGCCTAGACTAATTCAGAAACTTCAGTATGAGAAGCTACATTCGAAACGAAATCATACAACATTTTAGAAATTATATATATTGAAACATGAGATGATTACGAAATAAATTGTTATGAACTTATGAATCGTCCGTGTGTTTGTATTCGACCCCGTATTCGAACCCTCATACTCAAATAAGAAGTCAATTAATATGTGAATAAGGATTTTCAAAATTGGCAAAACATACAGAATACATGGAACTATTTGAAAAAAGGTCGATCTCCATCCCCTAAGCGCTTGATATTTTATAAATATGATGTCCAATTCACGTAGACTTTATAACTGCCGAACTTCGCAACGTGAGCGCTTCTCTTATTTTGAGTTTTATGGTAACCAGTGCGTATTCATCACCGCTATTGTAACTTCTGTAAATAACTCGGACGCCTACCACATAACTCATCTCATGCAATAATCTACAATCGCCCACACTTTAGCTGGTAAACAACACAAAATGATATACTTACGGGTGCATCCTTGAAAAATAAATTTCCCTTTTCCGATTTCCCGTGAAGCTCAATTGTTTTAGTACTTGATGGATTCTTTGCTTTCAATACAACCATGGCGTACATGTCTGAATAGGAGAATAGACCGAGTAAGCATCGTACGTATAAGCATAGCTAACATTAATAAATATGATAACTGCTGTGATATTGATCTTATGATTTATACCATTTTTGTGTTTATTTGTATTATTATGAAGATGCATAACAACGATAATTAATTTTGTTATGCTGAATATTATACAGACATACAGTATCATACTTCAGCTTTTGATACTAAATTTTGACTACGAAAGCGATCATATTATTAAGCAATTATTTGATTGGACTGAGTGTAATATCCAAAATATATAATAAAATTTCATATCCATTGCTTGAAAATCAGTTAGAATTGGTGTAAAACTAAAAAAAGCAGCCTTTTTTCTATTACAATATAAAATATTGACACAGCTTAAAATGGCATTTAATTTACCTCTAAGAAATGCAATTGAAAAAATTTGAAATAGAAGTAATTACATAAATATTTATAATTATGCCGTGACTCTTAACCATAACAAATTCTGATGAATTTTGAAGTAATTTGTAATAAGTTTTAGTTGACCTTCAAAAGTCTCGTTTTGATCAGAGTCTGTATGCACTTGGACTCACCATCACAGATTTCCGAAAGGACTGCCCTCCCAATCTCTTCTTCATTGTGGGTTAATATGAGTGTGAACCTGAAAGTAAATGTAGTCTATACAGTACACTAATCATATCAGAATGTAAAAGTACACAAGAACGTACAACGAGACTACCGCCAAACTTAACTATATACTATTATATAAAGCCCGCATTCAAATGAGACACTACTAGCTGCATGTGAAATGTTCATAGTCTATAAACTAATTTTTATTGGCTATGATATCTGCAGTTAAAATTTCCATCTTTGACAATGTTTTCTATTAGCCTATACATTGTTAGTAATTGAATAAACAATTATATATTTTAAACATCGACGTCTCACCCTAGTAAGCGATTTGTAATCGCATTATCTTTTGATACGATTTCTGATCTGCAACGAATTAATACATGTAAATTAAACATTGGTATGTATAATATATAATATTTAGATATATGTAATAGAAGAATCGCACAATTACCTTGATGTTGGACAAGGTTCAATATCTTCTAATGCTCTTTCAGATGTGGATTTTTGCTGCATATTAACAACGTTTTGAAAGTTACAAACTTGGAATAGCGGATGCAAATCTATGATCGGTATATGGATCGTAATTCCAGCCTTACCTACCTGTTTAAATATTGGCGTCTGTTTGACAGTGCTTCTGCCAAATGCTTGTCAATGGTATCGGCGTGTTCCTTAAATTCGGGGTTACGATTAAACATCTAAATAAACGAAACGAAGTAATTTTGTTTGATATATCCCAGGGCATGTTTGAATATGATTGGTACATTGTAAAATGAATGAAGTATCTCCGCGTGAAATCTAGTCTTTAAGCCTCTTTTATCCACTTCTTTAAAGCATAACGCTTTGTTCCAGAAAGCGGAACGTTTTGCTGCTTCCCTCACCAGGTACTGTAATTAGATGACAGATAAAAGTGGAACTTGTTTTAGATAATCTGATCTAATGAATTTTTTGGAATTAGATATTGCATTGCTTACCTTGAACTTTTTCTGCTCACTTGTATCTTTATCTTTTCGCCTTCTTGCTTTGACGCCTAATCCTGCATATCAAGTTAATGACCAAGTTAATACAGCCTGTTATAGTGTTAATCAATTATTTACGTTAAAAATATCACCTGTTGTTTGGATGGAAGAGACTAAAGCCCCTTCCGAAACTTTTTCTAAGGCAACTATTAAATCAAGCTCTTCGGCCGGTGACAATGATAATTTCTCTATAAATACTTTATGACTGGCTAAATTAATGAACCTCTCCCACGTATTGAACTGAAATGTAATACAGAAAATCTATTTCAAATTGAATATTGAAGATATTGAAGACTTCTTCATTCTATCGGTATTATTGTCTAGACTGAAAAGACAAAGGATAATACATAATGTTTCCATACCTGATTAGCAATTAAAATTTCTTTCAAGTGTGAAGCGCTTACTTGATTTAAAAATTCGTCAAGTTTAGAATCCATTGTTTAAACTAATGTTGCGTCTTGAATTTTGAATAATACTTACAATAATAATTAAAAAAACCATACATTCAAAACCTTTGACCTGAAATCTTCAAGCTGAAAAAAAATCATTACAGAGACATAACCTTGACAACCGCATGTCATATAACGTGGTTCGATTTTCGCGCTTTTTCACTGGATGAAAAAAATGCTTAGTGACATTAGTTAAAACCGTTAGATTAGACTCAATCATTTGAAGATATGTCATCGCTATGTCCGTGTAATCTTTGTCGTTATGAAGTCGAAATTACTTCTGCAAAGAGGAGAAGGAAACATATTGCCCATTTTGGATTATCATATGAAGCGAATGATTATTCAGAGATAGAGCCTCCAATTAATAATGAAATATCAGTAGAAAACGGTAATGACGATCTTAGTGTAATAAATATAATTGAAATTGAAAATGCTGATTCGCCGTGCCAGCCAGTTGTTAATAATGATGGAGCTAGTAATGCAAGCAGTATTCAAGGAGAAGACATTGATGTTGATGAATATTTGAATGTGCATAATCAATGCGACAGTAACTCTATTGTAAGTGATGAAGACATAGACATCTCCTTCAATTGGAAATTACAAGAAAAAAATTGCGACTCTAGCAGACACACTGTACTTGAGGAAATGGCATTTTATATGCTGTGGTTCTCGTCACATCCAAGCATAAGCAAAGACGCATTTTCAGAACTGATGAAACATCTCAAGGCTTCATATCCACAACCGAATCATATGCCAGATACATTTCGAAGAGCTTTAAGCCTCGTTGATGACTTTATTGTAAAATTGGTAACGTATGACATTTGTATTAATGATTGTATAGTATTTGAACCAAGTACGGATCTGAAGTGCTCAGAGTGTCACCAACCGAGATACATCGATGGTATTACGCCAACTATAAATTACCGAAACTGTTACAAAGTCACAACGAGGTAGTCGATACTGATGAGCATATAAGTGATGTTCATCATACTTCCAGGTGGAAAGACTTATATTCTGAAAATGGTTACTTTAATGGAGATCCAAGGGGCCTGTCTATATTATTTTCCACGGATGATATTGACCCCTTCCAAAAACCATCTCAGTGCAAATCGATGTGGCCCATTTCAATATCAATTTTGAATTACCCTAGACAAATTAGGTATGACATTGGGAACATGTTTCACTGTTATATATAATGTATCTAACCTCAGCTTTAGGCTATGTCTTGTTTCATTTGTTTGATTATACCTATTCTTTGAGTTTCCATAAGCTTTTCGTATCAATATCAAGATATTAATATAGGGGACGTACTTTTAACTGCACGATATCGCACAATAGTTTGTATTATCATATGCAGGTTATCATCATTTATAATGTCTAGTATACGATATATTTAATATTATCTCGTAGTTATCATGTATAATTGATCTGTCTCTGCTTTGCATTACCCAATTCTTCTTTGACTGAAGGATATTTGTAGCTGGTCGAATTGAACTCTCTACTCCGTTGTCCGCCCATGTACATATATAAATATATAAATCCTTAATGACGTCACTGAAGCACAATTTGTGTCGTCACATGATGTGGAAATACAAGAGAACAGTATGTGTATCAAATTAAATAAAGTCGATGAAGTCAACAACATCTATTGACAGACATTCAACGTTGGTTGACTTTAACAAACGTACACTACGTAAAACGTGGTTTAAATTAATTAATATCGCTAACCCTACTTTTTGATTTATTTTACATTATTATTCAAGAGTTTACCCTTTTATTTTCCTTGTTAATTTTAAATATATTGTAGTTATTGTGTTGTTGATTTTGTCTCTGTTCTCTGGTTCGCAATACGCAGTTCTTCTTTGACTGAAGGATATTTGTTACTGGTCGAATCGAAATCTCTATTCCGTTGTCCGCCCATGTACATATATAAATAAATGAAAATGAAATCGGGTAAGTTTTGAAGTACGATATACTTGTACTGTTTTTAGAGTAACTTCAGTCTGGCGAGTACACAAACGATAAATCCTGACGTCCTACTAATCTATATTTCGATTTGAGAATTAATGCTCTGTAAACATTTTCACATTGTGGAACAACTATATTGAGAAAAAAGATCTCTTCCGTCAGCATTATCTTCTCAGCATTTCCACTGTGTTGGAAAATCTACATCTGTATTCATTAAAATTACTGTAAGGATAGAATGCAAGATTGTGATGTGCTTTATATAAATTATATTGCGCAAATAATGATCAAGTCATTGATGTTATATCTTAAAAGTAATCTATCAGTACTTTTATTTGATATTATTAAAACGGTAAATTTGTAATGATTTCAATTTTCACTACACGATTTTAACTTCAACATTTACCGCGATCTTTTTCTCCAATGTTCTACTCAAGCTGTCCGTGAAATATTTCTAAAGATTTTTAACGCTATTTTCACGGTGAGGATTTTGAGAATAGTTATGATATCACGGTATTATAACGGTCTTGAACGAAACATTAACATTTTCACGGAATTTTCACGGCCAAGTAAACATACAGACAAAAATGATGAAGCCCAATTCACGTATTTTTCACAGTTTTTGACATTTTCACGGTTTTTTCATAGTAATTTAACGGCTTTTTCACGGTTTCTCTGTTGGTAGTGTAACTCGCCTACCCGAGTTACTCGCCTTGGCAGACCGGGTAACTCGCCTACCCGAGACAACTTTCTGTCACTTTTTGACTTGTAAACGGAAATAGGCGAGTAACTCGGGTAGGCGGGTTAAATTAAAAATGGTAGCTTTAATTTTCTATTGTTTCGAACGTTTCCGCTGTAGACATCTTTTGTTCTCTAATCGTTTCATTTCAGCGCGCATGCTTAGATTGGCTTCAAATTATTTAACTCGGGTAGGCGGGTTACTCAGGTGACCCTTGTAAACACATAACACATTTTAACTCGGTAAGGCGAGTAACTCGCCTACCCGGGTAACTCGCCCTCCTTGTAAACAGGGCCTTAGACACGCGGTCGTCACAGGAAAAACGGTGATACCTATTGGCTCATTGCAGACCCTTTGTTATTCCTGTTGCTGTGATTGGTTGGTCGAATTCTTCTGCGTTCTTCTGACGCTTTTCAGGACAAAATGAACTTATCAGTTTGGATAGTGCTGCAGTGTGGTCGGATATTTTGTAAAAAAATACTAATAATTTATAATATTTATTACATAGAATCGATTTATAAAAGGGTTACCAACCTTCAAGGGTTAGGATTATTCTATTGATGAAATCTGTCAATCAAATTCTAAATCTAAGTAACGAGGACTTGCAGTCTTGAAAATGAATAGATCAACCCAGCAACGCGGGTCACTCATTGCTAGTTACCAATAAAACACAACCTCACATCAATATAAAATAACAGGATTATTATTATTATTATTATTATTATTATTATTATTATTATTATTATTATTATTATTATTATTATTATTATTATTATTATTATTATTATTATTATTATTATTATTATTATTATTATTATTATTATTATTATTATTATTATTATTATTATTATTATTATTATTATTATTATTATTATTAATATTATTATTATTAATATTATTATTATTATTATTATTATTATTATTATTATTATTATTATTATTATTATTATTATTATTATTATTATTATTATTATTATTATTATTATTATTATTATTATTATTATTATTATTATTATTATTATTATTATTATTATTATTATTATTATTATTATTATTATTAGTATTATTATTATTACTATTACTATTATTATTATTTATTATTATTATTATTATTATTATTATTATTATTATTATTATTATTATTATTATTATTATTATTATTATTATTATTATTATTATCATTATTATCATTATTATTATTATTATTATTATTATTATTATTATTATTATTATTATTATTATTATTATTATTATTATTATTATTATTATTATTATTATTATTATTATTATTATTATTATTATTATTATTATTATTATTATTATTATTATTATTATTATTATTATTATTATTATTATTATTATTATTATTATTATTATTATTATTATTATTATTATTATTATTATTATTATTATTATTATTATTATTATTATTATTATTATTATTATTATTATTATTATTATTATTATTATTATTATTATTATTATTATTATTATTATTATTATTATTATTACAAATATATAGAGTTTGAGTTTACAAAAGAAATTATCAAATACAATTAGACGGAAAAAAACAAACAACCGGGATTTTATAGAATCCGAATGCGTGTTATCCGATCCGATTATTATTATTATTATGTTTGATTTTGTTAATTTAGACATCATAATCTGTTATTTGGAATGGAATGTTTGCAATGCAATCATTCTCTCGGTCCATTATCGGATTATATGACATTTATTCAAGACGAAAGGTCAAATCATTTAACGTTGAAACCTGAAGATGTATCTGAAAATGAATCAACACATTATGTTTTTGATAAGACAAATGCAAAGAAACAGACAATTCATTGTAAATATTGCAAACAAAAACACGGCAAAATCCTGTCTTTGGTCGGAGTTACATTCCACGCTATATCGCTAGAGAGGATCTCAATCAACGACCATGCATATACAAAGAAAAGCAAATGGAACACTGAAAAAGCAACATTTGAGGGCCAAATTGAGGAACGTAAACCAGACAATTTTCATATCGATTATCCTATCCCTGTTAAGCAGAAACGCATTGTAAAGGCTGCGTCCCTTATTCCCGATGGGGATAAAGCAAGAGAAGTAGACATTACACCTTGGTGGGCTATTTTAAAATCAATCATCCCCAAAGCTTATCAGTTAGAAGGTTATTTGGAAGCAGTTCAAAATGATATTGTATTCGTTCTACCAACTGGCTATGGAAAGACATTGGTTGCTGCCATGGTGCTGGCTCATCGATCAAAACGCTACCCTCAACACACTGGACTGATGGTTGTGGAGAAAATACCGCTGGTGGATCAGCATTGCCAGAATTTAAGAAGAGAGACAGGTATGCTAGTTATGTTAATTATGTGTCCATTATCCATTTTCTTCATCTGTAAACCCTATTTTATTTACCGTTTGTACCCTGTGAAAACCGTTTGTGAACATTAACTGGCCCAATCTTCATGAACTGTTTTTGAAAACACAGGCCATTCAACATTTCTGAACAATCTGTTTTCTGAACAGTGCCTGATCTGCTTATAAGATGTTCATGAACAGAATTCATGTGAAATGTCTGTAAACTAGCTGTTTATGAACCCAGTGTACTTTTTCGTAAGTGTTGTTGTGATAACAATATTCAACTGTTTATAACTATTTTCTATTTTCCCTTAAAAAGGTATGAAAGTTATGGGCTTATGTGGAGAGAATGTCACCCGTCACAAAGTGGATAAAGTTAGTCAACTGCAGTATGACGTCTTGGTAATGACAGTCGAGTCTGTTTTGGTGCGTCGTGACACCTTGCCGTTGAATTTATTCCATACGATTGTCATGGACGAGTGTCATCATGCTAGAGGTGACCATTCCTATGCAAGACTTTTGAAAGTATTGAAAACAATGTCAGCAAATGCACGGCCACGGTTACTAGGTTTGACAGCAACACCAATTGAAGTTCGAAAGGCAAGCATCAATGCCAATCTTGATAAACTAGATACATTCATGGATCATTTCCCAAACAACTGTCGTCTAGTGTGTCCTGACCTTGGTTTCATCCAAGACAAACAGCAGGACTGGAAATTAGTCGAAGCATCCACCAATCAACAATTACTTGAAAGTGCGATATTCGAATATGTCAAAGAAAAAGCGAAATATTTTCCAGAGGTAGACCGTAGATGGCTTACGGATCAACAACAATTATTTCTATGCCAAGGGAACATACAAGGAAGGCTAAGAATGGCAAGAGTCAGTCAAACCAACCGTCACATTATTAATGAACTTTTAGCTGCCGTTGCTTGTGTGGATTTAAATTATCTGCTTGGGGTTAAAATTGCGCTGCCCATCTTAAAGGAAAATAATATACCTTATCCAACACAATTAAATGACTGTGACGAAAATTCAAAGAGACTTGATCTCCTGATGATAGAGATACTTAAACAGATTGAAGAAAATGCGCATACCAAGATTTTGGTTTTTGTTAAGAAGAGGGACATTGCAAAAGCATTGCACGAGTATCTACTCAAGGAAATTCCCCATTGTCAACCGTTAAAGATGGTTGGTCATGGCGGTGAAGATGGCATGTTATGGAACGGCCCTGCTGGTCAAAATGACGCAATTTATGGTTTTAACTACGGAGAAAGTAAATTAATGGTTGCTACATCTATTGTTGAAGAAGGCTTGGACATTCCGTCTTGTGATTTGGTCATTCGTTTTTCAAGCAATAAAAACTTAATCCGCCATTTACAAACACGCGGCAGAGCAAGGAAAAGCAGTGGAAGGTTCATTATTCTTGGCAGCCACAATGAAAGATTTGATGAGCTAGACATGTTAAAACGTGAGCAAGCGCTGAAGGGGATCATTAAAATGCGTTCCATAATTTCCTCTCAAACAAAAGAGCAGGCAAAAGATTTATTGCAAGAAGAAAGGGTTGAAAGGGTCATCATGCAACACAAAGAAATGGCGTTAATGAATTACAAAATTGATAATTTTAGTTTTAAATTATATGCCGTTGACATTAGTGAGAGTAAGGATTTGGTGAAATTGAAGTCTGAAATTGAAAAAATATTCCAGAATTGTCATGTTGATATCATCAATAATAGTAATGGTAAAATATTCTCTGGATGCGAACATCTATTTCCAAGCAGCTCGGTTGTATTCTTGTTGGGTTTTACACAGCAAAGTAGCGAAGATGTTTTCAATGACGAAACTGTATCTGAAAAGTATCTTGACATATGTTTGAATTGGAGTTTCCGATTATCAATTCTTTGCAGTAAAATACTTTTTTTCACATCGATAGATAGTACTGATGATATTAACACTAAACAATATCCCGTAGAAATGATTTGTTTTGGCAGAATGGAACAATTGCAACCAAATATTAAAATTTCTTATGTCTGTAAATATGACGGATTTTCAAGTTTTTCAGCAACATATAATTCAATAGAATACGTTGACATTACTAGTAAGAGAACATTACAACTTAAACTTGCATCTACCTATGGCTACGCTCTCGCTACGGTTGTCGATAGAACAACAGTGAAGTTATCAATACCATACCAAACACCACCTCATTCAACATCAGAGAATGTACCCAAGCAATGTAATATAATGACAACTGTAATTATAATGGATGATGCCTTCAATGGATTATGTAAAACATTTCCATTGAAGATATTTACAAGTTGGATTGAGTATGAAGCTATGGAACGTAACCACTATGAGTCACTGTTTGCGTTACCAAATGAAGACTTCGATCTTTTATGGCTATTAAAATCCCTAGATGATTCTATGCCTTTGTCTGGGTTTAATGATTTCAAGAATTATGTCCTGGAAGATTGGAACAAGAATATATATCAACGCTCAAATATATTGCTTGCCCTTGAAGTAATAAGGGCAGATGGATGTTTGATATTTGATATGAAGAATGAATTTTTGAAATATCGAAACAGTGGATTGGAGACTACCAATAGAGACGCCCCATTTGATAACACACAGCAAATACATAACGCTATTGTTACTCCGTCTGAGCGGGTTATTGCTGGCTCAAATATCATTACACCTGAGAGCCGTTTAATTCGAATGTTTCCTGGAAAGCGGTTTATCACAGTGACATTGAGAGGGGATAATGGTGGAAAAGTGGCAAATGAAAAAAATATAGACAAAATGAAAGAAATATTGGCAAATGGAATTGAAATAATTGGACACAAGTTTCAATATTTGTGTGCAAGTGGAAGTCAACTGAGAGATCATAAAGCTAACTTTGTTGAAGCAGAATCCTTTGTTGATGTGCAGAAAATGCGCGACTTAATGATCCATAAACCCAAATTTTCACACATTTCAAAGTATTCGAGTCGTTTGGGATTATTTGCTACGACAGGCACTGTTCTTGGTGATGTTGATTTAAAAAATGTAATCTCTAAATGTCCTGACATTGAAGCTGTAAATGGAACCTTGCTGACTGACGGGTGTGGAAAGATTTCAAAGAAATTTCTAATGGATTTACTAAAATCAAAACACGATATAGACTATTGTGCAATTCAAATCCGTTTGGCTGGCGCAAAAGGTGTGCTGGTTATTGTAGACAATCTAACCACTGATATTGAATTTCAAAACGTCACTGCGTCAACACGTATCATATTGCGCCCATCTATGGTAAAATTTGATTCTTTAAATCCTGAGTTTTTATTAGTGACCAAATCCCAATGGCTCCCCTTGACTTTGAACAGAGAGATAATTACGTTACTTGATGCCTTGAAGTCTCGTTCTGATACTGACTTTGATGCTTTTATTATGGCATTGCAAAATGAAAGGATTCAGCACATGGCCGACCGACTGCATACAAATGCTTTAGCGCAGCAATGTCTGAAACAATACCTACCGCAAGCACTTATGGATTGTGTGGCTGATCAATTCAATCTCACACTCGAGCCATTTTGGTTTTCGCTATTGCAACATACATATCTTTTGGATTCAAAATATTTACGAGAAAAAACAAATATTCCTATTAAGAATGGCTGTCGACTAATGGGTGTGGCTGACCCAACGTTTACATTGGAGCCTGAATGTGTGTTCTGTTTTATTGAACATGATTCAAGCGATTTCAATGGTGTTTTAACTGGAAATGTTATTATATACAGAAATCCTTGTCTACATCCTGGAGATGTGAGGCTTGTCAAGGCGGTTGAAAACCCTCGCTTGAAGGAAATGAACTTGAAGAATGTTCTAGTGTTTTCAGTTTCAACGCAGAGTGAATCGTCTTTACCGGACAAATGTTCTGGAGGCGATCTTGATGGGGATCAGTTTTCAATAATCTGGGATCAAAATATTATTTTAAATCGTCATCAAGTTCATCCCCCGCTTGACTATCAAAACATCGGCAAGACACAACATACATCACTTTCATCAGTTGATTTCAACAATCAAGAGATGCTTGCAAAATTCTTTACAGACAACATGAAGAACGATGCATTAGGTCGCGTTGCGAACATGCATTTAGCATTAAGTGATCATTTGTCAGCTACTCATAAGCTTGCAACAGCTTTATCAAAATCACAAAGCGTTGCGGTTGATTTCCCAAAGACAGGAATTGTCCCATTGGTTCCTAAAGAGGCTTTGGACGTAGTAAAACAAAAAGGATTTCCAGATTTCATGGAGAAAGAACCATGTTACAAGTCTGAAAAAGTACTTGGTAGACTTTATCGCTATTGCCAAGGGCTTATGTTTAACAAAGATCTTGTAAAGTCACAAAGAACGTCTAAATTGGACCATCCATTGGTTTTAGATGGCAGAGAACTATTTGATGATGAAGTGAAGAAGATATATAAACACTTTTGTATAGACATGAAACGATTGATGAGCCGATTCGAAATAAAAAATGAAGCAGAAATAGTTTTATGTGAGATGTTGTTGTGGCCAACAGTATTTAGTTCAAATAGAGGCAAAGCCTCTGCATCATTAAAAAACGCCAAGGATGCCCTATGGAGAAAGTATTTGGCTATATTTTACAGTGGAGTGAATACAAAAGAACAGTTTCGATTGAAAGCATCTTCTTGGTACACATCGTGTTATGAGGATGAAGAGTATAACTTTAAATCATTTGCATGGATAATACATGAACAGCTCACATCTCTTAAAACCACAAACAGCGAATGTCATACTCATTTAGCTGAACAACCACATGTATTGATTGGAGTTAATTGCAAACATTTGTTTCAAAATTTTGCACCAAAATTAGTTTTGAAATTTGAAAGAGCCCGGACTGTAGAAAATCAAATCCAAGATGCACTTCCAAATGAAAAAATTAAGATGTATGGCTCTGCGTCAGTGTTCGTTAGTGGCGATGGTTCGGATATAGACCTATTGGTTTATGGTAAGGATTTTTAGTAATGAATTATTTTTGTTTTACAATTGATGCTAAGTTATTTATAATGCTTCGTTATCCTCTTGAAAACATTTTCAGATAAGAGAGTGAAAATTGAAATTAACAGAATTTTTATATATATGGCATTAAAATTCACAGACATCAGTATTGAGTTAACCTTTGTGGAAGAAGTCCATGAGTTCATGAACATGAAATTGCTCAAAAGTTGATGAACTGTTCATGACTGTTCATAAACCCACAAAATATATAACGAACCCACTAAATAATGTTCGTGGACTGGTTCATGAACACTTCATTAACAGTTCATGAACTTTTGAGCAACTTCACGTTCATGAACTCATGGACTTCTTCCACAAGGGTTAACTCAATACCCAATCAGACTCTGTAAAATCCCCACACTTTGTCTAATAGCTGACACTCTCGGTTATTGATGTCTGTGAATTTTAATGCCATATATAAACAAATTTAGGTAATTTCAATTTTCACTCACTTATCTGAAGATGTTTTCAAGAGGATAACAAATCGTTGTAAATCATGTAAAGGTGGAACGACTTAATCGATTAACCATTTCCTATGACAACTACCGGTTTACTTTAATACTAATTAGTTAACCATCCTGTTTTGTTTTGAATGTATTCAAAATAATAGATCTAATTCAAAGTGTATGTCTGCTTCAGTTGATAGAATTTTATTGTTTTGAAATTTTATTAATACAAGAAATTAATTTTTCAATAAAAGGAATCAATTTACGTTTCGAATGAATCATTAACAATGTAAACCAACTGTTTGTTTGAGCTTAATGCTGTGAAATTGACACCTTTGTCGCAACACAACAGTCGTTCATTCGCTTCAAATGCAGTTCAAAGAATGAAGCAAAATTTTATTGCCTTCTAAAGTTTGGCATGAACATAAGAATCAGTTTATGAACTAAAGGTTTACCTTTGTTTTCATATTAAACCAAGATTTACAGAACTGGAGTAGTTTCAAATTTATCCCTGCACTTCTTTTGTAGAAAAATATAATTGCTTCTTTCTTTTAAGTATATTATGAATGTAAAAGCAGCTTTTTTTAGATATCTAAATACTTCATAACTAATGCCGACAATAGGATTATAGGATTTCCATACTTTTGATTGGCTATTTTTTTTTCTCCAAAATAATGGTGTTTTTGCCTAGTTGACATTCGAAATCAAGTCAAAAATAAATGAGATGATATTTTTCATTATTTTTCATTATTTTTCTATTGGGTGATGAGTAGTAAAACAATAAAGCTATTCACCACCGGTTTTCTCATTTCGATTAACCAGTTGTGAAAATTCCTGCACCGCCTGATCCTAAAATCATGTCTCTTAATTTATCTCTGTCTTTTATTCGAAAGGTAATAATTTCGCTGTGAGTAATCCAAAGGCGTATCTCGAAGGTCACGTTGTACAAGGTCTACAGGATAATATAGATAACATGATACTTCAGCCTGGAAATATACCAATTGTACGTTGCAAGGTCGACACAGATGATGACATGGTCGACGTTGATATTTCATGCAACAGAACTGGATATTTAAAGACAATTTGCATCCGCTCTGTTTACAAGAGAAATCCTAATTTCTTTGTTGTCTTTTGGACTCTTGTTCACTGGGCTAGGCTGAGTGGTATCCTCAAGAATTTCAAAGAGGACATAAGTTTATTACCAACAGCTGAATTCTATGCAATCATTTTAAAGCTAGTGGGTATAGATCTTCCGACGGAAATTAATGATATCAACAGCGATGATGATTTATCAACAGCATTGAAGGAAATTGATAACGTCAATGGAAGTGATATAATTGGTCATATGATTTTAAAGTTTTTCAGAAGTGGTACAGAATGGCCCGAGGAGAAATGTTTCAGGTATAGTTAGACCCTTATTTCAAGCCCTCGGTAAAATTATGGAAGAAATTGTCATTAGAAATACAGATTACTAATTTCTAATAGTCAATATCTTCCAATATGTTATTGCTGCAGCCCTGAAGAAAATAAACATTACACCATTAATGTAATACACGATTTTAAAAGCACAATAGAAGTAAACACAATCGGAGAGTGAAAATTTCACAATGATAGACCATACAAATTCTTCTCCAGAAAAAAATATTAATTAAATATTGTTGTTCTTGTAATATATTCTGTAATAGTAGCTCAAATTTAATTGCAATATAAGCATTCTGTTTTGGATCAACTTGATCAATTGATAATTGATGAATAAATTTTGTGTCGGAATGACCAAGGTAAAATAACATTGCTGTAAAGTACAGGTAAATCCTCATTTTTAAAACTTGCCAAAAACAGATACATTTTTCATTCAGTATTTTCCTTTCAGAATATCATCAAATTATTGGCTGTAATTAATTGTTAAATATGGTAATAAATTCACAGACATAGATAACTAAGAGTGCCAGTCAGTACTATACAAAGAGCCAGTATTTTGCAGAGTCTAATTGGGTATCTAGTGCTACCAAAACTAAATCCATGAAGGTGTTGTGAAAACACCATTGGAAATGAAAAAAGTGAAAACAATAAAATTTCAAGCCATGTGAATATCCATATCCACGATACTAGCATGTGAAAATGCCATAAAAACATCATGAAGTTTCACGCTTTTTTAATGGTTTTGGTGTAAGTAGTGGAGGGTAGGCCTGATCTGCTGAATTGCAGGCATTTCATGAATATAGCTATCAAAGCAATTTTGCACTTTTGATTACTAAAAAATTACCATGGCAACATCATTTGAATGACTGTGGTTATAAATTGTGAATTATGTCTTTTATTAGTTAATCACTGTCTGTTATATTAACCTTGTATACTATGTGAAACCTGTATATTATATATCAACCAGCTATGAGAGGCAGATAAATTGACCACTATAGACAGGTGGCCTTTATATACAGTGTTGATTCAATGGAAAATACTATTTCCTACATAGTAAGAATGACCACTATAGACGGGTGGCCTTTATATACAGTGTTGATTCAATGGAAAATAATATTTCCTACATAGTAAGAATGACCACTATAGACAGGTGGCCTTTATATACAGTGTTGATTCAATGGAAAATACTATTTCCTACAAAGTAAGAATGACCACTATAGGCAGGTGGCCTTTATATACAGTGTTGATTCAATGGAAAATACTATTTCCTACATAGTAAGAATGACCACTATAGACAGGTGGCCTTTATATACAGTGTTGATTCAATGGAAAATACTATTTCCTACATAGTAAGAATGACCACTATAGGCAGGTGACTACTGTAGCAGATTGACTGTACTATGATACAAATATTAAACACTTTCTGTGTAGTCTGGGTTATACAAACACAGATGTTGTTTTATAACGTGCATCGTTCAATATATTGTCATAATTATCACGCGTATCGTTCAATATGGTTGTAATTATTATCACACATATCATTCTATATGAGAAAAGCAGTTTACCTCGGTTACATAGCCTTCATCATGTCATTCAAATGTGACGCTTTATAAAGCTTCATTCACTCGTTCTATTTGTTAATATTGATTTTAACAGGTATGAATGGCCCAATGGTATCCATACAATCGAAGTGTCATGTAGTCTGATGAAGGTCATCAGTGCCATGTGTTTAAAAGCATTACACATTATATTATACAGTAAAGATATGACTGAAGTCAATAAAAATTCATCACAGGATACAGAAAAAGTTCAAATCATTACCAAGCGTTTGTCAAAAGGTCTATCGCTATCTATTAGCACAAACTTTGATTTCTTCAAGACTAAATTATTAGCTGCCAGTGGAGTGATAAAGATTGAATTCTCCCTCAATAAAAACAGTGTTGATAGCACAGGTGATTATGTTCTGATGGTTGCCCACGGTAGCCGATTTTCATTGAATAAACTACTCGATCAGTTGGTCGATGTGTCCAACACCCAATCAATATTGAGAAAGAGCACGAATTCTGGAAAGTATTTTATGGACGGTTCACAGTGGATCAACTTATTTCGAGGTAAGGATTAATCCCTTTGTTGTGATGGATCAGAATTTCAATATATCTGGACCAATAATGTTCACTATTAAGCAATTAGCACACGCTTTCATATGAGCCATTGATATTTGGTGCACCAGTACGCATGTAAGGAGAAAACAAGAAGGCAAGTTCAAAAAGTTGAAAAAATTCATGGACCAGTTTCATTTTTCCTACATATAATGATAATAATAATAATAATAATAATAATAATAATAATAATAATAATAATAATAATAATAATAATAATAATAAATTTATATAGCGCCACTTCTATAATATATTAATCCAGTGGCAATTTACATAGTTTTGTTCTTATCAATAATTTATAGCTGCATTTTATTGGATATTGGTAATTCATGGCTACCGTATTGGTGAGCGACCCGTGAAAACTGATTTAAAAACTGACATCGACCACAACCAGAAAATATTTCAATTTTCCAAATATATTTCACATACCAGTTTATGTCTATTTTGAATGCGAAGCCCTCAACAGTCAGCACTAATTAATGTTGATTTGTTCAAAACTCAACAAGAGCGGCAGCCAATCATTCCATTGCTTGCTTGTTTCTTAGCCATGAAATTATAACTTTCATAATGAGAGTTTCATAATAATGAGCCGATCATAACTAAGAACACATTTAAACCACAACACATCAATGTCATTCTACATATGGTTATAAATTTAGGTGATAAAGAAGACCGTGTTATCTTCAAACCGTTCACGGGTAAAGGCCATAAGACACACCGCAACAAAGAAATATGCGGTGTTGAGTGGAAACAGAACTTGAATATAAGAATGACATCAGAAGAATATTGGAAGAAATTGAAATATTCACTTGCGTAAGTTATTGCCTAATATAAAAATGTTTACAAGAAGAATAATTAGTCTAACAAGGTGACAGAGGGAATAATTTGGGAGGAAATTCAAATCAAACTTCAAAACAAATTATCAACACAAATTTGGAAGCAAAATTTAGAATCCCAAAAGGTTAAATATTTATCAAACCCCATTGTGAGATATATAAAGATATATATTGTAGTTTTTTTTCAATAATTCAACATTTGATTTCTCAAACTATTTAATATAAATCTCTTAGGATCAAATTAAAGACACAACTGGCTATGTTCCCAAAAGATAAACCTGAACTATTAGAATCACTTCAGTTTGTGGCACGTTTTGGTCTTGTTTATGTCATAGAACCCAGTCTTTATTTAAGTGATTTGAAAACATCAGTGTCGATGGATGAGCTAGATACTGCACTGCTAAAGGGAAGGACTCAAAGACACCTATATAAGAGGGACGAGTTTAATTTTGAAAAACGTATCAATCTAATGAAAGCCAACGTGAAAAGCGATGACGATCAAGATTGCGAAATGGTACCACTTCCCAAAATAAATCAAAGTTACACACGAGAGAAGCAGCGACCTCTTATGAAGAAGAAAAACACATTGCTTGCATCGTCCTTTGTCTCTTTGTGGCCGGAAGGAAAAAAAGTTGATTTTATTGGAGTTCTAAAAGAGTTGGGATTTGTTATTGACCCTGCTGCAAGCCAAATGGATCATGAGACAGATCTCATATGGAATATCAGTCTACATTTATCTCTTTCATTTGAAGCAACAATGCTTCTTGATGAAGACTTTTGTTTCAAGAAAATGCATGAAAGACGCGTCACGTGGGTCCATGGATCTATCCTTGATTGTGATGGGTCATACGATGTAAGAACGTCGTTATATTCAAAGGAACAGATTGATGATGAACACAGTGCTTCCGAAAAGATATTTCCCAATGGTATACCTTATGACCAGCCTCTATTTCACAGACAAGAACGCACAGAAAAACTATTGTTTAGCAAAGCATTCCCAATAGCAAGCCGCAGCAAAGTCATGCATCTTCGACAGAGCACAGAACAGTGGATATTTGTTCAGCCAAAAAGTACGACGGAAGCAATTGTAAACTATTGCAAACATTACTACATGCACATGAATGATATTGTATTAGATGATGAAGGTATGGAAATGAGTCTACGTTTTCATACAAAAGAGTTACAACAAATGGTTAAAGCGAATAGTACCATGCCAAAATTAGCTGATAAGACAGCTGAGGAAGTTTTATCACAGATTAGAAGAGCAACAGAATTAGTTACTATTAAACTAAAAGAAAAATAGGTATATTTTAGATGGCTACATATTGCATAGGCCTATGGTCTGATGCTGAAAGGAAGGAAACTATAAAATAGTTTCAAACTTTTGCAAATTAATTAATGGTTTGTTCTCCTAGAGGTTCAGTTGAGACCAAATACCAATCTCTAGAATTCTCACATAATTAGCATAATTATTATAAGCTGCATCAATACGATACCAGTATCATGTTTTCTCAAATTAATCAGTATATATAAATATACCATTACCCAGAATAGGCCTAATCAAACAAGAAGTATAGTTGTATATAAATATATACAATTTGTTAATGGATCTGATTTTAGCTTGGCAACAAATATATTATTATTGTAAATTTGAATACTGGTGTACGCTGTTTTATAGTTTTTAATGATAGATGTCTTCAGATGATTAATTTTGTAAATTTTAAATAATATATGCCTATAGTTTTTGAAGATTAATGTTTAATAATTTACAAGTTTTGATAGATGTAAAGTAGAAGTAGAATCATCAGGCGGCCTATAGTGTAGTTGCTAAGGCTTTGGACCACGGCCGAAGGGTCTCCGGTTCAATTCCTGGCAGGAGCACTATAGGTTGGCGTCAGGAAGGGCATCCGGCTATTAAAACGCACACAAGCTTCAAAACACTAACAAATTAACCAACCACCCCGGTGAAAAAAGCTGCAAGCTTACCCGGCTTGCGGATAAATGAAAAATCAAAAAAAAAATCAATATATTATGTTGAATGACAGGCATAGGAGAAATCCTTGTTTCCTGTTGCCGCCTCCAAAATAAAGAAAATCTAGCAAAAGAACTGGTTAAAATAAAATACCACCTGAAAATGTAAATTTATTCATATAACAATCGAGTTGCCTGCATTAATTACTGGGCTCATTCACATAACAGACAGAAAGAAACATCAGATCTTATAGTAAAATAATTGAGATGGCAACACGCTACCGTACCATTGCTCTATTTCTAGAAGAGTGGCTTTTTTCGCTGAGAGCAATGATGTTAAATGCTCCTTTAATCTCAGCCGCGACACTGCAGATCAATTTCAACAGATTACATCTACTCACAATACAATTCCCTCTGGACTATTCCATCCGCCATCCTTAGGGGGTGTTTATATGAGTCGGGCTAGTCCGGTTGACAGTGAGACAGGCTGTTTATGGCGCCTGCTTATATGGCAGTTTCATCCCACTCTCAGAACAGCATAAGTCACAAGGCTAGCCTCGATTTTAAAGCCTCTTATCAATTTTATTTTTTTAAGTTTTTTTTAAAGTTTTATAAGGAAAATAGCAAATAGTTAATTAAATCTTAATTAATCTTGATGTTTTTATTTGAAATGTTAGATTTATTGCAAATAATGATTTAAATTTTAACATTGTCTAATTGAAGCGCTTGGCCGGGCTGGCCCACCAAACTGTGTTTATATGGAGATTCTCCGTTTCACCTAGGTTTCATCAGGTCAGATCCCACCTGGTTGGGCTAGATAGGCAACCATATAAATGAACAACTGTAAAACAATAGACAACAATAGTGGATGTTGATCTCACTCAAAGGTGTCGCCCCACCTTGCCGGGCTGCCGGGGCTGGCCCACCTCATATAAACACCCCCTTAGATCGTACTCATTTGATGTTTCAGATAAAGTCAAGGCTGAGTTTTAATCACAGTTCATCTGATCTTAATTAAGTTCGGTTGCTCTGCCATCTGAGCTAATCCCAGACATTCCAAGTCTCACGGCTTTGCCGTGAGTCTCACACTTCTACACTGATTCTCACGGTCTCATGGTTTCTCTCACTTTCTCACGGCAAAATCCAATCTTAAGAAAAATGTCCCTACTTTCTGAGTATACACTCTTTGGTAATCTAATTAATGTTCAACATCTTAATTTATACTCTGTTGGATTATTCTAGCTGTTTTTTCTGAACTGCTTTTATGTTTTCAAGTGTCAACATTATCCAAAATGTTGTCGTAAGTTTTTCGTTTCAAGCCATTTTGAATCAATGATGAATTGCATGCCCCCAAACACCTTAGAATTGGGCCATCCCTTCGAGGCGGCCCCTATATTTTATCCCCAAAATGCGGAATTTCAAAAATCTCACTATTTTTTCAAATCTCAAGCTGGAAGGTCTGCTAATCCTCCGACCAGATCTGGTAGTTGGCTGCTAGACATATGCTTCACTGTCTGCATCAATTAGAGATTTATAATATTTAATAAAACATACAGGAAATTAAATCCGTTTTGTAATAATGTACTACACAATTCAATTAAAGTATCATCAAATTTTAAAATTTACAAAATCTTCGTTTCCAAGTTCAGAGTAACCAAATTAATTAAATGACATTACGAACAATGTATTGATACCATGGGTGTTTTCATTCAATCAGCTTGGAGTGAGGCATCGAATGCGTAGCATGCCATTTGTTTACTGCCGCTCATAAATGTGGCACTGATTTTGTATTCCCCCTGTACAACAAATATAGGAAATGACTGATCAGACTGTGTCTATGTCTTGTGATGTTCAAATTGTGCTCAATCAATGGAAATACAAGTCACACAATATAAATGTCGATTGATTCAGATGTCTATGCCTAATGTCTATCCACAGTTGAATGCACTGTAGATATTATCAGAAGTATGATAAGGCCAATGAGGAACTGGTAAGGGGTTTATCCTTAAGGAAGTACTTCGTTGAGGGGGAGGGGGGCTCATACCATGAGCATACAGCTGTGTGTCAATCATCAAAGTATATAGGTATGCATCTTGATTGTCTTTGTTGCATTTTCAAAAATATTACAATGTTATTAATTATCAGTTCGTTGATGATTTTTATTGCAGAACCTATCAATTTGTTATTACCCGTGAAAATGTAGGTTTGTTGAAAACAGTCTGCTTGCAGAAGAGTACAGTTGCTTACAGGGGGTGGGGTGTCAAATATCGGAACATTTATTATCCCTATAATTATAAGTAGCTCTTTGAATGGTTATTCCAGACAGCCTCAGATAGATATCAAACGCATCATAATTTCAACAGTTTAATAATCCCTCTATGATGAGACCACCTGTCAATAATGGTCATTGTATTTTAGAAATTTGATCATTCTATAATAAGTCATTGAATGTTGTTTAACATGCCGTTGTAGTCTCATATTGTAGTCTGTAGGGGATTGACTGCTGGTAGTTTACTTACGCTTTCAATGAATGACGGCAAAGATATCTTTGGTATTTTGATGAGTGATGCCGGCAATTTAAATTCTCCTTTTTTCACTGGACATGTGCACGAGATTCCATGTTCTTTGAAAGCGGGTGGACATTGGATTTTCTTGAGCATATCGCAAGGGCTTTTGTAGGTACTAAACAAAATTAACAGCACAATCTATGTATATAACCGCAATAGGAAATACAAATTTTTAATTCTTCTAGTTCAATGCAAAGTAATATATTAATGATCCTGTTTTCAAAACAAAATCAAAAAAAGTTTGTCAAGTTATAAATGTCCAATAAATTTCATGTAAGAATATGCAGTACTGTACATTCAAATTTTTATTTTAATATTAACAGAGAAGACACACTATGCTTACTATAATATGCAACAAATTGCTATTCAGTGAACAAAGGCAGAAAAAATAACAACTCAAACAGGCGGGTGTGAAAAACCGAATACCAACTAGACATAATTTCTTTGTGATAACATTTTTTGAATTTTATAATTTGCCTTTTTATCTTTCCAATACCTAGCATAGACTGTAGTTATAAATTGTGTAAAAAGGAAACAACATGATCACAGTTACAATAATCAAAGTTTGTTAATTATCTGTCGCGGCAAGATGAATCATTTTCTTGTGATCGCAGAAGTCTGGCTAATGGTTATAGTTGGTCTTGGTTTATGACATTGACATCCACCCTTAACTATCTATTATTAATTATAATAATTATTATAATAATTATACTAATTATTAATTTCTTCTAAATGCCTGACACTACTGACATCAAACCAAATGATATTTTCACATTCTAATATTGTGACCTAAAAAAAATTTGTGGTTTTCACTTTTTACATTTTCATGATATTTTCACATTCTAATATTGTGACCTAAAAAAAATTTGTGGTTTTCACTTTTTACATTTTCATGATATTTTCACATTCTAATATTGTGACCTAAAAAAAATTTGTGGTTTTCACTTTTTACATTTTCATGGTGTTTTCACAACACTTAAATGAAATTTTCATGTTTTTGGTGTCGGTAATGTGACGTACCATGAGCCCAGGTTATCCACACATGGAACCTCAATGAAGAAGCCTAAGATTTTCTTTTTAATGACCAAACTTAAAGAAGTGAAACTTTGAATGGTTTCTGAAATGATGGCATCAAATGCCACTGTTTCTTCTCCAGGGATTTTGATTGGATCAGGAGACAGACTCAATGATTTTATTTGAACAGGATCAGCCGCTGTACCTGTTAATTCAAAAAAAAGAAAATACATCTGAACCTTAATCTTCATCACAGGGACCGTTCCATAGTTGAGGATAGCATGATAAGATGCTATTATTCTCATTTTGATCATCTTCTTCTTCACAGCTTGGCTTGAAAATGTTCCGTAGTAAAAAACTGTTTTTTTCATAGACATAGTATTGTCACCACCACGCTTATAGATTGGTATATAGATCAGTATAGTTTTCACAAGGAGAATAAACTAAAACAAAGGTTACATCACATATTCTTACAATTATACTCATAACACTCATATCTATCAGTCAGGTTACATATACAGTTGAGCTGTACGTACGTCACAGTACAAACAGATTCGTAACTAATGGTACATTTTGTACAGTGTTAATATCACGACCCACTTTACATCATTAATTTTTCAGAACCAATTTCTATGAAACTCAAACTACTTCACTCTGGTTGACAACCCGCTCCATATCACAATCTTTGGTTGCAACAAGGCAGTGACATTTTGCTAATACTACACTCACTGCTGTTTCATATTTCTATGACTTTTCCAATGCGGTAAATGGGTCAATCCTGTGTTCTCTCTTGACTAGATTGACAATTAAGAATTTCGGATTTATTCTAGAAAATAAGCTCAAACACATGTTACAAGCGGAAACGGTTGTATGATGTAAAACAAATTTGTTGTTTGATTAATTAATTTACACCAAGTAACCTATGCTGAGATTGTCAAAAAGTTTGTTTATCAATCAGTTTTTTTAAAATACATTCTAGCCTGTTATAGCGGTGGTCACTTGGGATGTCTAAAATAGTATTTTCTATTGAATCAACTCTGTATATAAAGGCCACCTGCATATAGTGGTCACTCTAACAATATCTGAACTAGTATTGTCTGTAGAATAAACCCTGTACATAAAGGTCACCTGCCTATAGTGGTCACTCTAACAATATCTGAACTAGTATTGCATACTGAATCAACCCTGTATATAAAGGCCACCTGCATACAGTGGTCACAATATAAATATTTGATTTTCAAGTTAAAACAAAAATTTATTGGGCCATTTCTTTCTGAATTTTCATTACATTTGCTTGTAAGTAATATTATTGAATCCTTTTTGTTCTAAACCAAGTTACTACATCATTGGTCATTCTTATTTTTCAATTTACGGCACTAGACCGCAACGTAATGTTTTGAACACCTTATACATTGTCTATTGCAATTGTTTACGAATAACACTTTTTAATCAAATCTTTTTGCTATTCACCTTAATTTACATGTTGTGTATGCTGCATCATAAAGCTTGATTGAAACTATTATTTTGATATTATTTTTATTATTATTATTTTGGTATAAAGGGCACTTGCATTTCATGTTTTCCCCTGGGCTGCGGGGCAGGGAGTCAACTGCCTCTGCGTCTACTTGATTCATATCAATGTCCTCTGCAACTGAACAAGAAGTTCAATAATTGTAATTCCCATCCAAAAGACTATAAGTTTATTGTTTTACAGTTCAAGTCAAGTTTATCATCCAATTCATTAGCCTGCTAGAAGACTCACTTTCAAAGTCTACTGTTTACTAAGTTTACATTTTGACAGTGAGTGTGCGAGCAGGCTACCAGTTCATATGTAAATTCAAATAAGTTTATGTGATGTGGCCGGACGGTCTGGTCTAACTAAACGGACGTACATACTTAAGTGTAGCTCAACTGTCAATCTGTCATTAAGTCCAGTGTTGTATCTATTTTCAAATAGCTAATCAATCATATGATTATGAAATATTTCGGCAGGTCAAAATAAAATGACAAACACTTAAGTGAGTGTCAAACGGAGACAATGGTGAATCCTATGTGTAGAGAAATTTAATTATCCATTGTTAAGAAGTTGTATTTTTTGAAAATTTTTGGAACGACAACAAGTCGCAGTCAAGCCTATTTTCGAGCGACCAATAAAAATGCTTGGTGGACTCCTTGAAGATTTGTATTTTATTACAAAAATAGGATATTTTTATATAAACTAAGTCTATATTTTGAGCTTACCGCAGTTGCTCCATGAAAAACCAAGAACTGTAGCATTGTCACCGCGTTTTCCTTCACGTTCAGGAATTGAGATATCGTTGTTCAAAATATGTTTCCAAAGAATCTTGACATCTTCATCTAATCCTTTATGATCTTCAATGACCAAATTAGATGACTTTGATGGCCAACAAGAAACACTGACTGAAATGCCAAGCAAAATAAATACAAGTCGAGAATCCATCTTGCGATCAAGCAACACCAAAACAAATATCAAAATCAAATCATATTTCAAAAGATATGGTAGAAGCGGGACGACGTGTGCATCACGAGTTTTTGTTTAGCACATACAAATCATATCCGGTTAGGTATAAAGTTAGGTATTTACTTTCCCAAGTTTGATGTTTACAGAAATAATCTGTTAGCTTTTTTGAAGTTCTATATCAGATACATCATATATATATATGGGCCTATAGCAAACTACCTATTTCAAAGTATGATGTTTGATTTTAATTTTATATCAAGCCTATAAAATAATGTGTCGCACATGGCAAACACAGGTTACATGTTATTTGTATATTGTTCGAAATCACGTGATTTAACATACAAGATATGATTGGTTAACAATTTGAGTGTGTGTCATCGAGTGTATGACCATCACATGACTAAAGTTTTCAATTCGTCAAATGTTCTGTCACTTTGTTTTTAATTTTCACTCAGAAAGCAGCAGAACTGCGACAGAAACAAAATGTTGAAACTAGTTGTATTGGCTGCGTTTATCGCATTTGGTAAGTAATATTTAATTCATCCTACTCTGTTCCTCATAAGTTTTTGATATGAATTGAGAAATGAAATAATAATTGGTTTTGAGCAATGTTATTTGATACGGCTTCAGCAGCAAATGTTTGTTGAATTGTTCGGGAAATCTCAAAACTGTAATACCAAACCGCTATGATGTAATTTTAATTTTTAACCCGTGAATTAATTGTGATATATCTTAAAATTGAACGTCGTTTTAATTTGTTCCGTAATTGATTTAGTTGCCAACTTGTTGTGTCGCAATGTGAAATTGTGCTGCTTGCGTGCTCAGCTGGAGTTTTTACCTGAACTATTCCCTTCTCCTATTTTTATAAATTAATTGTAAGTTCTAATTTTACTTTCAGGAGGAGCTGCGGTAACAAAGCTAGGTGAGAAGAGGTGTACATGGGGTCCTTCATTTTGGTGTGATAAATATAGCAATGCCTTGAAATGTAATGCTATCGAACATTGTAAAACACACGTATGGAAAAGTGGTCTCAAAGTAAGTTAAACATTTAATTAATCGATCTCTGTGTTTATCTATCTATATATATATTTGACATCACGGATATTAAGCAACGCGTTGTTTCATAATTATGTTGCATTTTAAAGACGGACAATTAGTTTTTGGTCACGTGACTACTGCCAGCAAGTAAAATTTAATCCATTTGCGTTGTCTCCAAATAATAATTACCAAACTCCTTATACCTTTCGAGCTTTACAGATTCCAATTCGATTCAATACATTTTCAATCTCGGTAGAATAATGATACATTCCTTACTAAGACGGTATATCTAGCCTGTTCTGTCAATTTAAATATTAACATCCACCAAAGATGTCGAGACGACAACAAACTGTTGTAATACATATAATCAAACAGTTATCTGCCATGAAATCTGTTGAAATTGATCTGCAGTGTCGCGGCTGAGATCTAAGGAGCGTTTAACATCATTGCTCTTAGCGAAAAGAGCCACTCCTCTAGAAATAGAGGAGTGGTACGGGTGCCTTCGGTAGGGCGACACCGTCCACATTTTAAATAGTTCATGTGTTGATAATAATCTTTATTTCAATCATTTTTAAATGTTATTGGCAATCCTGACTTCTACGGTATCAAAATCGTGTTTACGTTTTAGGAATTTTAATTGGTGTTAACAACCCACCTTTCCGAAAACATTGACGCGCTTGTAGACATCACATGTCTGTCAGCTACAACCCATTTGCTGCTGAAAAGTACCTCGTTTTCAAGCTTTGTATGTTATTAATTATCCGTCCTCCGGTAATAGCTTGAAAAAAGCCGGTTTTTATGTTTTTCAACTTTAAATGTCTCTCATACAAAAACGGGCGATACAATTCATTTCATTTCTTAGTATGTCATAGTCAAACGTGTATCGAAGTGATTTAAAAAAACTAGATAAAAAAATATCAAGTCTATATTTAGAAACAGCCATTTAAGTTGACCTCGATGTGATTTCACCTCTTTTCAGATTTTGAAAAAAGCCGGTTTTCTACTTTTTTTCACTTTAAATGTCTCTCATACAAAAACGGGCGATACAATTCATTTCATTTCTTAGTATGTCATAGTCAAACGTGTATCGAAGTGATTTAAAAAAACTAGATGGAAAAATATCAAGTCTATATTTAGAAACAGCCATTTAAGTTGACCTAAGTGTGATTTCACGTCTTTTCAGATTTTGAAAAAAGCCGGTTTTTATGTTTTTCAACTTTAAATGTCTCTCATACTAAAACGGGAGATACAATTCACTTCATTTCTTAGTATGTCATAGTCAAACGTGTATCGAAGTGATTTAAAAAAACTAGATGGAAAAATATCAAGTCTATATTTAGAAACAGCCATTTAAGTTGACCTAAGTGTGATTTCACGTCTTTTCAGATTTTGAAAAAGGCCGGTTTTCTACTTTCTCAAGTTTAAATATTTCTCATACTAAAACGGGCGATACAATTCACTTCATTTCTTAGTATGTCATAGTCAAACGTGTATCGAAGTGATTTAAAAAAACTAGATGGAAAAATATCAAGTCTATATTTAGAAACAGCCATTTAAGTTGACCTAGGTGTGATTTCACGTCTTTTCAGATTTTGAAAAAAGCCGGTTATTATGTTTTTCAACTTTAAATGTCTCTCATACTAAAACGGGAGATACAATTCACTTCATTTCTTAGTATGTCATAGTCAAACGTGTATCGAAGTGATTTAAAAAAACTAGATGGAAAAATATCAAGTCTATATTTAGAAACAGCTATTTAAGTTGACCTAAGTGTGATTTCACGTCTTTTCAGATTTTGAAAAAGGCCGGTTTTCTACTTTCTCAAGTTTAATTATTTCTCATACTAAAACGGGCGATACAATTCACTTCATTTCTTAGTATGTCATAGTCAAACGTGTATCGAAGTGATTTAAAAAAACTAGATGGAAAAATATCAAGTCTATATTTAGAAACAGCCATTTAAGTTGACCTAAGTGTGATTTCACGTCTTTTCAGATTTTGAAAAAGGCCGGTTTTCTACTTTCTCAAGTTTAATTATTTCTCATACTAAAACGGGCGATACAATTCACTTCATTTCTTAGTATGTCATAGTCAAACGTGTATCGAAGTGATTTAAAAAAACTAGATGGAAAAATATCAAGTCTATATTTAGAAACAGCCATTTAAGTTGACCTAGGTGTGATTTCACGTCTTTTCAGATTTTGAAAAAGGCCGGTTTTCTACTTTCTCAAGTTTAATTATTTCTCATACTAAAACGGGCGATACAATTCACTTCATTTCTTAGTATGTCATAGTCAAACGTGTATCGAAGTGATTTAAAAAAACTAGATGGAAAAATATCAAGTCTATATTTAGAAACAGCCATTTAAGTTGACCTAGGTGTGATTTCACGTCTTTTCAGATTTTGAAAAAAGCCGGTTATTATGTTTTTCAACTTTAAATGTCTCTCATACTAAAACGGGAGATACAATTCACTTCATTTCTTAGTATGTCATAGTCAAACGTGTATCGAAGTGATTTAAAAAAACTAGATGGAAAAATATCAAGTCTATATTTAGAAACAGCCATTTAAGTTGACCTAAGTGTGATTTCACGTCTTTTCAGATTTTGAAAAAGGCCGGTTTTCTACTTTCTCAAGTTTAATTATTTCTCATACTAAAACGGGCGATACAATTCACTTCATTTCTTAGTATGTCATAGTCAAACGTGTATCGAAGTGATTTAAAAAAACTAGATGGAAAAATATCAAGTCTATATTTAGAAACAGCCATTTAAGTTGACCTAAGTGTGATTTCACGTCTTTTCAGATTTTGAAAAAAGCCGGTTTTTATGTTTTTCAACTTTAAATGTCTCTCATACTAAAACGGGAGATACAATTCACTTCATTTCTTAGTATGTCATAGTCAAACGTGTATCGAAGTGATTTAAAAAAACTAGATGGAAAAATATCAAGTCTATATTTAGAAACAGCCATTTAAGTTGACCTAAGTGTGATTTCACGTCTTTTCAGATTTTGAAAAAAGCCGGTTTTTATGTTTTTCAACTTTAAATGTCTCTCATACTAAAACGGGAGATACAATTCACTTCATTTCTTAGTATGTCATAGTCAAACGTGTATCGAAGTGATTTAAAAAAACTTAAATGGCTGTTTCTAAATATAGACTTGATATTTTTCCATCTAGTTTTTTTAAATCACTTCGATACACGTTTGACTATGACATACTAAGAAATGAAATGAATTGTATTGCCTGTTTTAGTATGAGAGACATTTAAAGTGAAAAAAAGTAGAAAACCGGCTTTTTTCAAAATCTGAAAAGAGGTGAAATCACACCGAGGTCAACTTAAATGGCTGTTTCTAAATATAGACTTGATATTTTTTCATCTAGTTTTTTTAAATCACTTCGATACACGTTTGACTATGACATACTAAGAAATGAAGTGAATTGTATCGCCCGTTTTAGTATAAGAAATATTTAAACTTGAGAAAGTAGAAAACCGGCTTTTTTCAAAATCTGAAAAGAGGTGAAATCACACCGAGGTCAACTTAAATGGCTGTTTCTAAATATAGACTTGATATTTTTTTATTTAGTTTTTTTAAATCACTTCGATACACGTTTGAATATGACATACTAAGAAATGAAGTGAATTGTATCGCCCGTTTTAGTATGAGAAATAATTAAACTTGAGAAAGTAGAAAACCGGCCTTTTTCAAAATCTGAAAAGACGTGAAATCACACTTAGGTCAACTTAAATGGCTGTTTCTAGATATAGACTTGATATTTTTCCATCTAGTTTTTTTAAATCACTTCGATACACGTTTGACTATGACATACTAAGAAATGAAATGAATTGTATTGCCTGTTTTAGTATGAGAGACATTTAAAGTGAAAAAAAGTAGAAAACCGGCTTTTTTCAAAATCTGAAAAGAGGTGAAATCACACCTAGGTCAACTTAAATGGCTGTTTCTAAATATAGACTTGATATTTTTTCATCTAGTTTTTTTAAATCACTTCGATACACGTTTGACTATGACATACTAAGAAATGAAGTGAATTGTATCGCCCGTTTTAGTATAAGAAATATTTAAACTTGAGAAAGTAGAAAACCGGCTTTTTTCAAAATCTGAAAAGAGGTGAAATCACACCGAGGTCAACTTAAATGGCTGTTTCTAAATATAGACTTGATATTTTTCCATCTAGTTTTTTTAAATCACTTCGATACACGTTTGACTATGACATACTAAGAAATGAAGTGAATTGTATCTCCCGTTTTAGTATGAGAGACATTTAAAGTTGAAAAACATAAAAACCGGCTTTTTTCAAAATCTGAAAAGACGTGAAATCACACTTAGGTCAACTTAAATGGCTGTTTCTAAATATAGACTTGATATTTTTCCATCTAGTTTTTTTAAATCACTTCGATACACGTTTGACTATGACATACTAAGAAATGAAGTGAATTGTATCGCCCGTTTTAGTATGAGAAATAATTAAACTTGAGAAAGTAGAAAACCGGCCTTTTTCAAAATCTGAAAAGACGTGAAATCACACTTAGGTCAACTTAAATGGCTGTTTCTAAATATAGACTTGATATTTTTCCATCTAGTTTTTTTAAATCACTTCGATACACGTTTGACTATGACATACTAAGAAATGAAGTGAATTGTATCTCCCGTTTTAGTATGAGAGACATTTAAAGTTGAAAAACATAATAACCGGCTTTTTTCAAAATCTGAAAAGACGTGAAATCACACCTAGGTCAACTTAAATGGCTGTTTCTAAATATAGACTTGATATTTTTCCATCTAGTTTTTTTAAATCACTTCGATACACGTTTGACTATGACATACTAAGAAATGAAGTGAATTGTATCGCCCGTTTTAGTATGAGAAATATTTAAACTTGAGAAAGTAGAAAACCGGCCTTTTTCAAAATCTGAAAAGACGTGAAATCACACTTAGGTCAACTTAAATGGCTGTTTCTAAATATAGACTTGATATTTTTCCATCTAGTTTTTTTAAATCACTTCGATACACGTTTGACTATGACATACTAAGAAATGAAGTGAATTGTATCTCCCGTTTTAGTATGAGAGACATTTAAAGTTGAAAAACATAAAAACCGGCTTTTTTCAAAATCTGAAAAGACGTGAAATCACACTTAGGTCAACTTAAATGGCTGTTTCTAAATATAGACTTGATATTTTTCCATCTAGTTTTTTTAAATCACTTCGATACACGTTTGACTATGACATACTAAGAAATGAAATGAATTGTATCGCCCGTTTTTGTATGAGAGACATTTAAAGTGAAAAAAAGTAGAAAACCGGCTTTTTTCAAAATCTGAAAAGAGGTGAAATCACATCGAGGTCAACTTAAATGGCTGTTTCTAAATATAGACTTGATATTTTTTTATCTAGTTTTTTTAAATCACTTCGATACACGTTTGACTATGACATACTAAGAAATGAAATGAATTGTATCGCCCGTTTTTGTATGAGAGACATTTAAAGTTGAAAAACATAAAAACCGGCTTTTTTCAAGCTATTACCGGAGGACGGATAATTAATAACATACAAAGCTTGAAAACGAGGTACTTTTCAGCAGCAAATGGGTTGTAGCTGACAGACATGTGATGTCTACAAGCGCGTCAATGTTTTCGGAAAGGTGGGTTGTTAACACCAATTAAAATTCCTAAAACGTAAACACGATTTTGATACCGTAGAAGTCAGGATTGCCATGTTATTATTACATACACACATGACTGGCATACACCTCTTGTGTGCGCACTGGTATGACATGGAAATCCAACCACCACCCGGTGATGTATTTATACGCACCAGTGATGTGTGATGAAAATAATAATTGATTCAATCAACATTAAATTTTGTTTCATTTTACAGTCGAGCCAATGCGACACCTGCAAAGAAGTCCTCCAATACATGCACACTATCTTAGCAAATAACCTTACTCAGGTAAGGTTTTGTAACTTGGTTCAGGGTCTGACAAAAGTGGGGATCCTGGGATCCTAGATCCCGAAAGGCTAGACAAAATTCAGAAGAAAATTGATGTTTTTAATGATTTATTGGTCAAACATCAACAAAAAAATTCAGAAGAAAATGTTGAAATGCCTCTAGGATTCCAGAACCTTTTGTCGGACCCTGTTTGTTATATCCCTCTCATCCCGCTTGATACAATGGTCCTATAGTCTATATAATGACCAAGACGTCTCAAACATGTATACAATTAAACTTACTTAAAAGCACCCTCTAGTAGCCACTAAGGAATATTAAGCAAGGTGGGACATTAAAAGAGGGGATATTATTCTCAAACATGTATACAATTAAACTTACTTAAAAGCACCCTCTAGTAGCCACTAAGGAATATTAAGCAAGGTGGGACATTAAAAGAGGGGATATTATACAATTAAACTGACTTAAAAGCACCCTCTAGTAGCCACTAAGGAATATTAAGCAAGGTGGGACATTAAAAGAGGGGATATTATTCTCAAACATGTATACAATTAAACTGACTTAAAAGCACCCTCTAGTAGCCACTAAGGAATATTAAGCAAGGTGGGACATTAAAAGAGGGGATATTATTCTCAAACATGTATACAATTAAACTGACTTAAAAGCACCCTCTAGTAGCCACTAAGGAATATTAAGCAAGGTGGGACATTAAAAGAGGGGATATTATTCTCAAACATGTATACAATTAAACTTACTTAAAAGCACCCTCTAGTAGCCACTAAGGAATATTAAGCAAGGTGGGACATTAAAAGAGGGGATATTATACAATTAAACTTACTTAAAAGCACCCTCTAGTAGCCACTAAGGAATATTAAGCAAGGTGGGACATTAAAAGAGGGGATATTATCCCAGTTCAGCTGTACTAATTTTGTAGTTTTGTTTTCTATCAAACATCCTTTGTGCCACCCTGATGAACAGTCATCCTTTAAGGTTCTGTCGTCCCTTTTTTATCATCATATTAAATCTACCATTACATACATTGTAGTAGAAATAGCGCTATACTGTATACTGTATCTAATTATTATTATTTTTGTTGAGCCTCAACTTTGGTTTATACTCTTATTTTTGACACCTCAAAAATAATTTTGCAGTGTCCACGTAAACGCATGATCGTAAACTGGTGATCGCATGAAGCGAGAAACTTGAGACTTAATAGAAATGAATGCATAGTCCTTGACACCATTATATTGTTAACATTTAGATATGTCTAGATTTTTTGTGCTCCCTTACTTAATGCTTGTTGTCAACGGCTTCAAATGTTTTGTTGTATATTCTAGGGTCTTCTTATTGATGGTCTTGAAGAAATTTGCAACATCCTACCCAGTTCATACAAAGCAGAGGTAAATCATAGTGTTCCCCTTGGGCATACATTCTCAGGAACACTCAATGGGACCCCCAGTGACAATTTTGTGACGTGACATCGTAATGTCTAATTTCTGATCACAATGCGTGAGTGTGATCACAACACTCAACAGCTATTAAGGATTCGTCCATAACAACAACAAATTAGAAAATAACTCAACTCTCATCTGATAACATGAATATGAAATACATGATGAGTTACAAATGCTGTAATTGTACCCCTAAAACATTTGTACACATAATTAGATTACTGCTCCTCGTCATGATATTTAGGCAGAAGAGTTCTTGTAGCAGTTGGAACTTGTGAAGTACAATACATTAAACTTTGATGAGAAGTTGTTTTGCAATTGGGTCCATTGTTGCAATTGTTTGTTTAATATAATTATGTCAACACTCTCAAACCAGATTAGATAATTAATTGCTGATGTTGTTGCTTGTAGTGTACTGGTCTTATCACAACATACGGTACTGAGATCATCCAGGTCATCGCCGCATACACGGTATGTATGACACATTGTAATAAATGTACAGTGTGTATCTATTTATGCTTGGTATGTTCTCATTTTTATTTGATTTTATAAATAAATAACTGAACAATTATACACTATACCTTCAATATGCTATTATTGTTGTTAATAAAATCGGAGTGCTTTTGTTGTTTACTTATTATGATTGACTTGTTATTAAATAGATTGCTTGATGATCACCTTGGCGTGAAAACAAACATGATTGTCTGATTATTGTCTTTATATTTTATATATTATCTGTATAGCATTAAGCCCTATGTTCAATCAGTAAGACAACTTACACAACATTATGTGAATGACTAAAGATGATGAACTTATTTTAGTTATTATTCATGTATCGGTCATTCAGAAATTAGTAGCTACATTTCTTTTGCTAACGCTACTCTTTGAAACAGAATACATGATTAATCATCTTTCAATTGTTGTGTTTTAGTCCAATCCAGATGAGTTATGTTCTTTAATGGGATTATGCTCTGCCTCAGCCCCATTGGTCAATATAAAAGAGGCCTTGAACATTCCTACGTTAGCACGGGCTCCTTTCTTTGGACCAGGGCCTGTTGTGCTCCCTAAACCTCAGGCGGTATCAAGTTCTGCTGAATGTATTCTCTGTGAATTTGCAATGACTCAATTGGAGAAAGTGGTCACATCTGAAAGCACATTGGTAAGTAGATTCAATGAAACATCAATACACTTATTTGTGATCTTGTTTGGTTCAATACAATCAAGATCAGATTAGATCCTTAGTGGGGTTTTTCTGTGGTATTGTTTTATCTTGTCCCAAGAAAAAACAGATTAAATCTGCATATGTTTAAAAGTATAATAAATGTTCTTAGTCAGTCGATCATATCAACAGGTCAATATGGAAATAGAACCAAATTGAGCAATTCGATTGGTTGAATTATGGTCAATTCTAGAGCTATATTGACTGCTCCATGTTTTCTAACCGTTATGGCGAGAATACTCAACGAATATTCTTTGATAGCTGTTAATTATCTAGCTGGAGCAAGATAGAGATAAGAAACTCGGAGGAATGTGGACAAAGTGTGAGCCAGCGAGCCATGAAATCTTGCGAGTCATATAGAAATACTTTGAACATGACATGTTATACAGAATTTCATAAAATTTGCAGATGACATTTTGGATTTGCTGCTTTTCAATATTGCTTTGCTTATTACAGATCTATTATTGACTTTTGATACTTCTGTAATTAAGGAAAATATTGATTTATAGAAGTTGTTATCTATCTCATTATACTACAAGTGAACTTCAAGATTCTGTAGCTGCCAATTCACCAAGTCCACTCAAAGCTGGATTTCACTGCGGAGGTTATTTCTATCAAGCTAATACTTCAACTAGAATAATTAATCGTTTTATATCTCCTTTCATTACCAGGCTGAAATTGAGCAAGCTGTTGACAATTTATGCAAAGTGCTCCCATCAAGCATTGAGAACGAGGTATGCAAAAGTCAGTTGTTTTTATTTCTTTCACGTCAGACTGCTAGCAAACAAGTAACATGACTAGAATCACCATCAAGCCAATTCTGTGATAAACAAATATAAGGATGGACCGCTATCTGTTGAATTGTTTGAATTGTAGATAGTACCAGTGCCAGTGACACTATTTTTGATCTGTTTCTAGTGTTTGGCCTTTGTTAATACATACGCATCACAAATCATCAAAATTCTTGTGAATGAGGCATCGCCAAAAGAAGTTTGCTCTTTGATTCATGTTTGCGCTTCATCTGCCATCAAAGGTAATAAATTAATTTTGTTATTCAATCAAGACCAGGCTCCAGCAAATTCATCTTCTTTTAAATGTGCCGAAAATGTTAATGTTTTTTTTTTAAAATAATGACCGAAATATAGTTATAAAGACTATGCGGACGGGCAGCTCTTATGGATTTGTTTTGGGTTCAGACTTCGTAATAAGTCTGAATGTCTATTAGTTATCAGCAGATATACTAAATGGCCATTTTTCCTATTATTTTCCACCCAAAAAATCAAAAGAAGAAATGTAGAGATTCATGAGTTATAATGATAAAACAATTTGAAGGTCTTATCGCTCCGATAAGATTTATCCCCGGATTCACTCCAACAGATAAAAGCATTGTAATTTATTTCAAAGGACCCAAATGCTATTCTTATTTCTTAATTCTTATATGGTTATATATCTCCCAATGATGTCATTTTTAAATCGTCCGTTTCAATGATAATATAAGGATTTAAATAAAAGAAAAAAATCCATCTTCCTGGATATTGTTATTTTAATCGAATTCCAACGGGAAAATAAGAGGATTGGATTCTGATAAGATAAACATTGACAACTTTAGACAGTTTCATACATTTTTGCAGTCCCTTGAATGCACTTACCGCGGCTATCATAATGTCCGGCTATCTCCCTGTGTCAGCGGGCAGTTCCTTTGTTGTTCAAAATGTTCCAGTTCACTGATTTTGAGAGCTGCCTCAGAAAAAGCGGTGAACTATTTCCAAATATTGTCGTTTGAAAAATGTTTTTTCAATGGTAATATAAAAATTTGAATAAAATAAAAAGCGTGAGAAATTAATATAAAACTCAATCCTACTGGATGTGATTGTTTGCATCAAAAATATTATAAATGGATTGAAAGTTAAGCTCGTTGCCTTCAGACTTTATCATATTTTTATTTGCGGTCGCTCAACACAAAAGAAAGGGAACAAAGGCAAAGCAGTTTGTTTTTCACTTCGAAATTACGTGATTTTGGTTTTTTCAATTGCAATTTATTAGCAGTTTATCGCATTTTAAACTGTAAAAACACAAAACGTCAGGTAGTCAAAGGCCTATAGATACCGCAGAAGTGAATTAGAAGCTTGGAAAATGTGCTGGGGAAAAGGAATGAAGCAATAATGAAACAATGGTGATTTGTTCACCGACACGGTTTGCGTATTATTATTATTAATACTGTTATCTACAAATTTAAACCTGAGAAGCATTTTTTTTCTTCAAATGAAATTTGTCATCAATTGTACTCTCATGTTTTACTCATCAACGCTAATGAGTTGACCTTCTCAGCTAATAACTAAATAGAAGGTGTCAAGCAGCATGACGAATGATTACGAAACAATGTAAAACAAATCACGCGACTAGTCGGCTACATTGTAAACTTTGATTTTCAAAATTCTGACAATTCTGAAAAACGTGTTATTTTCAGAACAACTGTCTAACCCTTAGTTTAACTTAACTGCTCCTGAAATTATTGCTTCAAAACATGAAATGCCCATGTCAGGATTTATTGTGTAAATGTTGCCGTTGACTCCCCCAGTCTCCTTTGTCTGATGTCTATTATTGGTGTTTATGTCTTTCAGTCGAGAAGAAGAGTCCTATTCGCACTAGTGTGACCTGTGAATTATGTGAATATGCCATGGGTCAGTTGGACAAAATGATTGATACCAACTCAACAGAGGTAATATTGTTATATAGTCATGAACATAGAAATGTATGCTAACCAAATAGAAATGTTGAAATTAATGTTTAATGGTAAGAGTCTGAGAACTCTTCAATTATTTTATTGGCTTGGGAACTTTCCAGAAGAACATTGGAATACCAATATCTTTATTCCAAATGACTGAATTTTGATGTTTTGTTGTATTATTATTTCAGCAAGAGGTTGTTGCTGCTTTGGAGAGTCTATGCAACTATCTTCCATCTTCATTTAAAGGAGAATGTGACGCATTAGTTGAACAATACGGAAAAATGATTGTTAAATTAATTATTGAAGAGTTGGCTTCTCCAGCGACGGTATGCAAGGTAAGGATGTCGTTGTTGTGTATGGAGGATATTTTCATCTTTTTTAAATACACATTTGCTAAAGGTAATGTTCCAATATAAAAATGCTTCTTGCATTCCTGAGTTCTTACATTTTTGGATACGCATTGACAATCGAGACCTACTGCCATGAAATCTGTTAAAAATGAGCTGCAGGGTTATGGCTGAGATTGAGTACATTTACATTCTATCAACTTTTATCTGGTCATGCAAAAGACATCAAATAAACTTTTGTGTATAAATACCACCTGTACATAATGGGTGATTTCTCTCCTTCTTTGTGCCGGCTTTTCTGTAATATGTTTTTTCTATTTCTTTAGGAACTTGGTCTTTGTTCAGCAACTAAATTAGGTAATAATCATACTTATCTCATTAATTACTTACAAAATGTCAACATTGATTACAGTTTGAAGAAATGTTCATAAACATTTGATTCAAACTCAGTCATGCTTACATTTTTCAGTTGAAAAGAAGACTCCTATTCGTGCCAGCGTGACTTGTGAATTATGTGAATATGCTATGGCTCAGTTGGACAAAATGATTGATACCAACTCAACAGAGGTAACATTTTATACAGTCATAATAGAAACATCGGAATTGATATTTGAGTGTCGTGAGTCTAAGAAGAGTAACCTAGTAATTCAAATTCCGTTAATACTTATGATCAGTCTCTCAAGATTATAAAGTAGAAGTGAAAGTAGGGGATCAATCCACAGTTTCATGACAATAAATGTTTTGTGGCAGTGTTTGAATCAAGGTGTGAACCAATTTTATTTCGTTCTTATCTTTGCTGGGCAGAAAGTCGCACATTGTTGTACAGACCCTTTGGGCTGGTATTTGGGCTAGGTCTTTCTAAGCGCGAGCCATTGTCAAATGCAGTAGTCCAGGGTGTCACAAAAGTTTTGATCTTCCGGGAATTTTGTTGTTCGATTGTAAACCTTCTGGGATTAAATTTATAATGCTTCATAGTTTTGAAGAATTGATCTTAAAGTTTTAGAAGTTTGACTTACTTTGAAACAAGATGCATGGATATCCAAACACAAAAAATATGAAATCCAAATTTAATAAATTTCGAACAAGAAAATAATCTTGATAAGGTTGGAAACCTTCTGATTTAGTGCTGGCCTTCCGGGAACCAGGTTTCCCAGGATCCCGCACTTTGTGATAGCCTGCATTAGTCAACACAATCATTTTTTATAAAAACTCTTCAAAATAGTTTATTTGCATGATTTTTAATAATAATATGAGAAAATCTTTCTTTAATATCTACTTACCACATGCCTGAAACCTCCAAATATGTTGTTATCTACATAGCAAGAAATTTCAAATTTTATTCTTTGATTTTCTTATTATTTCAGCAAGAAGTTGTTGCTGCTTTGGAGAGTCTATGCAACTATCTTCCATCTTCTATCAAAGGAGAATGCGACGCATTAGTTGAACAATACGGAAAAATGATTGTTAAATTAATTATCCAAGAGTTAGCGTCACCAGCGACAGTATGCAAGGTGTGTAAGTTTACGATGCCACAAGGCATACAATTACTTATCACTAATGATAGTTCAATGTATGACTACATTGGGAATTTAACACACCATGATCATCATCCATCATCATGATCATCATCATAGTGACTCATTTGCATCGTATTCGTTTTGGAGTTGACTACTAGTTAAAGTGTCAAGCAAGACAGGCAGCCTTTGTATGGAAGTTTTTTAAATCTGATCTCGTAGCTTTTTATTTACGTCATGTTATTTCAGAGAGTTAATGATATTTGAGCAGTGAATTCTGAAACGAATCTTCCAATATTGTTACTTTTTTATTTGAAATACACAAGCAAAGCAATCGAGTTGAATATAAAGATGATGACAATCAGGGTTTCAAATAGGAAATATATATGTCCTCAAAATCATCATTCCAAGCGAACAAGTCTGTATTAATTATCAGAACACTTCTTACCAAAAACATCGTAGTTCGAAACACAGACAAACTAATGACTGGGCAACCGTCAGTAATTAAATTATTTTGGAATCAATTTTGTAGCAAACCATAATATCCAAACACCCAAAAATCACATATGATGTTTATTTTGTTTCGATCGAGGTTCAGTAATGTCAGTGTAATTGAAATACAGAAATATAAGCCGTTGATTCGATGTTGTCATAATGAAGCTAGATTCGAAATGTTTCTTCTTTGCAAGAAATATCACATTCATAGATTTGTAAACAAAAAAACAGTATCAAATGCGCACAATTATCTACATTATGCTTCCTTTCAACAAAATGCTTTATTCCATATTACATCTTTGGTAAATGGTATTAGCAAATCACAAAACACTTCTTTGTAGTTTTTCTGCCATCGAAACATTCCTCGTGATATATTCCAATTACCGGATTTCATCGCTATGAAAACTCAAAACAGAGTTGGTGATGTCACAACTGGTGTTTGAAAATGAGGTTTTGAAAAAATGTATTTTTTTTTAAATAGTTATCGCCGATCAATAATGCCCCTTTAACTGCTGTAGAACATGTCAACATTTCATTTGCATTTGTGTCCCCTTATTTGCTCTTATTCGCTCTTCTGGAATACCACCTTTGTTGAACCCTTCTACAAATGACAAATTGTGTACATTCAGAATATCAATTTATATCTACTTCATTGTATTTGTCAACCCTGAATAACTTTCTATGCTTGTTATCCGTTTTGAAAGCACGTGCTATTTGTTTGCATGTCTAGCAATGTATAAATGTACGGGTATAGTTTTTAACAGGAGATTGAGATTATAGGCAAACATTCATTTTAAATGTCAAATCAGTTAGACAACGTTGATTGTAATTTGTTTTATTGTTTTCAGGAACTTGGTCTCTGCACAGCAGCCAAATTAACTACAAAACCAGGTATATTCCTATAGTTTCAAAGGGACACTCTGTATAATACATTATAATGAAACTTAAACGGCTTTCTTCAATGTCAGTATTCAACAAAAGGTTTAACCGTCTGGAATCTAGAACATTATTTTAGTTCTTCTGAATTTTTTGTTTTGGCTATAAAAGTGACCAACTGGAATACGTTAGCTCTGATTTGACAAAATGGGGATATCTGAATGGAGATATCCACTCATTTCAAAATGTATGCTGAAGCGCAACGTGTACATAGTTAGATAGAATACGTTAGCTCTGATTTGACAAAATGGGGATATCTGAATGGAGATATCCACTCATTTCAAAATGTATGCTGAAGCGCAACGTGTACATAGTTAGATAGAATACGTTAGCTCTGATTTGACAAAATGGGGATATCTGAATGGAGATATCCACTCATTTCAAAATGTATGCTGAAGCGCAACGTGTACATAGTTAGATAGAATACGTTAGCTCTGATTTGACAAAATGGGGATATCTGAATGGAGATATCCACTCATTTCAAAATGTATGCTGAAGCGCAACGTGTAGATAGTTAGATAGAATACGTTAGCTCTGATTTGACAAAATGGGGATATCTGAATGGAGATATCCACTCATTTCAAAATGTATGCTGAAGCGCAATGTGTACATAGTTAGATATTTTTATATGATCTTGATCCAATCCATGTCTGACTTGTTGTAATCTTTTAATATCAAACTTAACTGGTTAATTAATATGTTACTGTACTTTCATTCTGGAACTCAATTACAATTCAGTTCATTTACCGTTAATTTGCTATTGCCTTTCAATTGATTTTAGTATTGAAAAAGCAAGCCGTTGGAGCTGGTGAATTCTGTGAAGTTTGTGAATTGGCCATGGGACTTTTGAAAACTCAAATTTCAAGTAACGCTACTGAGGTAGATATGCGATATAATTATTCAGAATAAAATAATAAGTAATAATTGAGATGGTATCGCCCTACTGAAGGCGCCCGTACCACTCTTCTATTTCTGGATGAGTGGCTCTTTTCGCTGAGAGCAATGAGTTCAAACACTCTATTGATCTCAGTCGCGACACTGCAGATCAATTTCAACATATTTCATGGTAGATGGGCCTTGATTATCAATGCGCAGTGATATGCTGCTACAAGTACACACAATGCAATTCCCTCAGGACCATTTCATTCACCATCAGCAGATGGTACATTCAATGTCTGTCATATTAGCTGCTAATCCCCAATTCAGAATACAGTACCATTATATAATTCATCAAGCTGCTTCTTGTTGTAAACATTTTTTAAATTTCAATCTCTATACTGACTAAAAATGTAACAAGGGCTATCGTAAGGACATTTTGGTTGTAGGCTCTTGATGCAACTAGTTTAAATCTGGTTCATTAAGCAAATTTTAAAAGATCAATCACTAGGTCATCCAAAACAAATGGACAGCCCGGGGTAAAAGCTAAACATATTATTTATTACACAGAAAGAAGAGTTTTGAATTAGTTTTTGCTTTATAATTGATCTATTAATAAGAGCTTTTTGTAATTTTTTTTAGCAAGAAATCATTCTTGCTTTGGAGACTGTCTGCAATTATGTACCAGCCTCCTTCAAAGGACAATGTAATTCATTGGTCAAACAATTTGGAAGGGAAATCATTGCGTTATTGGTGTCTGAACTTAACCCAGAGGTTGTCTGCAAGGTAATATCAATATTTTTTAATATTTGAATCCTCAGCAACCAAGGTCTGCCTTCTGGAATCTTCTAGAACATTTCAACATATACTAAATCATAGAAACACCAATTTATTCTTAATTTTTGTAACGTACTAGAATCACTTATGATTCGAATTATCGTTTCCTTCCAGCAACATTATAGCCCAGGTCAATTCCTCTTCATTTGTTCTAATAAGTCACACTGTTAGTCATTCTGTTATAAATGGAAATTAAATTTGGAATCAGAGATATTCGCCCAAAGTCAAATATGAGAAATTATGGACAACTTAACAAATTTGCATCTAATCCATTATCTTGGCTCTGGCGTTCAAATTCTGAACAATTCATAGCTTTTATGTTTTGAATAAATTATTATAATGTCATAATCATAATTAACCTTTCATGTGTCAATAGGAACTTGGTCTTTGCACTTCTTTGATGTCCTCAAGGAAAATGTTGGTTAAATTATCTGCAGGTATATCTAGAGAATGAGCTTGCAGTTAACACTTTTATCTCAATTTTTATTCAATGTCGGTTGTTCAAATTTGTTATCTGTTATGTGGAATGTTGAAATTTGAAAGTGAATTTCAAAGTCACTGCTCTGTGATCGAATTTGGTACATAACACAGGATAGGATTTTCATTGAAATCCATTACAAAATAATCTACTTGTCCTTGATTATAGACTATTTTGAAATTCGAAATTCTTATGTCTGACTCTACCTATTTGACATTGTATCTAAATCCTGTTTTCATTCATTTTATCATTTTCTTTTATCTGTTAGCGCCCTCCAAAGTTGGTGGTGGTCAATTCTGTGAAGTCTGTGAAGTAGCTATGACCTACATCAAATCACAATTATCATCAAAATCAACAGAGGTTAGAGGAGCGGTTGTTTATATTACAATGTGATCAATGACACTACATTATTCCTCAAGAGAAGCAGCAAAATAAAACTTCATTTCTCAACTTGTTTGATGTTAAGTTTTGAAGCCATTTCATTACAACAATACGTTAGTACTTGATAATATGAATTAGTATAGTAATGCCTAGCTGTGAATGGTCCTTTTACAAGTTTCTTTGCCAGCTATGTCTGATGAAAGAGGGACGGCACATTCCTATTCAGGGTCTGACAAAAGGTTCTGCCTTCTGGAATCCTAAGTGCATTTCAACTTTTTCTTCTGAATTTTCTTGTTGAGGTTTGCCCAGATAATCATTGGAAACATCAATTTTTTTCTGAATTTTGTCTAGCCTTCCGGAATCTGGAATTCCAGGATCCCCACTTTTGTCGGACCCTGTTCCTATTATAACATGGCTGTCTAAACTACTATAGTCAAACCTGTTATAACGGTCACCTCTATACAGCGGCCGCCTGTCTATAGTGGTCACTCTTGCAATGTCTAAATAGTATTTTCTATTGAATCGAACCTGTATATAAAGGCCACCTATCTATAGCGGTCAATTTATCTACCTCTCGTAGGTGGCCGTTATATACAGGTTTCACTGTACTATTGTTCGGTGTATCAATAAATATCAAATTTGTTTTTGTTTGCAGGACGAAATTGTCAGTGTTGTGAAATCAATTTGCAATTATTTGCCTTCTGCCTTTGCCAACGAATGTAACGCCCTCCTCACCGAATACGGAGATCAAATCATCAAAACTCTGTTAACGGAATTCAACCCTGATACAGTTTGCAAGGTCAGTAGTAAGATAATGACGGTTTTAGCACAAAAATTATTTTATTTTGCCTACCACATGGCATCCTCATTTATGTAGAAGTGCATTGGTGAGAAAAAGCCTATCATAAAGTAATTTATAAATGGGGTGATAATGATCAGAGAAACTTTGCTAGACAAAACAGTGTCTCATTCCATGCTGTTGATTCCCTTGGTGAGCTTTGCTTTTTTATTCCCACAACTTTTTCAATTAATTGGGTAGTTGCTTTTATTTTCATATTAAAACCTTTGAATGTGCGTGTGTTGCATTCGCACCTACAAGCTTATGTTCTCACCCGATATAGGTGATTATAAGGGCTGATGCATATAATTTTTTAATTATTCAACCTTGTTTAGAACAGTGAAAAGTTATTATAAACAGTACGAAAACGGCAAAACGAAATAATTGAAATACTTATGAATGAAGTAGAATGAAGAAAAAAATACTGTCTTTTAATCTTTTAAAATCATTGTTTTCATAAACAATAGGATGAAAATCTCAAAATCAGAATATTCGAACAGCAACAACCCCTAATGCCCTACTGTTTCAATTTTTCACTTTGTAATATTCAATCTTGCACTTTTTGGTAATAGGAACTTGGTTTGTGTACCTCAGCAAAGAACAGCAAACTCTACAGCAAATGTAAGATTTTGCCACTGTTAGGCTACATGTAATTGTTGTATTTATTTACAACATTTATGCACCTGCTAATTGCAGTGTGTTGTCAGATCTCCTCGCTTTTAATTTTGAAGGTTGTTTTTCTAGGAAAGAGTTTCTTGGGTTTAATTATTATTGTTATTAGTGCATGCATCATGCCTATTCTCAATTACGAAATGATGTCATTTATTTGTGTCATACCAAGCTATATCACATGTTTGTCTTTTATCTCACAGTGACCGCCAAATCAACGAATAAAATTACGAAATTCATCGGAAGTGGTGTCACTTGTGAAATTTGCACTGTAGCCATGGGTTACTTGAAAACAATGCTGTCTAGCCAAGCAACAGAGGTACATTGACTTGCTTATTTTTATCCCAAATGACTACAGCAAGCAATCCTATAATTCTCTTCCTGCCTCCTTATTATATTTGTTGTTGGTATGCATCAGTCATGCTACAAAACATTAGATCAATCAATACTTGGGCATTGGAGGTTAATTCAGCAATGAGGGTGAACCAGTTGAATGCTAACGGATTAGAAATTCTTACACCTAGTTGTGCAATATACTAATTCTATTGATCTTTGATATGAAAACATCTTGAAATGGAATTCAACAGATGAAAAGTTTAATCTAGATTCTGCTCCTTGAACTGTGTCCAAATCACACTAAGTGTTCAGTGTTTCAAAACGTGTAGTGTAACAAACCAGAGAACTAATTTAACATACTAAAATGTAGTTTCTATGTTGGTTGATGCATATTTTTTATCAATTTTTGTTGTATCAATTCAACAGACGGAAATTGTGAAAGCAGTTGAAGGATTATGTACATATCTGCCTGCATCAGTCCAATCTGAATGCGATGGATTAATAGAACAATATGGTAAAATGATCATCAATTTAATTGTATCTGAAGTAACACCCGACCAAGTTTGCAAGGTATGTTGTTGTTGTTGTATAATACCTCGATCTGATGTTAGCCTCTAGCTGAGGAATAGCATGTATATGAAGCTAACAATCAAATTATTGGCAACAATGATTTATTAGGACCAAATGTTTGTTGCCATGGAAGTCTAGCTCGGTATTCATTGATGTCACGTCTAGAAGGGTATATATGTAGATTACAGTACAGAACTAAAGATGATTGGTTTGCGTTCATATATAATACTAAATCTCAACAGTTGGATATCATTCAACGTCATCATGAACACAATATTTTAGTTAAGGAAGGTTATATTGTTGACTTATTTGTCCACTTGGTCACAGTCTGATTCTTGTAAAGATACATATTTTAGAACAGCACATTCATAAATCGATTGAGACTGTTTGCAAGTTTTTCATTCAACACCATTTAAATGCATGATGTTTCGTAATAGGCATGACTAGGTAGCGAGCGAATGGGCAAAAAGGTAGAAGTCTGTTCTATCATTGTCAAACATTCAAATGTAGTCATATGGTATTTCAAAACAAGGGCACAGTACAATTTTATTGCCTGTAATGTTTTTACATGTTTTGTGTTTTATTACGTTTAGTCCATTGGTCTGTGTTCGTCTGCAAGAATTGAACTTCATTAATTCAAAGTCACACGTAAGTCAATTACTATCTATCAGGTGAAGAAATCCTGATTTCAAAATGGATAACTAAGTTCTGTAATCTATAGTAATAGGGGTATTTTCTTTCTCTGGGTTTCTGGTGCTAACACGAACAGGGTTTCTGGTGCTAGTTTCAGTTGCTCAGTCACATGATATCACGAGTCCTGCTCATGCTTACGGTATGAAACTTTGATCCTCCAAAACAGTATATCGCCTTCTTTATTTTGCAAATGTTTTGAATGTTGATGTTTGATGTGAAATGTTTTGTCTGTGTGTAAATCAATGCATACCATGTGTTTACCAGTGTCCAACTAAGGTTTTTGCCGTCTGCTTCGGTAAACCTGAATTATTATTCAGAAACCTTATGAAACTTTTACCTGGAAGTGTCCTTGAAATGTTGTAATATCTCTAATCTGAGAAGGATAATAAAATATATCAATTGTCTTTGAATTTTTGGAAACCTTGTCGCAGGGTTTGTCAGACGCTGGTGCTTACGCTACAAATCATTTGAAATTGCGTCATTCCCCTAAATATGGATGCATTCTGTAGGTATTGTAGCACATAGCAGTATAGGCGATAATAACAATGTTGTATGCGTCGTCATTCGTTTAAACTGAAGGCCTGGCCAAATAAAGTCAACATTTTGCCAACATTTTTGCAATATTTATGTAAGATGAAATATGACAATATAACGCAACTAACAAACTGATCGAATAGAACAAATGGTAAATAGTAATATAATTCCAATGATCAATAATACATAAAGAATAATAACTAATAATAGAGATAATTCACAATAGGATATACAACGCTTATTTAATCCGCGTTTAACTTCATAAAATATGTAACATTAGTCAGAATATACACGTCTAATTCCAAAGACAGACATCCAGAAATCTGACCTCATATCCTCAAGCACCACGCCTTGTTGTGCAATTCAAAGAGAGACCGAATGAAAGAGGCTGATAAATTACACCTCTAATAAAATATATGAATTAGCATTGTTTAGAATAATTAAAGTAATAGTTAAAACTAATAAAACTACAATTTTGCAAAGTTTTTATCAATTGCTGGGGAAATGTTGGCCTCATTTGGCCACCCCAGCCAGCATTTTCACAGCATCAGTTATATTACTCACGTAATTTATTCACTGTTGGTTGTGTATGGGTCACCATTATTTTGTAGTGTAGTTTTGTATTTTGGTATTTATTTGATGTGTATTAAACACAATGATAAATAGAAAACTCTACCACGGTAGGCATATATACTCTCTATTTCAGCACAGAAGAGTCTAATCTCACTTTCCAAGGCTATGTCCATATCCATGAACAAGGTTACTTGACCTATAACTACATTTCTACAAATACTAACTATAACTCCCTAATTAAACATTGTGGATTTATGTTTTTCAGTACAATTGCCTGTTGCTTATGGTCACGTCAAGCGAATGTTCATCAATTTAATTCAATTATTAGCACATAATGTATGTACATTAACGCCTAGATTGAAATTATAATTGCTTAGAAATGTAATTTGCCTTTTCTGCAATCTTTGTTTGTATAAAAATTTAATGAAAATATATATACATTACATGAAATTTATAACATTTGCAATTATGTTTTCTCTGTTCATCAACTCTGTTAGGTTTTATAATTGTACCCTGATTGATATATCACAATAATATATTATGTAACAGTTATTGATCGAAGGCGATTTGAATATCAGCTGATAATGGAGGTCATTGTACAATACGAATACTCATCGAGTCTGAGATCAATGACTGTTTTAACTGGTCAACCTTAGAACTTGTAAACATGTATTTTAATGTATCAAAACGCAATTATCTGGTGTGTGTTTTGGCCATAACGATTAGAAAGCAATATGTATCTGTTCTGTGAATGTAACTCTAATCAATTTTATCCTCTCGGAGGGTATACACACCCACCAGAGGTATCGGGACCCTTGGACAATATTTATTTAGATCTTGAACAAATGAGATCCGAAATTAATTTAGGATCCATACAAAATAGGCTTCAAGTCGCTAAAGCAATACAATGCATTAAATGTTAAATATAAATATTTGAGAATAATTAAGATCTTGAAAAAAAGAAAAAGCATAAATAAGGTCATGTGATGCAGGTTGTATGCTCGATCACGTGACAATCACTGGGGTTGTTCTCACAGTGACGTAGCCTACAGCTGCTGTTCCTAATCACAAGGTCCTTAATATCGTTCTGCTAAAATAAATTTACCAAACATTCAAGAGGTTGGATCCTAGTGAATGTGTCTTCTTCCTTAACAAAAGTTTGCTTGGGGGTGTATTCAGGATTCCTGCATCACGTTTTGTTGATCTCGGCATCATCTGCTGCTTGATTTGTGTGTGAAAGTCTCAATTTGTATATTTAAAAGAGTACAAAATGGCTACAAGAGAAAAGGCAGCTGATCAATTGACTCAGTATGCGAAGAATTCCAAGGTAAAAATCTAACCTTCCTGGAATAGTTTAGTTGGCCTAAACGTCTGAGGTCTAATCACGGTCCTCTATCTGATCTGATAGCAACAATCTATACAGGCAGTATAATCAGCATATCTGATATTGCACGAATTATATAGCCTTGGAGCAGTGATGATAATCATTGATATCTCAAACCATTAGCCTATATAATCTACTGTAAGTAAATACTAGTCTCAAAACAAATAAAACAGAGAAGATTTAGGCTATACAACCAATCAATAGCAGCTACAATTTCAAATTTCTCCCCCTCCACTTCTTCCTGTTGACTCTCCCTATTATATTAATAAAATGCATCACAATGCCTTCAACCTTTACAATGCATCACAATAGAATCCTAAAATACTATAGGATCACAACTTTCCTTTATAATTGGCTATTTTAGTTTTGAATACTAGACCTAACACATGGAGTTATTGTAGATTATTTCCAATAAACAATCAAATAGTCTAAGTCCACCATGGTGTGGTTGATTTTTTCTATAGGACTATACTGCTACAACGATTGTAGATTTACCGAACATCACACTCAAACACTCTTAGTAAAAAATTGTCCTTTTTTGTTTTTAAAAAGTGGGCATTCAAATTGCAATTCAAATATTTTGTCCCACTCTTATTGTAACGTGATTCACGCTCACTCTTCACGAGAATGTGGTCATTGACTTCAGTGTAGGTTACAACCATTTTCCATGTTTTTCGTAATCCAGTTGTGACATTAAGTGAGGTGGGATATTAAGCGAGGTAGGAATATGAAAGCTAGTATGGAGAATCGAAGCTAGAAGTCAGTTTTTTGTGGGGATATTAAGCAAGATGGGAAATTAAAAGAGGAGATATGAATCAACATTTTCTTAACAGGGTGAAAAACTTACAACCAGTTTTGGCCAGCCAATGGAAACACACACTAAGTCAATGACAGCGGGTGAACGTGGCCCCATGTTACTCCAAGACACGCATTACATTGATTTGATGGCTCATTTTGATCGTGAACGTATTCCAGAAAGAGTAGTTCATGCTAAAGGGGCAGGGGCGTTCGGCTACTTTGAAGTTACTCATGACATTAGCAAATACACTAGAGCAAAGATGTTTAGTTGTGTTGGTAAGAGAACGCCTGTTGGTGTCAGGTTTTCAACTGTTGGTAAGTGAAAAAGAAGACAGCAAATATACATTATAGCCTGCTACATGGGATCCACATAGATTGGCTGTTATATACAGGTGGTCTTAATGCACAGTGTTAAGTCAATAGAATAATAAAAGAACAATGTTGAGCTGACCACTATAGACAAATGGTCGTTATGGGAAGGATACTTCGATATAACATTAATGTAAAACTAGACAATGATTATCTGTTGGGAAGATTTGTCAGATCCCGTCTGTACTAAGTTGCCAACACACGATAAGACATTCAGTCTCCTAATATAACAATTGCATTCAATGTTGTTATCATGATGGGACGTCCCATAATTTCAATGTGATGATGTGATTGTGTACGCTTCAACTGGAATAAATTTTGTTTTATAATTTCAGGTGGTGAATCTGGTAGCGCTGACACTGCAAGAGATCCCCGTGGTTACGCTGTCAAATTTTATACGGAAGAAGGGAACTGGGATTTAGTTGGGAATAATACTCCAATCTTTTTTATTCGCGACCCCATTCTGTTTCCAAGTTTCATTCACACACAAAAGAGAAACCCACAAACTCATTTGAAGGTAATTTCCTAAAGGGTCAAAGACTGTGAAGTGTGAAGGCATACTTTTTTGAAAATATTCTTCAAATATTTTTATTATATCATGTTATTTTTTATTGGAAAATTTGTAGTTTGAACACATGAGCTTGTAACTATTCTTTTCTGGTGTTTTGAGTTACACTTATCGATAGCCTAAAATTATGAATTGTGTAATAACGAACATTTGTCCAATCAATCTGATTGGTTTAGAGTTATAACGCCATATCAGCAAAGAACAAAACTATTTGAAGTTTGTCTCACGGTTAAGAATGGCGAGTTTGATCAGGAATTTTCAAACACATTAACTTTTATGAGTAAGAAAGTCATGTAAAAGTTTATAAAAATGTGCTAGTTATTATATAAAGCAATTGACGCACAGTTTTCCATGAGCTACTGTATTGATATTTGATATTTGATATTTGGTGCACTCAAGTCACTTCAGGAGAAAACGCACCCTGGCGACTCGTGATTTTCTGATGCCTTCTCGTTTTCTCCTTGTGTGCCCTCCTGTGCGCTAAATTTCAATAGCTCATAGGAAACTGTGCGCCAATTGCTTACTATGATCTAACACCTTGCTCAGACTAGTTGGTTGACTGATTATAGTATTAATTTGATAATAATTGTGAAGTCAGCATCCTATTAGTTCCTAAGAAACAAAACTCCAAAGATAAAAATGATAAGTTCACTCAACTCAAAGCATAAAATCGTTACGCCATGCTCTATGTACTCATTAGGTTGCCCTTCATAGCCTCCTATTCATTGTTTGAGCGACAGATAGAAATTCTTCAAAATTTTATTCAAAAGTTTCTGATTATTGTTTCTATTAAATTTTTCAGATTTTTCGGTTGTCCGTCTTTTAGTACTGGATCCTACTGAAGTCCAGCTTGATTAGATATTTAGATTTTGGTAAATAAATTTTAGACATATGCCTCAATATTTTTTCTATTTTTCAGGATCCTGATATGTTCTGGGATTTTATTTCTCTGCGTCCTGAAACGACACATCAGGTTTGCTTTCTGTTCAGTGATAGGGGAACGCCGCATGGTTATCGTCACATGAACGGGTACGGCAGTCACACTTTCAAATTGATAAACAAGGACAATGAAGCTGTCTATGTCAAATTCCATTTCAAGGTAACATGGTTGCAAAAAAATTTTTTTTAATGATTTACAAATTCTTTAGTCAAAGGAATACGTTACTCCTGATTATACAATAGGTAGCATATTAATAGGCCATCTAATTAAATGAGGACTAATTGTGCTTAATGGTAGTTATAATTCAAGTCGTTTATCAGAATTTGAAACAAACTTTAACAGTCTACTCCTTCATGCAAATTTCCAGAAAAACCAATGGCAGAAAGAATGTCACAAAGGGAACATCACCTTTTCAGAGTAAAAACATTCTGGGATAGAATATATAAAGCTTTATAATTCTGAAGAAATTTGAAAAACATTTTTGAAATTTTACTTACAGTTACTTTGAGGCATGACGATGATGACATGGACCATAGAAATTACGAAATTCAAAAATATTAATTTTAGATTCAGCCTTCTGGAATCCTGGAACATTTCAACATGTTCTTCTAAAATATTGTGTGTTGGAATTTTGCCCATAAATCAGAAAACCATCAATTTTCTTCTGAATTTGCTCTACCCTTCCGGGATCTTGAATCCCAGGATCCCTAATTTTGTCTGGCCCTCATCTTGATAATTGAAAACCTTCCAAATTGATGCTGCTTCCGATATCCAGGATCCAGCACTTTGTGACAGTATTGTGTGACACATAGATGATGGTTGCCTATTTGTTTTGTTTTACGCCTTTTAGACTGATCAGGGCATCAAGAATCTTTCATCTGAAGAGGCTGACAAGCTAGCTGGCTCTGACCCAGATTTTGCCATCAGAGATCTTCACAATTCCATTGAAGAAGGAAAGAATGTACGTAAATGCATAGCTACTTATACATGTTCAATTTTTATTGCCAAATCATAATAACCAGTCAGTTAATATTCCCTCAGGTAATGTTGCTAAATGTATAAAGATCGGAATTATATGCCAGAGTTCGAAATTATGATCAGGTTCGCAAATCAATTTCAAGATTTTGTGAAACATTTATTCAAAATATTTTTTAAAAATCATGAATGCAAAGTTTCACAATAAAGTTAACAACTTAACTGGTACTCAAGTAGTTTAACTGGTTGTATTTTGAATGTGAATCATCGATGTTGTTAGCTTAAAAATAGTTCTTTATTTCACAAAACATGCCCATGAAATTGAACGGATTAAAACTAGCTCAAAGAGCCACAGAACCAATGAAATAAAGTCATCAATCTACCTCAGATTATTAAATTGCCTAAATATAAAAGTATAAAATATCTTAAATAAATAATTAAATAATTTAAAATAGATCTTAAAAGTGTTGGATATGGTCAGCGAAGACAAGCATCAAATTATCTTCAATTATTTATTTCAAATCAAATTTTATTTCATGTCACTAGAATTTCTCTCTATTTAGTCTAACAGTCTAAAACATTTTTATATCTAATAATGTTGACTCTTTCTTTTCAGCCATCATGGACATTGAAAATCCAGGTTATGACATTTGAACAGGCTGAAAAACACAAAGACAATCCCTTTGATGTAACCAAGGTAACAATAATATAATCTTGAAAAATTCAATCTGAAAATTAGAACTAACTTTCTCATTTTAAATCCCAGAATCAGTTTATAACTGTTCTGCTATATATCTATACATCCATCAGTTTGTGAACAGTTCATAAACAGTCCCGGACAGCCAATAAACAGTTCATGAACAGTTCATAAATAGTCCCAAGCAGTTCATGAACAGTCCCATGCAGCCAATAAACAGTTCATAAACAGTCCCAAACAGTTCATGAACAGTCCAGGGCAGGCAATAAACAGTTCATAAACAGTCTCAAACAGTTCATGAACATTCCCGGGCAGCCAATAAACAGTTCATGAACTTTTGGGGAATTTTCATGAACTCATGAACAAGCAATTTCATAGAGATAGTTGAAAATAGAAACGGAAACAGAAAGATTGTCCTTGACTGATTTATTGACCTGTCACATTATTACAGCTATAAACAATATATTTTTGCAGATTAAGCACCAAAATTCAGGATCAAACCAAATTGAATTTTGTTTTCAATTGATTTTTAAACATTGTGTTTCTCATAGGTGTGGTCTCAAAAGGAATATCCGTTGATGCCTGTTGGTCGTATGGTTCTTGATAGAAATCCAAAGAATTACTTTGCAGAAGTTGAACAAATTGCTTTCTGTCCAGGCCATTTTGTACCTGGGGTTGAACCTTCCCCTGATAAGATGTTACAGGTGAGATGATCCCACACAACAGTAAACGCGTTAAACCCGTTAAACGAGTTAATCACATGGCAGGCTCAGTCTCATATGCTTCAAATGCTACAAGGAAGTGATGCTTTCCATTGTTATTCGTTAAGAGTGAGCGTGCTGCTTTTTGGTTACATTGGACAAAGTTAAAGTTCTGACTGTTTGATACTCTGATAAGTATATTATGCAAAATTGTAACTTAGCTATAATTCAGGGAAATTTCAAGGATCTTTTTAAGCTATTTCAGTTACTAGCACTCAGACTTTGAATACACATTGATTTAATTGTTCATGAACGTTCATATGCAGATTATCAACATTTTTAGATTAATTTGAGTGTTGTAGTGTGTGATTTCTTTTACTATCCTCCTCCCCAGGGGCGTCTGTTTTCATACAGTGATACGCATCGCCACAGACTTGGCACCAACTACCTCCAATTGCCTGTGAATTGTCCATACGCTACCAAAGTAAAGAATTACCAAAGAGATGGTCCCCAATGCTATAATAATCAAGGTACAGTGAAACACAATTCAGTTGCTGTTCACTTAATTACATCGGAGCTTCTTTAAATTATTTTCAAGGCTGCTAAGCTTCTGTCTTATAGGGGAAATTCATCCCTCTTTGAGGGTCAAACCTTTCCGCCTTTGCAATTTGCAACTCTGAAACATTCTGATTTTTAATAGAAACAACAAAAGAAATTTATTGACGCAGCATTCGTTTAAAATTGTTATTTTTGCTTGTAAAGATAACATGTATAATATGAACTTTTTCGAATATGGCTTCTCTCAGTGGTGGACATTTTACAGTCAGTCAATGACCCTGTAAGCACAAATGCTTATTTTTTTGCGATACATTAACAAATTTACAAACAATTGAATACCGCAATAAACATGTGTGCACCGAAGAGGAATCGGACTCAGTCACTTGCAGTCCCGCACATGGTATCCAAATCTAATGACAGGTAATGTAATGCTCTATGTCTCTAGTGACAGAACGGTAAATAATAATAGTTTATGGTGAAAGAGTCATAGAATACACATTCTTATTCGCATTGAGTAAAATTCATCGCCTGAAGATCGCAGCGAAATGCGTGAAACTGGAGTAACAGTAAAGAATGTGTATTCTTCAACTTTTTCACCATATGTTATTATTAATAATTATTATAATAATAATAATAATAATAATAAAAATAATAATAATAATAATAATAATAATAATAATAATAATAATAATAATAATAATAATAATAATAATAATAATAATAATAATAATAATAATAATAATAATAATAATAAGATATAATATTTATATGTTTTGTTTATTCTCTGTACAGGTGCAGCACCTAATTATTTCCCAAACAGTTTCAATGGACCTCAAGAATCTCCAGATGTAGCACCGCCTCCTTTCAAGGTAATATTGATCTATGATTTCTTTTTTAATTATCCTCAATTGTCAAACTCTGACTCCAGAAGGAGATTGCATACAATGCGTATATTCAAACATGAGTCTGTTCCTGAGTCTAGTATGCTATCATTCTAAACACTGAAAAACCAGATGGTTAGTAATTGTTGTTGTTGTTGTTGTTTTGTAGGTCAGCGGAGATGTTGACAAATACAATACAGCCAATGATGACAATTTCAGTCAGGTAATTGTCCATTCATAAAATTACTAATAACAGTTTATACGATTAAGTAAAAGTAAAGTACAGTTGAATGCCTCATGAAGTGTCACAATAATTTATCTCAACTGTGTTTGCAGGGTATAATTAACAATCATTAATAATACTAAACATTAATCCAATGACGTGTTTCTAGGTAACCAATTTCTATCGTAATGTTTTGGATGAACAAGGAAGAACCAATCTTATCAAAAACATTGCCAATCATCTTGAGGGAGCCCAAGAGTTCATTCAACGTCGTGCAGTAAGTAATTGCACCTTCTTCGTAGACACAACAACATCCATTTACTATATGTGATGTAGGGTTTTGATTTCTCATTTTTCCGCAAAATGGGTAAGCATGTATCACTAATTGCTTAATTAATTGCTTACTTTTTAAAAACGCTCGAGTGTGCATTTTTGGTCAACCAATTATACTCCTGCCAATGATTCAACCCCAAAACCAAAGCCATGACAACCATGTTAAAGAATTTCTTGCCTTCATGTAGGGATGAGACGATTACCAAATTTACCGATGTTCGAAGCCGATTAGTTCTTAGCAGATTAGTCATAGTAATCGGCCGATTAATCGAATGTTTCGATTATTTCTCACTCAAACAAACCATTACAAAATATTGGCCGTCTGACAACACGCGGACCGTAGATTTTCATCACACCAGTCAAAGTTGAAATGAAACATTAAATGTGTTACGCTCACATCGTAAATGATTTGTTTTGAATGAGAATTTAAATGGAAATTAGTACTGGTAGTAGTAAATCAGTAGCCGTTAAGCGTAAGTTTTCAACAAAATTAAATGTTGTTGATAAACCATTAACACAACAAAGAGACTTTCTTCCCATAACTGATTGGAAAATCCTTCCAAGTCTGATGAGTATTCCAATCAAAACAATCATGATATAATCCCCACAAAAACGTTTGCTATAATATGAAGCAACTTCATTTTATGTGAGAAATTGTTTTCTCAAAATTTTAACTCGACCGCCACTTTTTTGTCGTAAATAAAATTATTCATTCAACCGTGCTCACGTGTTTTATTCATCAATGCTAATGTGTTGACCTTTTTCACGTTATAACAATAGAAGGTGTCAAATGGCATGACGAATATTACAAAACGATGTAAACAAACAGTAGCGACTATTTCGGAACTTTTGTTTCAAATTTCATTGTCAAATAATAATCGGTTCAACGATTAAAAATCAATTTATTTGCCGATGCCGATTATTTTTAGATTACTAAAAATAGCGCCGATGATCGGCAAAATCGATTATTTTCAGAACAATCGTCTCATCCCTACCTTCATGCACATGATTTTTCCCAACTGTTCATGAGCTTTTTATGAGCAGTTCATGAAATTTTATGAAAGTTTGGGCAAATTCACTTTCATGAGCTGTTCATGAATCTCTATTAACACAACACACAATTAAATGTTCATGAATCTTTGTGGGCCCACAAGGAAATGTTCACAAACTGTTCATGAACTCATGATTACTAGGGAAGCATTACATATTGAAATATTGAATATAATATATTAAAATATAAATATATAAATATATAACTACTTTAATACTTATATATATCATATTTGCCTAATGATACAAGATCAGGTTAAACTATTAATTGTGTTTTATTGTTTAGATTGGCAATTTTGCTCGCGTTGACTCTGAATTTGGTGCCCGTATCGATAAATTGTTGAAAAACAACACCAAGGTAGGTAGCTATAGCAACGCCCTTACCGAAAAGATGATCTGTATCTGTGTTGTGTGAAATCTTTTTATGAATATTTTAGTATTTGAATTATCAGTTGTATCTTCTTTTGATTTGAATGAATTTGGTGGGACTGTCATTAGCCTTATTCTATGTTGCAATTGGTCAGTCCTGTAAAAAAAAATAGTTTTCTCAAATGGAATGAGTGGAGCTTTCATTAAGACCCTAATATCAAAACGCTGTCACTCTTTGATGTGTGATTTGAAAGGAATACAAATGTTACAGTTCACAGATGACGAATAGTAATAATAAGAATTTGACGTATGTTTGATACCATACAGTATCAAACGCACGTTATACAATTGCAACATTGATGTCTATCGTATTTACAAATATACAGGAAGTGCATATGACGAATGGTAAGAGGGTATTGGAGCTTTTCTCGTATTGAAACGATTTTTGTGATAATTTACAACCATATCAACACAAGAAAGGATTTGTTGAAAATGTTCAAGATATTTCTATTTTATAAATCAAATATTAAACACTTTATAGTTAACCTGGATAAATGACCATAACGATTATGATCATTGGGATTACTCTTGTGTTCTTCGCAGTTGTTCGTTTGCTGCGATGTTCTGTATTTTATAAATTGTTTGTTTCTTGTCCTTAATAGAATTCAAATTGGCACACACCTTTCCTAGTTTGTTTATTATAGATCTTTGCCCTTAAAAAGAGAAATAAGAATCACACCATGCACAATTCTATTTCAATCCTGAAGTTAAATCTGATCCAGCGAATTATCATGTGTTTGCATTGGAATTTTATTAAATTACATTTTAATTTGCATTTGTTATTAGGGTGTTGCAAATTTGTAATTGAGAAATGTTCGCTTTTGGTTGGCTGTGATAGTATCACGTGATTTCTAATTGAAGATTACTGATAGCAGAATTATGCAAAGTGAAAAATTAAAAAATAAACATATTTTTTACCTTGTTGTAATCTAATTTTAAATGTGAAACCGTTTAGAATGTAACAATCTTTTATTTGCTTTTAAAATAATTAACCAACATTTTACAATCTCATCAATCGCCTTTATTCAGATTCAATCATCACCCTGAAGTGATATCGGATTATATATTGTACGTTATATGCAGTCTAACTTTTGACTTTGTTATACGGTCTGTTTGTTTTCAACAGACCAAGTCGTATAAGATGTATTGATGACGTCATCCAATCAAATCTTTTTATGTGAAATACGATAAACATTACGTCAGCCCACAACCCGAAACCCCATCACTTGACCTCGTCAGGTCATTTTTAAGAAGAATAAATACGATATTGTTCTTGTCTCTTGTATAACATTGATACAAAACCCTTTGTGTGTACTTGACTATAAAACATCCTACCAATTATAGTAGTTATACTAGCTAGGCATGCTGAGCGAATACGTAGATACATATCTGGTTCAGTGCTTATGGCTAAAACAATAACACGTGGGGCATTTGTAGGTGGCTACATTATGTAATGTGTAACAACCAGGAACACAATTATTGCGTCCAGCTGTGGGAAAACTGATCACCAGATTCTTTGAAAATAAGAGACTGAAAGCTGGTTCCAAGATTATAGTCGTAATCGTATCGTATGGTATGAACATAGAATGTGTTATACAATTGAAATGAGAAATGGAATAAATATGATTTCAACATCCAGGTAAGCCTATGTGACTGTGGCTGTGGTTTCACCAGTAAGAGTAATTCCCTCCCAAATTCCCAATAAGATCGAAAGAACGAGCATCTATACAGTATAGTGTTCTTGCGATTAGAGAAATATGTAAGTAATTAAAAAAATATTGGCTTTATTCGAAAGATAAATGATTGAATTATATAACATTTTACATTCTATTTAACATTTGACGAGGCGTATTATTATTTATCTGTCATGTCGAATACCTCTCTATAATTTGATTTCTTTCGGCATTCAAACTGTGTTGATATTGTGTCATAGAGGCGTGTTCATTATAATGATTAAACTCATTAAATCATCGATGACTTTGTCGTGATTTCAAAAAGAGATGTTTCAATGTGCAATAGAGCAGGTACACACATATCATTTCCATCCGATAGGGCGGGCGAAGAAGGGTAAACGAGGTGATAAATATTGTGCAATACTTTACTCGAGAGTTGAGACATTTCGAATGTAATTTTTCAGGTGATTTCATATGATTGTCTGAAACGTTTTCTGATTGGTTCAATTTAAGAAGACACCCCCAAGACACCCTTTTTCGTGCGGTCTGTCATCGAACTGCACATGAAAACATTACGTTTGATGCTAAATTCGATCAGTCAGTGGTCGGTCCAAGGTCCGTTCATCGCAAAATCTACTAAAGAATTACTGTGGAGAATCAAAGTCGATGCTGCGTCTCTCGAGACAATAATCAAACATAAGAAATACAATCTATAAACATGGGTTACAAATCTACAACGGTAAGGCTATTACAATTCGAGTGTTTTTCTTTCTTTTGTAATCCACTCTATATTGTGGGTTTGATTTCTCACTTGAACCATCAACTCGACTGATGCTACATTCTCGTATGATTCGAATTCAATAATTTCCATCCCGTTGCTATCCCAAATGCGGAACACCGTAAACGAGAGTGTTTATATTTTCACAAATTTAATAGGAAGCAAAAACCATAGAATTAATCAGTCATGCATAATATGCATTCTAGACAGGTAGATATATTCACTGTTAGCAACGCTGGTACTTCTTGCGACAATACAATTTGTATACTACTATTTAATCTTTTCTGATTTTTAATATTTTGACTCTAGAAACAATTTTTATATAATTATTTGTTGTTTACGTTGAGCATGTCGTGTTGCTATGTATGCCATTGTAAACACATTATTTAAATTTTTACAATATATTCTAATTGTCGTTGTGCCCTGGCCACCCAAATATACTTTCCCAATATTAAAACGCAATATTGATTAATTGTTGTTATTTTATTTTTAGTCTCCTGAGATTATCTCTCAACAAATCGTTCCGGAAAATCAACAGTCTGTAAAAGTGAATAATGAATATAGTAAAACTGCTCGCAAAATGCTCAGTGCTGGTTTGGCCGCTTCAATTGCTGAACTCGTCACTATTCCAATCGACACAGCAAAAGTTAGGCTACAGGTACTGCTGAACTAGCCCTAATAATTGATATGAACTTTTTGGGAATCGTCTAATTTCTATTCACAAAACAAAACTTTTGTTCTATTTCCGCACACACTCCTGTGACTACTTGTAACTTATACTAGTGAATGGTCAATATCTCCGGGTGATTGTTCTCTCTTTACAAATTACATTCCGCATACTATTTTAATTCCTCGTATTATTATTATTATTTTTATTTTCATTAGTCAGCGTTCTGTTGTCCACGTCGTCACGTTTTTCCATTCATCAGTTTTTCTGTCGACTACTACGTTGTCACGTGACTGTTATCAAAATGGGGGTTGTCATAGTGATACCTACGTCATCAATCTGCTTTACTACACAAACAAAATTGTGTTTTTTGCCTTTAGTTTATCGATTACCATCTTTAACTAAAAACAGCTGCGTCTTTCAAATTTGAAGGGTGTACGAGGGAGGAACGACCCCGTCAGTATTGCTTTAAATTGCTTCAAGATCTACTAAAACCTTCTGAGAGACAGCGGGGCTAAATTTGATAATTGTTACGATTATAATGAAATGCCCATTTTTTCATTGTTAGGTGCAAGGGGAACATATAGGGGCAGCTGCTGCAAAACCCCAGCAATATAGGGGAATGATTGGCACCATGGTAACAGTTGCCAAGCAAGAAGGCCTGCGTAATCTATACCGTGGTATTACTGCTGGTGTTCAACGTCAAATGTGTTTCTGTGGCATCCGAATCGGTCTATATGACCACGTGCGTCGTCTCTATGGTGACAATGATCCAAATAGTAAACCAAGAGTCTTTACAAAGATTGCCGCTAGTTGTACGACTGCTACGACAGCTGTGCTACTATTTCAACCAACTGAAGTTGTGAAGATACGATTCCAAGCCGCTGGCAAGAAGCAACGCTACAGTGGTACAATGAGTGCCTACTCTACCATTGCTAGGCAGGAAGGGGTACGTGGCCTTTGGGTGGGGCTTAGCTCCAATGTGACCCGTTTGAGTGTCGTCAACTGCACAGAGATCGTCGTCTATGACATCATGAAATCATATATTCTCCATCACAAGATCATGACAGATAATATGCCGTGTCATTTTGTGTCAGCGGTTGGTGCTGGATTGGTAACTACATTGATTGCGTCACCAGTTGATGTGGTGAAAACGAGAGTGATGAATTCAAAGCCGGGGGTTTATAGAGGCCCCCTTCACTGTGCTATCACGATGATGAAAGCGAACGGACCGACGGCATTTTACAAGGGGTAAGGGAAGCAACATAATATTTGCTTGTATACATACAATCAGTACATGAGACTCTGTTGACCTTCTTTAGAAGGAAATAACTGTTTCTACTACTTCCGAATTGATGGCTTCTAAGGCAGAACGAAATGAGTACGTAGAAGGATTGTTTCGCATCAGGAGACACTATGGCGTGTTCTTGTTTCGGTCTGCCCTTTCGAAATATGTCGATGGAATATGGTTCGAGGGAATTAATAAGGGCTGCGCATCTGGTAATGTCACAATGATCGTTTAAGTTGTTTCTTCCCCTGACGTTACTCTGCATTCGTATAATCAATGCGGTGTGAACAAAATATAGTAGGTAGACACGCATCGTTCGTTACACAAGCGAAACATTTCTGCTAGTGTCGGGTGAAATTTAAAATCAATTCAATTAAATATCTATAACTGTTTTTGTTTATTCTTCATAGGGTCATCCCTTCATTCACCCGTCTTTCCATATGGAGTATAACCATGTTTCTAACTTATGAACAAATCAAAAAATTAGCTGGCGTCAATTAATTTTAATCAAAAATATTATTAAAACTACTATACTATCCACACAGCAGTTGACTGTTGAACTAGAGAACTATACTTTAATATGTACAGTGGTTTTAAAATACCAAATATAATTATTATCATTATATCACGACACAAATAGAATATACTAGAATCGATTCATAACTAGATTAATCATGACCTTATATTATTTATATGTGAACATATACAGTATAGGCTAGCTAATTAATAACATAGCTTGACTTTAAATTATTTTTGCCTTGTTAAAAACTATTTTTAAATACTGGTCAAAATATCGCTGTATCGTCAATATTACAGATACAATATATAAATGTCTTAGATATTTACTGTAATGTTGAGATGACTTGGATATATAGTATAGCTAGTCTTACTGTTGCTCCAAACAGACAAACCGATGTATAGTAATTACATGTAATCATATTGTACTCTTTTTACAAGAACACACTGAATCTCCGATTTGAAAAAATTTGCAAACAAATTAAAAGGATATGAGAACAGAGATCTTGGGCTCATTTAAATGATTAATTTTGATGTATTACAAAGTAAGTGCAATAGATATAATAAAATTCATGTACATTGGCAACAAATCTCTCTGAAGAAATTTAGCTAAATATCAGTATGTATCAGTAAGTTTCTGCTTATTAATTGTAAAATAAAATATCTTTTTACATATTCCTGAAGATGACAAAAGCCGTGTCGGAAGTTCAAACAACGTATCGCTCACTTTTATTACACTATCTATCAATACTTTGATTGAGTATTTCAAGTGCATAATTTCCAGGGATATATATATATATATATATATTTGATATTTAAAGAGGAAACCTCACTCATCTTAGATGGTTTTCAGGAGGGTCCTCTATAACAAAAATATTATTTAATCTAAAAGTTTAACGTATCTACACAACATTTAAAAGCTTATACATGAATATGAAGAAGATAATATATGAAACTATAAATAAATTAACTTTAATAACAATAATTGGTACTATAAAAATATTTTAAATTGAAGGCTATTTTAAACATGTTTATTTGGGATTTGACGGCATTAAAGGTGTAATTGTTCTTTAATTGCTGCTTTGAATAAGTTCAGAGATGTAATAAATGTTGTGCTTGAGTTTATGGAGTTCCAAGCATCTGAATACAAGAAGTTCGTTTTTCTGGTTCCTCAGTTTGACTTACACGAAGATTTTCTTAAATTTGGATGCGATCGTACAATTCATAGACTTTCGAGGTGTTGCAAGTTAAACACTATAATAGCTTTACGGTATCAAAATAAATATATATTAATTGGTCTGTGGTACAGAATATATCCGTGCCACTCGTGCATATATTTCATCCTTGCAATGTACCATTATTGATAATCCGATACATTTCTTTACTCTTATCGTTCGTTTGCTTTGATGCATCGTTTATCATCTGATTACGTTTCAATGCCATCTTTTCTCTATCTTCATCAATCATTTTTATTAATTGATTTGAATGATATTGTCTCATTTCATAATAATTATTTCTGCAATTCTGTTGTTGGTATATAATATTAGAAGTTTCTTTTCTTTGTCTCGCAGAATTTTCATTTTCCTTCCAATGAATTTGTTTAAATCTTTCCATCAATCGATGTTGTTCCTCTGTGCCTGGCAGTAGTTGTGATGGTCTTTCTAAAGCCTTGTAATACTCATTAATTACTGAATTGTTACTCTTTTGTGGGTATCCTTTGATTTTAACGTTATGCTCCATGTTCAATAATAGACAAAATAACATCGAAGCAACTCATAGTTACTATGACAACATAAACAAATGATCGCAACATTGCCCGAGGGGAACGTCAAGAAGGGGACAAATAAATGCCCCAGAAATCTATTAATACCATTCACTAACACCCTACAAGTATAACAGATGTGGTAGGATCCATCAACTAATGATGGACCCACATCAACTTCATATTCAGTAAAAATAAATAGAATAAAAAATTAATTTGAATAGAAATATAATTTGTAAACCTCTTCTTTATTAATACAGTGTAATAAATTTGATGAATTTCGCCAAAAAAATTATTATCTAAATGAATCCATTAGAAGGTGATGTACAGTTAGTTCTACAAAACTATTTATATTCTTAAATCGGGGTGGCATCTGAGGTTGTTTGGATAATTGTTGGGTAACAAAGTATGTATTGACTTGACGTAAAGCGATGCCATCTTACGGAGAGTCCACAAGCAGATGGGACCAGGGGGGGGGGCAAACTAGAGGCAAACAACCGAAATTAAATCTTTGAATTCTACGATTGTTTAAGACAGATATGTTGACTTTATATAGATGTGTTAAATGATAAAATGGTAAAATGATCAATACTAAAGACACAATTAGAGTAAACAAAATGCTGTTGTTTATATAACATTTAATTTCATACATTCTGATTTTGATTGCCACATGACTTATTTTTGATTACATTTTAACCAATCAAATGTCATTTTTAGGATAAACAATGCCTCAAAAAGAATCAACAATTTTTAATTCAAATATTTCTACGTTCTTGCAGCGACTATTCCTTTAATGTCTTTAATACATTGTGCAATTGTTTCCTTTTCCTAATTTACAAAGAAATAATAAAACATATTAAAAACACAATCAAAATATTTTGAGACCTTGATCTTGACCTCTCATCTACAGAAGAGTTCTCAGAATATAGTTTTCTGAGTTCTAATTAACTCGTAGTAAGTATCAAGACATTTACAATGTTCAAAGCCCATCCGTTCAACAATGATGAGAATCAATTTGATCCCAACAGCAGATTCAACATTTTAATTTCAATATATCTTTGTTTGTGGGGCTCTATAGCATTAAGATTCTGTTGCGCTTTTATCTTTAAAATATCTGTCAGTAAGACCTGTTTATAACAGCCAGCTATGAGAGGTAGATACATTGACCATTTAAACATATGCTGGTGGTCTTTATATACAGGGTTGATTCAATAGAAAATACTATTTTAGACATTGCTAGAGTGACCACTCTAGAAAGATGGCCTTTATTTATAGGTTTGATTCAATAGAAAATACTATTTTAGACATTGAAGAGAATGACCGGTATAGACAGGTGGCCTTTTAACATGTTTGACTGTATAGCTTGTGGATGTGTACGGTGCAAAATCCTTTGAACCATATCTAGATACTCGTGTTTTAAAATCAAGAAAAGAACATGCACCGATAGTGATACATACTTGTTGCGGAGTGATACTCTTGACAACGGCATCTTCGATCCAATTGGCAATGTGACGCTGTTCTAGGTTTCTTTCCAATTGTTGTAAATCAAGTTGATAATCCTACAAATAAGAAAGGTTCAAAGAAATACAACTTAACAGCGGCATATATTTTGTATATTTAACAACTACACCAACAAGGGAGATGTCTTTCAAAATATGTGACTTAATAAATTCATGTTTCATATCAACAACAAAAATATCGCTAAAATGTTATGATTTATTATAATTCCTTCAAATTGTTCCATTTTTCAACACATCAAGTTGAAGCAGCCATGTTCCACACAGCCTTTTGCATTAGTAGGTATAGATCAGGCATGAAAATTGAAAAATCAAAAATAATCTGAAATCTACAATATTTTGATAAACTTTACTGGATTTGAATGGGAAAAAACAATAACTAGAGTTTCACAAGGCCCAAAATAGTCTGAAATCCGCTAAAAGTCTGAAAATTCTCATGTATGATAGATAAAGAAGATAGTGAATTATTGAATCGTTGAGTGATTGATTTCCATGGGGACAGGGCTATTTTTAGGCGTTTAGGGCTGTTAGGCAATTTTCAAAGATGTGACTTCCTTCAGTCGCTATAAGATTAACCTACAAATGTATTTTATGGAACATCAGTAGTGTATTGAGTGTTGTGTTTTATTGCAGCTGTGTGAGGCATTGATTGTTTGTGTTGCATTGGTAAAGCGCGGTAGAAATGTATTGTGTACTGCGACTGACTTATTGTTGACTTTGGAATATAAAAGCAAAGCACTATGCTATAGGAAAAAGGAAATTGTGCTATTACATCGAAACATCTAATATAGCGCAAAACAATAAAAATAACAATAAATCAATTGAAATTATTTACGTTGTCAGCTTCATAGCCCTCTATTTAATTTTGGCAAATTTATATTAGAAAACCAAGTTATTCCCGTTTGAAAAGTATTAGCGTATTCCCCATTAACTTTACGTAATAATTAAGAGGGGCCTTGGGAGCCCATTTCCCGATTTTCAGAGCAAGTTTAGAGCTTGTTTTTAGAGCAAATCAAACGAGAAAGTAGATTGTGCCTCAAATATTTAATCGTTCTTTTTAACCAGTCTATTGGGCATTCAAACCATTTAAATCACACTATACAAAAGTAATCCAGTATACCAGGGGTGCTTCACTCTGCTACGGACATGGGGTAACATTTGATCATGTACGAACATCCTTTGGAATTGCCGTTGAGATTGATCAATTATGATTTGATCTATTCATTCTTCAGTGTTGTGCTATTGTATTCCAACATTTAATCCGGCATAATATTTAGTCTGATGGTGTAATAATTATCCGTTATGATTTCTATCCCTTATGGTGGAATCCCCCTAAATAGTTCTGTTTGAGTTGGTAGTACTTAATTCTTACCAATCGTTTCTTGACTTCATTTTCAACTTCATGTAATCGATTTCTGTATTCAAGTTCCATTCGCATGGTGTTGTTCTCCTGTAAGACAAAAGAAGATAAAAAAGTGAAGTCACACATCAAGAAGTCACATCATGGCGTGAACAATAGATTTGCACGAGTCACAAATTTGAATGAATTTGAATCAGCAGAAAGTCATCCCAACGTGATTCACCCCAACATCATATAAATTAGGATGCAGTACTTGATGATAGTTTTGCTTACCTTGAGTACATCGAAAACAGTTTGTTTGAATTCAACGAGATCTTTGACGCTCTTCTCATGCTCAATGGCTTGCTCTAAAGCTTTCATGCTGTTATCTTTCCCTTCATTCAGTTGATCAAGGACATCCTACGCCGTAACAACAACAACAGCATAATTATTATTCATTTTAAAGTAGATCATACTTCTTTCTGCTAAGATTGTTAAAATCAAGAGTCTTAATCTACACATGCTTCTAAGTGGGAAATATGCAGACCTGGTATGCTTTTCAAGGGAAATTATGTTGTCCATAATTATACCAACATTTCTAACTGATGTAGATGCAGAAATTTGTGAGTTGCCAATATGGACAGGGTTTGGAGATAGAAATGTTGAATGATAATTTCTGTGTCATATTAATATTTCAGTCTTTTCATTATTCATTTTCATCCAAATATTTATTTCTTTTACGCAGAGTTCAATTTTTTCACAAGAAAGGTCCTCCTCTGATATAGATGATTCGAATGGCATAGACAACTTGGTGGGTGTCATCAGCATACATGTGATACCATACACCATGGCTACGTATAATGATGTTATGTACAGGTTTCACTGTATCCCATTTCCCGTAAAAGCAGGTACACACTCATATATCTCCCCCCAAGTGTGTACATACATACTTTAAGGCCTCCTCAGTCAATGCACTTGAAATATTTGAACGAATAATCATTCTAGAGGTATGTCAGTAGAACCTGTGTCTAGCCATCACCTACAGGATCTAGATACATTGACCACTATAGGCAGGTATGACTGTAATGCAATCATAGCCTAAAAGTGAGATCATTCTCATTCAGTTTATATGTTACATCATCATTGTCATCAACAACAGTGAGTTCAGAATTGGTCTCCGCTGATGCCATCAAATTACAATGACGAGGTCAAATAATCCGTTTGCCATGATGGAAATTTGGATTAATGTTTTTAGGGCAGGTGGATAAACCTTTGAGCAATTTGTACGAAATCAGTCCTGTGAAACAGTTTTATATTAACCTATCAGGTCCTGAATAAATAATGAATGATGACTGTTGGTCTCTGGTTAATTCTTACCTGTGAGTATTTGTCCAATCCTTCTGCGATTGGTTTACCAATTTTTGTTGAAAGCCAATAAAACGTACCACCGATGACAGCAGCCAAGAGTGTCTTAAAAATGGAGGATAAAATACTGTAAGTGGTAAGGGTAACAATCATGACAAATTCACAGCCATTTTCACATAAGTTTCACATGGAACGCAAATTATGAATCATTCAACTTTCAGTGTGGCACAAGCTGAAACTCTTTATTTTTCGATAACAGGTTGATAAAAATAGATTTTTATCATTCCATCTTGTAAGTCGCAACTAGGGAGAGCGGAGCTCTGCATAGCAGAAGACGTCCCTGCAGTTATCAAGAAGACTTGTAAACAGGACGCTAACATTCTATTAAATTAATTATTAATCTGATACATACACCAATTTGTAAGTTATATGTTAACTCTGTCTGAACATAACTAGTATAACCTAGCCTGACAGCTACTGTGGCAACTTTACTAAAGTTACATGACAAGTTGTGCCTGACAGAATATTTAGATTTCCAGAATTCTAGAAAAAATTATCCTGCATATTACATTTTGTTGAGATTTCATCAATGAATCAGTGAATCATCAATTTCCTAACGAATTTGCTTCTGAAATAAATATAGCATTGCAGAACCCTGAACAGTTATGAAATTATATTACCTCATCATGGATAATTAAGATTTCTTTTGACAGAAGATAAACAGACAAACCAGCGCCAAAAACAATAGGTGCTAAAGGAACAGAATCACATTAATAATACATTAATAATACATTAATAATAATACACTAATACATTAATAATACATTAATAATAATACACTAATACATTAATAATACATTAATAATAATACACTAATACATTAATAATACATTAATAATAATACACTAATACATTAATAATACATTAATAATACATTAATAATAATACACTAATACATTAATAATACATTAATAATAATACACTAATACATTAATAATACATTAATAATAATACACTAGACATGCAAAATTACAATCAAACAATTCAATAATCCAGAAACAAACAGGAATGTTACAGATAACATCGTACAGATTTAGGTCACATCAAAAGATCAAAGACGTGTGCCTCTCAACCGCTGAATGACATCCTTCATTGGCAACCGAAGGAGATGTTTCGACGCGGCTATGGGGGGAGTAGTATCTTTTCATAATGTTTTTTTATCGTGAATTGTGTTATTTACAAGTTTCTTTGTCAGCTATGTCTGACAGTGATTTGTGGTGTTCTTTGTGTAGCAAATATGTAAGGCGTAAGAGGGACGGCAAATTCCTATAATGTGACTGTCTATACTACTACTACTACTACTACTACAGATCTGTATATTTCAAGTAGTTCTGTTTACAGTGAAATCCCTCATTATATTGGTTAAGTAATTACCTGATAGACCTGCTTTTTCCTTGTACATATCCCATACTGATTTACTGTTGGGCTTGGCAGGAGTGGCATCTAAATAATGATAGAAATAATTTAAATGGTTATACTGTCGAACCTGTGTATACCAGCCAATGGACCTTACAGACAGGGTTGATTCAATATAAAATCCTCTTTTCATTCAACAGGCACCAGGTAGCCTACGCAAACAGGGTCCGGCAAAAGTGGGGATCCTGGGATTCTAGATTCCAGAAGGCTGGAGCAAATTCAGAAGAAAAGTGATAAATTTCTGATTTATAGGTCAAACCTCAACTAAAGATTCAGAAGAAAATGTACAATATTGTTCAAGTTTCGGAAAGGCTAAACCATGTCAATAGTATGTCAGTCTCAAAACCCATCTCCATGGTAACCATCTAACTCTACAATCAATGGGTAATCAAAGAGATATAATGGACCCTTGCATGCACGTGGTTTATATATATACAGGGTTAATTCAATGGTAATTGAAAGAGTGACCATTACAGAATGGTGGCTGCTGTATACATGCATAAGAATGAAGTTCACCCTTATCACGGCAATAACTACATTAGGGGACTGACTAGATTAGACTGATCGGAGGAAATTTTTCATGCCTGTGTATATCTGAGGTGACTGTTATAACAGGTTTCACTGTACAATAAACTGATTTAGTCTAAGAATTAAAAGAATTACCTGATGCGTTTTGCGCTTGTTGGGATAAGCTAATGCTTCTTTGTGCACCGACAACACTACAGGAAACAAATAATATATAAGCATGTCTTAATTATGATACAGGCTGTCACAAAGTGCAGGATCCTGGGGATCTGAATCTCGGAAGGCCAGCACAAAATCAGAAGGTTTTCAATTGCATTATGATTATTTTCTTATTCAAAATTTATTAATTTTGGATTTCATACTTTTATGTTTTGAAATCCATGCAACTTGCTTCAAAGTAAGTCAAATTTCTGAAATTTTAAGATCAGTTCTTCAAAATTATAAATTCAATCCCAGAAGGTTTCACAATCGAACAACACAGTTCCCGGAAGATCAAATCTTTTGTGACCACCCTGCTTATGAAAAGATATGATGGGTAGCAATCACAGCTATTCCACAGTGGGGGTAATTAGAGCAGAGCCAATTTCAATTATAGTTACAACTTTCAACTGTTGATTGCAAACTGGCACTGAAGGTATAACCTTTTAGACGAAGCTGAACAAGATTAGAAAGAATTCTGTTTGTAGGCAATAACAAGCTTAGACACACCTTTCCTCTTTGAAAATAGCGTACTCCGTGTATATTTTGCACTAGCTATAACTCAAATATAATTGGCCAAATATTTTGTGCCATTTGAGACAGGGTTTCATAAAAGTTACAATGCAATCCTATACTGAAGAGGGCTGGCACAAATCAAAGCAAACTGTAAGGAATAGAAACAAGGTCTCATCAAATATTTTTATTTCTGCAATTCTTATTTTTGCTTCTAGAACTTTTCAGGTGATTACACCATGTATATGTTTTCACAGCTTTTCATTTTATTTTTAGTTTATTTTAGCGGTTATTATCATTGAAATATTATAAAAACTACACTTTTTACTTATTATCTGATTTTTCTTCTGATTGTTCAAACATGAATACAACTATTTCTTCTAGTTTCTTCTAATTTTTGCTAGCCTTTCGGGACTTTCAGTCCCAGAATCCCCCATTTTACCGAACCCTGCATAGAAATTTCAATTAAATTTGATTACAGTGCAATAACTTACAAACAATCACAAATTCTTTCACGGAATGCAAAATGTATCTAATTTATAGCATCAACTGATATCAGTATTTTATTCTCCTGCATTTTGAAGGACGTGGAAAGTGAAGCAAGTTTTATAAAAAAATGAAAAATTTTGTTAAGTAGAAACTTTGATTATTGGAGCCTGATTTCAGAAATCAACAAGGAAGTTATTTCACATTTTCATTGACACTCTTGGTTCCTGAAAGGTTAAAGGAAGAAAGCATAACAATCAATGTTTACCATGATCGAAGAGCGGCAGATTGACGTGCCAATTGTACGGCTGGAAATAACAATACATAATTGATAGTGACAATTATTAAACTACACAAAGATTAATCACATGCTATTTCCCAATCCTGCGTTTCTTCTGCAAGACTTGTGTGTGTTAAGAACCTTAAACTTTGTTGACAACGCTCAACCGTAAATAATAAGAGCTTCAGGGGCAGCATTCCATATTCTATGCTTGTTCCTCGCAAACTTTTCTTAAATTGATATTAAACTTTCTTAAAAAATCCAAATGTTCTTCACGCTCCACGTACAATGCAGTCAGGCAGTGTAGTCTAACTTATGCTTGAATAATACGCTGTGACTATTTGACAGGCAGTCGCAGCCATCATGAATAGTAGTAACATTTTGGAACATAAATAATGAAAACAAATTGAAAATTTGGAATGACCTGGATTTGAACCAGAAACTCTGAAACATGACCCGCATTGTCGCCAGACGCACTCCGGATAAGCTTTGCCAAGCCGACCATAGATGATGAAATAGCAACGTAATTTACCTCGACCGGGTTGTAATGTTATCACGTGATTGGACCCTAACATTAACTCTACCCATAGTCATCTACCTAACGCTGACCCTGGGACGAGTGAAACACATGACCGAGTGAATGACGTAATTTAACGTTTGAGCACACGCAGTGGAATCCATAATAGCTGCGACTGCTGGTCAAATAGACACTTCATAAGTTCGTAAATAATATTGGTACAACTAACTACCGTAGTGGCTTTTATGTATGTTAAATCAGTATGTAGGATAAATCCGGCGTAAAATGTAGCTGATTTTCGAGAGTTTGGCACACAGATTCTCAAATCCTGGTATTTTTCTATAGCCTCCAACTAATTGTTGGCATAATTTGGCGTAAATATCTGGCGCTCCGAGTACCAGGATTCCACTGTGGTACAAGTTTACAACTACATTGACAACAACCAGAACAATAATTGATCCGGCTTCCAAGACAGATCCTGGTTCCAACCATGTGGCACTCGATCTACTTTGCCCGGATATGCAGACAGAACATTGCAGGACATTCATGTTCAGTGTTTATTTGATGAAGCCAGGCCTGAGGCCTAACCTTAAAGATTCTTAGGAAATAGAAATTATTTATCATCTCATGCCCAAAATGTATAATAATATAGTTCTTGATTCCTTCCAACAATCTATGCAATGAAGCTTAATGAATAACATCACAAATGTATAAATTAGCTTAGGCTTTGGTTTACCTGATCTTGGTAGAACTCCGAGACGAGAAAACATCTTGTAACACAGATACAAAACACCAAACTTATGAAAAGTGAAATTAGTTAAAGATGGATGCCAAGATGGCGACACATGGGAGAATGGAAACTAATCAGTTTAGCTGAAGAAGCAATGTATTATGGGATCGATGCTAATGGCGGACGAGAGAGAAGAATAATAACATACTTTTGTACTTGAATACTTTAATAATCTGTCTTGGACGCGTGAGGTAGGAATATTGAGATCCAATCAAGAGTAATATGGCACACAAATTGCTGTATCCAGTTGTTTATTGATATTGCCATTGATCTACATTTCTTGATTGAAATTTAATGGAAATACTTTTTATAATTCACATTGTTGTAAATTGTAATGTAGCCTAATCGTTAATGTTGTGAAATATTGAATTGAATGTAGACAGAAAAGGAATCTCTTTTGTTCAGACGACAGGAAGACCTGGGTTTGGAAAATCGAATGATAACATCATAGAACTATTAAAGTATAGATGTAATGTATTAAAAAACAATGTGCGACTGACATCAATATTTCTCGGGTGGGTGGATGAGAAAAGTAAGCTTACGGACTTGACGATTTTGTCAACATTTGCCTGCATCAAAGACTTTCTTCATCCCATACATTAATATCTCCAAGCTTATCGGGTGCTGAATAAATAATGATGATGATGATGATGTAAAGGCTAAGTAATGCAGAACAATAACATACATGAATCTTGCCTTAATTCGAAATAAAAGAGTAACAAAAGTTGACAAAACCTGGGAGTTGACTTTTCTCACCTCCCTAAAAGTTACAGATTTTGTTATCTAGGCTATCTGTAGCCTTATAGGCCTATTTGTACTATACGATAACTAATAATCTTAATAATACTCAAATTATTAGGCCTAGCAATGAAGTGAAAAGAACATAGTGATGCACAACGGTATTATTGTTCTAATAAGCTACAGCTTACAATAAATGAACTTGACTTTGTGCCATTTCCGTAAACACTTCTGAATTAGTTTTGAAATAAAATAAAAGCCGCAGTTAAATGATTACTAAGCAGCAACTACGATAATTTAGCATGTGTTTATGTAATGATTTAATAAAACTCTCTTTGTTGTTTTCAACCAGAAAGACTGTAAAGCTCCTGTTTATAACGTTCAAGACATGCCAAGTTTCATTTATTTTTATCCAACAACTCATTTCTCTTGAAAGTAGTGTGTTTGAAATGTTTTATTTGAACTTCTACTGCACTAAAACAATTATTAAACCAAGTATTCTTTAGAGAAGAATAAAATTATTTTGCTTCTGAAATAAATCAATTAGCTGTTTCAGCCCCTCATTTGCTGCGGGAAAGACAATAAAATTATGTTGAATTATTTGTCTGCTGATTAAATCCATTAGCTGCTAGTCATGGAAAGACCTTTTGTTCTTCCAATCAATTAGCTGCTAAATATGGCCAATTTGTTGTGGAAAGTAACTGTTTTGTTGTGGGGTTGTATCCATGCCATTAGTTTTGAAGTGATCCTTAATATAAAGAGGCTTGATATCAAACTATTATATTCAATTGTTTTATTCATTATAGGATGGTGACAAGGGGTATTCCGTTTGCGCCCCCTAATGCAATTCATATCAGATTAGCTAAATTAATGGGTGCATCAACAGTCTTTTGGGTGTTATGGCGTTTTAAACATGACTGGCATCACATGGTTGTAAGTATATCTGTAATTTATGGGGAAACATTACCTGGGGCAAGCCCTAGCTAAGTTAATAGGTTCAAATGTTGAAGTCTGCTTAATGGTATCAGAATCACATCGATTGGTCGTACAGTAAAACGTTTTCATGTGTGATTGTGTCAACAAACATGAAGTTAGCTCAAACTAATAATTATAAATTACAGACACAGTTACGGTCAGGTTACGGCAAAAGTAGGAATCCTGAAATCTTGAAGGTTAGAGCAAATTCAGAAGAAAATTAATATTTTCATTGATCAAACTTCAACAAAAACATTCAGAAGAAAATGTTGAAATGCCTCTAGGATACCAAAAGGAGGCTGGACATGTTGTCGGACCCTGGTTACGGTTTCATATTCTTGCTCACAAACAACTACCATACCATATATAGCTGAAAATTAACCCTTTTGTTAATAATAATTATGAAACATATATTCTAATGGAGAATTTAAATGAATTTTAGTTGGGAGACATTGATTTTGTTTCTGGTGCAGAGGCAGTATAATATTCAAATGAAAAATTACAAAATATTTTCAAAACATATTCACAAAGGATAAATTTAATCAAATATCTTATGGTACGCAATAAACATATATTCGCATTTACAATCAGAAACATTTCAATTTTTAATGACTTTAATGTTGACCTCAATTTAGATATACATTAGTTTTATATTGCATATAATATAAGTACTTATCATTCTATTCCATTGCCTGATGATCGCCTCGGCGTGAAACTTAAAGTAGCAAATATGACTGTCTGATTCTCTGACTTTTATTATTTAAGCTCTGCTATATTTTGCATTGAGCCCCATGTTCAATCAGTAAGACAACGTTTTACAAATATTATTCCATTTATATATATATCTGTATTTCTAATGTCAATCAATTTGGTTTAAAAACTTAAGCTTACAGTAGTTTATACACTTCCGAAACAATGTAAACAAACACTGTGTAACATAATATAATTGTATAATTGTTCATTGTGACAACTGAAGCAAATAAATTTCGGTGTGCCTTTTCTCATCTGTCCTTACCTTATTTCTATATTTTAATAATGTTGTAGGGTTTAACAATGGAAGATTTGGAGCATGCACATAAGAAACAGTTGAAGGCAGACGTTGAATGGTATAAAACACATGGAAAACTATGATAAGCTAGTTTTATAAAATCAAAATAATAGATTTGTGGTGTTAGTTGAGATCCCACAAAATGGACGTAATGTAACCTCATTGTACAGAGAAGCAATTTAAATTACTTGAAATAAAAGTAAAAACATTTTATCATGTGTTTTTAATTTGTCAAAGTTTCATTTTGCATTAATATACAAAAATTAAACACTTTCTGTGCAATCTGAGTAATATAAACACAGGTGCTGCTTCATGAGGCACAGGGTAGGCGCAAGGAAATGGAGAGCCTCCACTGCGAATGATTTTGGTGAAGCCTTTGAGTGCCACATAGCAACACAAGTGTTTATATAGCTCATATTGCACAAGAAAGTGTTTAATAATTGATTTATAAAATAGGATTATCTTATGCGTTTTCAACAATTCCTTCCCCGTGCATCCCCGTGATCACGCGTAGGGTTCAATATTTTGAGAAAAGGTTGGACCATGATTTGATTCACTGTTCTTGTTTACCTGTGTTACTGTTCGTCATAGCCAAATCATGACTTTCAAATTCATTTCAAATTACAATTGAAGAGTGTTTGTGACATTACGTTTTATTGACTACATTTCGTTATTTGGGCTTTACTCATTCACTTGTTCTATTTGAAAAATATCAATAGAGCTAATAAGGGGTCTTTATTTCAGTGAAGTAGTTGTTAAACTGTGTTATGGATGGTAGTGCAGAACTGAACTGTTAATTAATAATTGCAACGAAAGGCTCTGATATATGAATAATTATCTGAGAAAATCGATAGCGAGATGAAACAGTAGATATATTCAAGAGACATCAATTTGCTAATTACTCCCAGCTGGCTACTTGTCCTGAGTTGCTTTACTGTGTCCACTAAGTTACCAATCCATGGATGTGCCAGGCCACAAGAACTTAGTATAAATGTGGAATAAAGTAAAAGTCAATATTTGGGGCAAGAAGATTTAAATACATGTATTATTATATGGGGCAGAAATTAAAGGATTAAACTGAAAGGAAGCGACACAGATAAATGACGCCAGTAAATGTTTTCCTAAAGCTATATGTCATTTTGTTTAGACAATAGCCTGCATCTTTGATACTCTATAAAGTATAACAGCAGCCACTTATTTAGAAACTTTGAAGATGGCAACATCACAGAGAAAACTCCTTAAACTTCATGGTTAAAACCCACAAAGACAAATATGTTTCTAATTTATTTGATTGGTTATTCTGTTAGCTAAATTGAATCAAAAAGATGCGAAACATCAATTCGAGGCTTCAACTGTTATAAGGTCAATCATTTTCAAAGATGTAGAAAACTTGACCATAATGAATTTTGTATATTACTGAAATGGTCACTATAAAAAGGTGGCCGCTATAGACAGGTTTGACTGTAATTAGAGTTATTGATTTTCACATTCAGTGTTAAAAATAATGTAATTGTTGAATGGAAGCAATACTTGATGATATTTTACTGATAATGGAACAGTGGCATCGAATTATGAATTGTGTTAACTTTTATGTAATTAGTAATAACTATAGTAGAAATATGGAATTACTGTATTCTTATTGCTTGCTTGGGATCAAGCTAGAGTCAGAGATATTTATGATATAAGGGTATCAATCCCCGACCAGGGGGGTATAAATGTTTCTCCAAAACGTTGCAAAAATCTAAATATGTTCTTCAAATTAATTTTTTTAAGTTCTCTCTAGAACGTCAAATCGGAGACCTAAAAATTCCAGATTATGAAATTTCCTGCTCAAAAAGTATTTTACTCAGCTGGAATATGGAAAAAACAAGGTACGTCCCCATCTGGCGGTCATAATTGAGTTACCTCCGACTGGTTATCAACCGATGTATGTATGTCACTTTCAGTTCACTCAGACATTGCTGTTTGTAGGCGCAGCTTTTACACGTCGTAAATCATGAACGGGCCTTACATTGCTAGACACAAAGTAATCACGGTCAAATTTGGCTGACTTGAAAACTTAGTGGAAAGATAATTTACGACATACTTTAATGTAATATTGTAGCTATCATAAACATCACCATAAAACTAATTTTAATGTATCAACTTTTCGAATATTTAACGGCCTAAATGTTAAATTCCGATTCCAAAGCGTATATATATCTCATCATTCATCATAGTAAATTATGTATAAATTTATAGTACTATTATACTGTAGTCCATATGTCCCGTTGTCAGCATCAGCCTCGTGTTACCTAAGTTGTTGCTAGTGGCAACATTCATAGAAACTTTTGAGACATTTGTAATTATGTATTCAGGTGAAATGTGCGTTTGACTTTCATCTTCTTAAAAAGTATAACTATTTCCAATTGTGTGTATTTAAATTTAATCCAATGTTTGTAAAGACACGTGTTACAGTATGAATAATAATTACGATGGGTTAATTTTTCTAATTGGAAAGAAAAACACACAAATTGTATTGTTTCTGGTTTTAGTTTTGTTGGTGGTTGTATTCAGTGTAACATAAATTTATCGTTGATCGTTTACTACCAGAAAACTCAGCCATTGTCTAATTCAGTACTTGATTAATGACAAACGCAAAAAATCACCGCGGTTTACAAAAAACATCTGCCTCTTCTGAACACCTGCCGAAAGACACCGTTGAAATGAATAAATTACAATTTAACGTTTTTAATTACACCTTAATGACTAAACTTGCACATGAATACAATCAAATCATAACTTACAGTTTTATAATTAATGTATACTTGCAACCAATTAGTAGACATGCCTTGATTAGTATCAAGATGGTACATAACCCTATTTCTAATATTCAACATAAATAGCAGATCCACAAACTCAACTCAACGTCTACTTTATAAACGTCGATGTATGTCTGTTTGTATCTACTGTATTCGAGACCCGATTCGAGATTCACGCTTCTCATAGTGAACGTATCAAATCCATACTTTCCGTTGGGTATCTTATAATTTTTTTTGCGGAAACATAGGCCATGTTTTATGTACATATCTTTATATTCCTTAAATTGACGGCCCGAAGCGTATTTTTTCGTAGGATTATATTCTCATGTTCGTCACGCAATATCTTTCGCACCCGGCTGAAGGTTTTTAATTCTATTATTTATTTATCACTTGTGCCAACTTCTAGCAATTAAATTGTCTACAATTTTATTTTCAAATTTCACTCAGCGGAGCGGGTTTACTTCACTAGTATATTATATTTAGTGAAAATGTTTCTTAGCAATAATAATTAAGAATGCAATAATTTCGCAAATGTTGTTAAGTATTAACCTTATAGACCTACATATTTAAACAATGCACCGTACCCATGCAATATTCTTAAGCTTATTACATGTCAACGTTTAAGTCTTTCAATCGTTATTATTGTATCATTCACTCATTCCGGTATTCCTTGAAGCATACACGTACGTAGATACATCAAAAGACAGTGGACCAAACAGCGAATAGATTTCATTGATAAAATATTTGATCCTACGGAACATGTATCCAGGCATGAATAAAAGCCGTTACAATAAAACCGAAGCCATGTTGAAACAAAGAACCACGTACGATCATCGTCTAGGTAACGAATAAAAGACGAAACAAGTGGGTTAAGTTAGTTGGTTTTAATTTTTAGATCAGTTGAATTCGATCATATTATAATACAGGCGACCCTATCTTAAATTATTAATTAACAAATAATATATCACATTTGATCAAGAATAGATGATCGACTATATACAAAATGTTAAGTAGACGTTTGTTTTAACTTAATACATAAAAATAACATATGTATGTCAAAATTTATTTATATTTTTACAAAATATTTTTCTGTGGATGTTTTTCTTTCTTTATACAAGATATTTTCAGTTTTGTTACGCGTTGATCTGTGAAAAGAAAAGATAATAACGGTTGAAAATCAGATATCATTTCTTTGTTATTTAATTTTATAAGCCGCACAATTCTGAAACCGCGAAAGTTGAACATTTGGTCAAACAATCCAATTGTCACCTCTATTTAACCCTGTTTGAAAGCTTCATATAAATCAGGTTGAAAGTATTATATATTCAGCGGCAAATAGCTTTCTAGAGAGTAAGAAAGGTTGCAGACATGAGAATATATTTCTAGCTTATTTGCAATGGATTTCAATGGGGGGAAGAACAAGAACCAAATTGATGGAAACAGTTTGAAATCAGCTAGGAAACTAGAATCAAATCTGAAAATTCATTTCATGCCTGAACATGGAAGATTCCACAAATCAAGAATTATAATTTAAGAACGCTAAAGTCCCGCTAAAGTAGTATTTTGCCGTTGCATATAACATTTGACGCAGATCTCCTATGTAAACTTACTACAATGTAACCAAAACAATAAATTATTTTTTATTTTTACCTTGGTTACGCTAGATCCTTCTCGTAGTAACGATCGATTTGACCCTTCGGCTTTCCCATCTTTAACAGTATTATTATTTTGTCTAAATTTTCTTTGGCGCATAAAATCTAAAAATCAGAAGAAATAAAACCAGTGAAATACAACGTTCTACGATTTCCACACATGAAAAATAACATTCTACGCAGAAAAGAAGCAACTCAAAACAAGAATAAAATAATTTCTTACCGTGAATAGTTCGATTTCTTAGTTTTCTTTCTGGTTCTATCTTTATTCTTTTTTTGTTTTCATTATTTTCTGATGTTCCCTCGCTTATTTCTAAATCATCTGCTTTGCGTTTCCGTGATGATGGTGCCAAATCTATACATTTAGTTGTCGTTGGTGTAGATGTTTCATGTTTTGTAGGACTAATACGATTCGTTCTTGCCTGTAGTGGCGTTGACTCATCTGTGTTTACGGTTTCCAACATTGGCTCACCTCGAATAAAATCAAAGCTGTATTGCTTACTTCTTTGCAGAATAAATGTCGACGTTTCACGTTCCAAATCTTTCTGAGTCTGCTCGTGGTCAGAACCAAACAGACTTCTACAAGTTGTTCGTTTGGCATTTACAGGTCGATCAACTTTAACTTCATCCTTCTTATCCATAAGCCTTCTACACAATTCTTGTATCGATGGCATGTTTTCAGCTAAAGCAGTCTTCATTTTCTTTAAAGGTAGTTCAAATTCAAAATAAACACACAAAGATGGTGGGAAATTCAAACTTGACTGTACCGCTGAACTGCGCCCTCGACGAATACAGCTGACCGTTTCAAGACACTCTCTTTTCAAATCAATTGAATAGAAAATGCGACGTATTGATTGGTTGTTGCTATGAGAGATGTACCGGTCAGAGCCTTCTGGGTATCTTATGCCACGCGGTGCTATTGTTCTACAGTGTGATCCGAACCATGACATAATCAAACAATAAAGAATAGTTCGGCTCGTGTGAGCTTTCAAAAAATTCATATAGTCTGTTTCCTTCAAGACAGAATATTCATGTTATGGCCATTTATCTCACGGTGTTTATCGACCATCTATAGTCACACAGTAAAAAATATGACAGTTATGTTTTTAAAAGCAGACATTATCTCAGACGTACTTGTGCGATAATTGGTAATTTTCTCACCAATATTCGAAAGCGTGGCAACACCTTTCAGCTCATGGTTGGAAAGACAGGTGCTTCCTCGTATATTTGTCTGAGCGGCTCATCAGAACGAAAATGTATAATTAAATACTATTCTGCATAAATCAATAATAATTATCATGAATATAGATAAAACCCTCCTACAATACAATTCAACATAAACTCATAGACCCAAATACATGTGAATCTCTATATCATAATTATGTTATAAAAAACATCATTAACATTCGCATACGTATTGACTCTGTGTTTGCTACGTGGACATGTTAAGTTACAAATTGTACACATGAAAGAAAAACAAACTTAACAACAATCAATGATCGCTACGTTCCACAATCGGATTGCCCATCGTACTTCTACAATGGTTTCAAAAGTGTGAGAAATGATGAAGCCAAAGATATGCTGCACCAAAAGATCGACAGAGTAAATCTAAATTCAAAAGCACGTGTCACAGATTACTCTTTTGTTTTGTAACAATAGATCAATGATAAAAGCGACTGGTTCTTAAAACTGGTTTCATATTGTATGTGTTTTGGAACAATAGAGCCTCCACGTGTGGCCACCTTGACAAACCACTACGTGCCTCGCTTACATGAAGATTGAGAGAACAAATATATCCGGCTGCAGGCAGATCGCCGTTACTGGGTTCAACAGACATCCTTCCTTAGAGTATATCTCACTCTTCAAAACTCAATATACAGCGGAGTAACTTGACAGAGAACCTATATCCATCACCTAGCTATGAAATAACAGTTCACATACATTATATCACACGGGTAACTTAGATTTCCCTTATAATGCATGATTTTCATTGTTCAAAATTTCCGCAGACTGAAAGTCCCGATTCAACTGTCTTTGATGACTTCCTTTGATCGATTTTGATGAAAATAAATAAACTCGTGTAGTGTATTTCCATGCTTTAAAGTCTAATATTTTTACTAATTGCTTGAATGCGTTCGACTGTTCGCACTACCATGTTCTACAATTCTAGTTTTAATCCACTTTATTTTAGAAGACAGTTCAGAATCCGATAGGATTGAAAACTTTCTTAAAAGACAATCGTAGTTTCTCTATCCAAACTGTCTTCAAATACAAATACAGTAGATATAGAAATTCAATTTTTTATCAATTTTTACCGGTTTAATGCAATTGGAGCATCCGCTATAGTGGCTATAAAAATGATCCCTCTTAGTAATGTTAAGGCTAAAATGATCATGTGATGTAAGAAAAGCGAAACACAAAACACAAATAATTGACTTTCTGACTTCTTGGGTTTACAAATCAGAGTATTGAACTTTCTCAGCGATTTGGGAAGTTGAGTTGAGTTGAATATCGATCTTCTTATAAAAACATGTACTCTATACCCGGGGGGTTAACTTCCGCTGCGCTTCGATGGGGTCGTTCAAATGGAACTTTGGCAGAATGACCATAAAATTTTTCCACATGATGAAAAAGATACCCCAAATATATTTTATGAAAGACAGATTTAACCAAAACAAAGTGAAATAAGAAATATTCATAGGCAGAATTTGTTTTGCAGAATGAAAAAATTGCAAAAGCGTCAAAAGGATACCTCAAAAATTTTCATGACATATAAGCATATCCTAAAATTTTTTCTGGATTTTGAAAAAGGTACCCTTTAATATTTGAACGTCCCCGTATACCAAAAGTATGGAAGTGACCTCCGGGACTCTATACAAATCCTTTACTAAACAAGACATAATTCTACTCGCCAAGTGCGTTAAAAACAACAAAACGTTCTTAGATTTATTTATTGACTCGTACATATAACTGACAACTGTGGTATTTTCAAATGCAAATATTTATCCTTGGGAAATCCTCTATGGCAGGCAGCCTGCTTGTAGACTCACTGTCAAAATGTTTTCTACAGTTATACCAAGTTTACATTTGAGCTTAACTCGGAGTTCAAAAATTTCCTAAAGAAAAGTTCAGAATTGTCTGTTTTCTCTGAAGGCATTTAAAGGCTGAAGCTGCACAGAGGCTAAGTTTATAAAACTCAGCAATGAACGCGTTAAACTATGCGGAAGATTGCGTACTTCCACTCTGTGACTTGATACGTATACATTGAATCAAAAACACTTAATTTTCTTTTTCCAATTACCAACATTTTATTTATTTCTTGAAACTTTACTATCCGTCAGCATATAATTGATCAATTTAATCAAATATTACATTTTAATATATACAAATTAAAACACAAATATAGTTTGTAATTAATTGGGAATCCCGAGTTCCAATAAAAAAAGACCCAAGCCAATTTACTGGTCAGTGAATAACAATAATATTAAATCACAGAACGATGCAACAAGCTGTAACTATTTTTTAAGGAGGTTTGAAAGAGTAGACGTAATTTTGATATAGAAATCACGAAGCGCGCTATATTTTTCAACACAATTTAGCAGAGTACAGGGAAGAACTTGATTCTTAATACATGATGGGAAAGAAATTAAGGTATATTTATATCACATGTTGGCATGGCAACACTTTTAAATTTCGCTGATGTTGCCATGGCAACAAAATTTCCAACTTTAGAGTACATTTTTGCAATAACTCAAAAAATAATTTGGACATCCCTATTTCACTCCATTATCCCCTTTGATGCATACTTTTACATATAGTAACCTAAATGTGTTGGAAAATTCAGCAGATAGAAGTGTTTGAAAATTGATGATTAGTTTAGATTTGCCGATTTGTATATTGCATGTCATAACTTAATTAAAATATTCCAAATACTGGACTGTTTGTGTTGCTACCCCCAAAATGATAATGTTAAAAAATGAAAAGGTTTGTATTTCCAAATTCAATGCTGAATTCACCAGGAAGAAATGTTGACTACTGCTGTTCCAAACCTCCTTAAATCAAACCAACAAGTGAGCTTAAAAATTAATCGATAAAAAATATGTTACACATGAACCAAAGGAACACACATTTTTGAATGCAGTAAATAGAATAATTGTGATTTAATTTCTAAATTATTAATTGTCAGCCATTTATAATCAATCTCGCCTGTTGATTGTTTTGCATCACGTGATTTAATCTCCATGACAACAGTTAACCTTATGCCATCGGTTTCTGCGAATAATTTGCCGCTGTGTTCAATATCAACAATACCATGGAATTCAATGTTATCTATCCAATGAGACTAATAAAAAGTAAGAAAAGTAGAAGAATTATTTAAAAGCTATGTTAGCGAAATATATAGTGTAGATGAATCGAGCATTATATGCAGGTGGTCTTTATATACAGGGTTAATTTGATAAAAAAAATGTTCTTCACTTTCTTGCTAGAGGTAGATGTTATAGCCAGCTTGATTGCAGATTAGTATACGGTCAAACCTGTCGTAATGCGCACCTCCAGCGGCCACCTGTCTATAGTGGTCACTCTTGCAGTGTCTTGAATCAACCCTGAATATAAAGACCACCTACAGATTGTGATCAATCTATCTTCCTCTCGTAAGTGGCTGTTTGTTACTTGCTGGTTTCACTGTGTTCAAGTATTTATCTTTCGTTGTGAAGACACAAGTAGCTTTAGATGTCACATTGGAATATTTTTACAAATTACTTTGGACAAAATAAAGTTGAACAGACCGGATAGAATGTCCTTTCACACTTCAGTTCAAACCTAATTTGTTGGTAACTGAGCATTTATAATAATGTGGCCTTTAAACCATCTCTATTTATTTAACATTGAGCATTTATTTACCTGTCGATGCGCAAGATGACTTGCAATGATAATGCCTTTTGTTTCGTATGTATACGGTACTTCAGGCAAACGGTATTTGGGCCATAATAGGTTATCTAACACAAATATCGAAATCCTAAAATGATAAAAATAATTAGAGTAAAGTAAAGTAAAAAAATGCGTTATCAATAGGCTAGCCAGGGTCCGGCTGACACAAATTGTTAACTTTCTGGAATGTTCTCAACTATTTCTCAAGGTTGGACCTATAAATCAGATAACTATCAATTTTCTTCTGAATTTGATCTAGCCTTCCGGGATTTAGGGGTAAATGCCACTGGGTCTGACCAACTTATAAGGCTCGAAAGATTTTTCTTTTTAATTTCATGGCAGAGCGTTATAATTTTTTCTGCGGCCTTGACGTCACACTTTATTGTGTCTGAACCAATGACAATCAACAATTATCGAACAAGATTGAGCCTGACACCGAGAATAATCAGGCCGAGGCGGATAACACGCGCCAAGGCCTGATAAAATCTTAGTGTCATGCAAAATCGAGTTTGATAATTGTTTCATTATCAACCCATGTCTTGTTGAATCCCCTGAATTATTCAAGTACTGTACAATGGCATTATGAATAATCATTACAAATTCATCAGCAAGTCTGTTTAAATATGCGTTCATAATTTAGAGACATTAACGTTATTGTGTAATTATTTGGGTCTTTTTATCTATTAAAGTTGATAGCCGTGCTTTGGTTAAGGTAGTAAATAGATATTTTGAGAAGTGAAAATTTGTAAAATAGAGTTTTTCTATAAAGTCAGTATTGGAATCTTGAGATACTACTGTTTCGACATGTTTGAAGACATTAAGAATTGTCAGTGTTTGACTAACAAAAAGGAAGCAAGAAAAAGTTCTAAAAAACTTGCAATCGATAATAGTGTAGTACCATGACTGTCCCTGTTAATAACTACATTTTAATGCTTTTGATAATTAAAATGTTCTTACTGATCAGTGTCGGTTCTAAGCAGCAAAAGTCTGATTTTGCAATGCGAATGGTCAACAATACGTGGTAAGATGTTTGTGTCTTTGAGATTAGAATTAAACCATTGTCTACCAAGGCGAATCAGAGGCATGACATCTTGCGACCTGAAAAGATAAAAAATGACATTGAATTAAAAATGATATTGCAGTATGCACAATGCTGGGATTGCTATTTTCTGCCAAAAACTTTCGTTCATGAAAATAATGATTACAATAATCGAATACTGTACTTTAAATGCAAACTACCTGGGCTACTCAATCAATCCACCTAAACCAATGCTTGCTAGAGATAGGTGGAGGGCTGTGTGATTGGTAGCCTATAGACATTGGGGTGAAATCCCAAGTATAGTAATACGGGAGCAGTGGGTATTGATGAAACAAATTTGGATGGCATCATCAAACAAGAGACAGAGCATGATATAATTAATTTAGAAATACATTATTGTATTGAACTTGAAAGAGCAAGCCTGCAACACTTCAAAATAAATAAATATTTTCAGTAGATTTAAACATACATACAATTAATAACCTACAGTTTGAAAATGAGAAAGAAGGAGTAGTAATCAGCGGACAAACCTCAATCTGACATTATTTGAAAGAACTGTATCAATTGGAAACCATTGCGCTTCTAAAGATTCCTTGTCCCCTTTGTCGATTGTCTTCAAGGTGCCATCGATTGGTTTAGCTGTAAAACTAAATCTCATCCATTTACCATGAATAGATTCAATGCTAAGCAAACTTAAAACACGAACCGTTAAACCAGTTTCTTCTTTCACCTCTCTACGTACAGCTTCCTTTACGACAAAATGAAACAATAAAAATAAAAATGACATTATTCAGTACAGAGTTGTGGGGGGCCGTATCTTGGCAATCAAGGCCTTCGTTGTTCTAGCATTGTTCTAAGTTTTTACGACGCATGGATAAACACAACACACGAACAATGAGAAATTACAATTAATAATTACAAGAAATGAGTGTCGACCCTAGGACACTTTACCACTGAGCTACAAGTGCACACAAAGTGACGATAATAGACAATTATACAGTGACGTAAGCTTTGTGTCAATATCAACTATCAAGTCACCATATTCTACATTAGAATAGCTGGAGCTATCTAATTGGTAGAGATACTGAAACAAATTATATTATGGACATTAACATGAATTATATAAATATATATATATTATATATTATATATATAAATAGTAGATCAAAGATCACGAGTTTATTCCGTTACTCTGAGTTTCGCGTAAAGACGCTCTTCAGACGGTTTTATTAAATGAAAAATCATTACGGTGTGCTCAAGTATATACATGACTTAATGGAGCGTTTCTATTGTTTAAATATATTTATTACATTCTATTGTATTATCGATGCTATTGTTAAATATCTACTTGTTATTCTTATAGTTTCTTAAATAATATTTGTTCTTGTGTCGGCACTTAGAAATGAGTTCCGTTCTTTTATTTAGTAAATTGTCATGTTTATAATAAATTATATGGAATTTCTCCGTTAGGCATAGGTTACATTTTTTAGTTTTGTTACTATAGGCAGTCACTGTGGCTAGTATTGACCATTTTATACTGTAATTGATGTAATTGAAATATATATATATATATATATATATATCAAGGTTGGGCAGTTCATATTATTGTGTATCTAAGACACCATTTTCGTGTGGTAATTCCCCTCTGCGCAAAGACTACCTTTTTATAGTGGTCACTATGTGTATTATACCTGTTTATAGTGGTCACCTTGTGTCATATACCTGTTTATAGTGGTCATTATGTGCATTATACCTGTATGGTTTCTCTTGGTTCCATTCGACCAGCTGGCAAATACCATTGGCCGTAGCATGCCTTTTTTGATTCGCGCATCATCAAGATTTTATTATCAATTATGACAATACCACAAACAATATAATGCACTGTGGTTTTTACTTCGCAGCGACAAACGTCAGTCGGATCTACAAAAAAATTACATTAGTATGCGTCAGGAAAGTTCAACCCATTGAGATCATGTAGCATGTACAAACTACTAACATAACATTAAATATATTATCATTGCCGTCACTGATGCTGGCATGATTCAACTGGGCTGAAATTGCCTGAAGATTAGTACTTGATTGTAATTGAAGTGTAATTAAATAGATTACAAATTACCTTTGACAAGAACTCATTATTTACAAATTATTTTTCTAACAAAAAGAAGTAAATAATTATTAATTATTTGTTGTTACCCCAAAATTAATCAAAACATTTCACCAATGTAATTTTCAACTGCTCGTGATATTATCCTATCAATCAGTAGGCTGGGCCTAATCAATTTTAAAACGAATACTCACTCAAATCAATTTTCTGCAACGGCATTTAAATAACATGTGTTATAAGGTGGGCAAGGGCACTTTTTTGCAGCTACTCTCAATGCAATTTCCTCTTGACCATTCCATTCGCCATCCTCAGATGGTACTCATTTGATGTTTCAGATAAAGTCAAGGCTTAGTTGACCTTAGGGGGATTTGAACCACAGTCGATTAGATCCGATCCGATCTGAAGTTTGGTTGCTCTGCCATCTGAGCTTATCAGCCCTACCAACCAATCAGCTATGGTGCAGTGGCTACTGCAGCTCAGGCTATACAAAACGGAAGTGATTGATGATTCTTCGAATCTTCTTCTAAATAATTATTTATCCTGACTTCATTTTATTCTGTTTCTCAACAACTTCGAATTTAAGCAATGATTCTTATATTGAAATTGATTCAATTTAGATTTTAGAAATGTCTCATATCTATTTTCAAATTGTAATATTTAGCTTCACAGGCAAGGTTTAAACAACAGCAAACAGTGTGTGTGATTGATTTTTTGAAATGAGGTTCTGGATCTGGGGTTCATTTTTACTTTAACTTGGACGTCTCTGCAAACACGGGAAACGTAGGCTACTGTTTAGCATTTGTAGCGAAGACTATCTAATATTATTTTATCATTTTTCTCTAAATCTGTATCTATTGTATATTACCCGGCACAATTTACGTAAGTTTTATGAGAGAATTTCAGTACCCTACTCTGTCTGATATAAACGAACTCAACATCGCTATATACACTGAATATCTAAAATGTTCAAACAAGACAAGCCCAGTCTACGAAAATCATACATAGTTTGATCACCTGGCCTTAGTCTGCATACCTTTGTTGTCAGTGGACACATTTTGAGTATTTCTTATTTCTTTCAGCAAAGATGAAATCGTCTTCTGGGTTGATATCATGGCAATTTATATCGGAAGCAAGAATGCATTACATTTATTCGATTCCTTCAAAAAAGCAACTTCTACTGTCCAATATTGAAAATGTCAACCGCTTCATTTTCTTTGTCGAGATTACGTAAATCCTCAAAATAAAGCAGGCCAAAGGCCAAGATAGGCATTTCTCTAGTGCATTGTAATTGCAAGAATGTTCTGATATAATACATTACTCAACGGCATTGAATAGTAAACAGTCGATTTATAAAACAAGCATTGATGTCATTAATTAACAAGTTTAAGTCTTGCAAACATTCCCATTTCAAGGTCAGTCTCAATCTGATATTCTACAAGCCTCTTTTACCTACAATTAAAGCCGATATCGCCTCAATCTTCCCGATTTCCTAGCAAAATTTGATATTGGATTCTTGTTACTCTTCTTCTAAATGAAAATATGCAATGTTGTATTTCATCGTAACAAAATAAATATCTTTGTGTGGTTATTAGATGTGTGCATAAGTGGTATTATTCAATTTTACTGAAAGTCGTTTATCTCTGCATTCAGACTACTTTGCATGGAATGATATGTTTGTGCACGTATTCAAACTTAATCTTCATCCCTCAATTTATACGACTGTGTTGGTCACCAATGTTATTAATGTACAGTTGACTGACTGTTATTTCAAAGAATAAACATTTTACGTTGGGTATCAAATCAAACACAACATGAAAGTGGAAACGAACTGAAAATAGGGCGATAAGACAAAGGGTTTAATAGATAGACGTTATGAAGGCAGATTAAAGACTGAACAATTCCATGTCTGAATTGTTAAACATAAGTGCACAATACATGGAAATTAAACACCTTGTAGCTAGTAAGCACAGGGTCCGACAAAATGTTTTACCTTCCGCAAACTGTATATTGTTAGACAAACGTTAGAAAAATGTTTAAGTAATTTTACTGACATAAAAGCGTAAAATCGAAGCTTTATTTTAGCTTTATATCCAACATTTTGGCTAACCTTCTGAATTTTTCTAGCCTTCCGCAAACTAGGTTTCCAAGTTTCCGGACTTTGTCGGACCCTGAGTAAGCATTTGCATCAGATGGTTGTACACAGGTAGAGAACAGACAAAACAACAATAAAATCAGATAACAATTTTCACAAGTTTATTTCGACCATTTAAAACTGGATCATTTGTCCCTAAAAGTAGAAAGAAAACAGAATTGATTAAAGTTTAATAGTATAATAGACTGTAAGAGCAACATGAGAATGCCGCAAGAACCAGCAAATTAGATCATAGGCGGTTCAGACGGCATCCAATAACAAATACGCATTCACCCAAAAGTAAAATGAGAAAATTATAAATAAAAATACTCAGTGGAAGAATAACTTTCTTGACTTTACTTTTAACAGTTGTAAGACAAATAGGGTCTAGGAAAGTTGGGAGCCTAGACTACATAAATATACATCTACACTAAAGGTTTATTCTCCCTGAATTCTAAAGAATTTACAACGTTTTCTCTGGATTTTTCCTTTAGGTTTTACCCTGATCAGAGAAAGATTAATTTTCTTTTCAAATCATATTTTAGACATCGCAAGAGTGACCATTATAGACAGGTGGTCCTTATATACAGGGTTGATTCAATAGAAAAGCCCATTAGGAAATACCAAGATTGACCACTATAGACGGAACACATTGATCCAAGTGTATGCATTCAGAAGGTAATGCCAACCTTTAATAATAATAATTGAGACAGTATTGCCCCATCACAGGCGCTTGCAGCACTCCTTCATTTCTAAATGAATTGTTCTTTCGCTAAGAGAAGTAATTGTAGATGCTCTATACTAGATCTCAGACCAACACAGCAGGTCAACTTCAACAGATTTAATAGCCTTGATTGTCAATGATGGAAAGTTGCAATTTTTTCTTTGTGTAAAGCTGAGAGAATGTGAAAATCAACAGATCCACAGAACACTTTTATGTCTGAACAACATTGACCAAACATATTTGCAGCAGGGAAATAAACAGATAAAGATGAACATACCTTGCGTTTCTTGTCACCTCCTAATTCAAAATGTTTGCAACGTTTGATGGCAGCCTGTTTCCTGTATTTGCATTCGGTACATTCCATCCTCAACACAATCTTTTTGGTTGTTTTAGCCTGCAGGTTGGTTAAGAATAAAATCAAGATTATTTCAATACTCATAAACAACAAGTAAAAATAGATTTCATTTAATTGAAAATCTCTTTGGTCACTATTCACGGAACATATTTGCAAAGTCCATGTTCAATGACAGGTAATCAGCTAATGAAATGACAAACTATGATGAGGGATCATCCATATATCAAGCACATATTTTTTGATGGGGAAAGGGGGTCACACCAAAAGCATATAGGGGCCAATGCAGTCAGGTACAGGGATGTTGACTCTAATCACTGGGGGAAGAAAATCAATGGAGGGGCAACAATTCTGTCGAAGTAGGAAAACCAGAGGATGATGGCAGGCCATGCAAAAGCCCACAAGGCAATCTGAATAGGTCCGTAAAAATATATACTGGTGGAAATTATTTGTGATTTTACACAGAAGAGCGTGTGTACTTTAAAATTTAAGTGAATATGAGTTGTATGTGGCAATGTTCCAGCTACTGTATACCGTAACCAATTACATTTTCGAATAATTGCATATTCACTAGCAAAATTCTGTTAAATATTCATAGTATCTTTAATCGCTTGTGGATATTGTTCCGGCTGCCGGATAGCTGTCCCCAAAAGATAATGTTCCGTGCGTCCTTTGCGCATGCGTTTGTAGATAGTAAACATGATTGTGTCGATCGATCCAAATTAAATCTTAAATAGTTCGTAAAATAATTCATAGCTAAGCACCGACACCGTAGATTGGATCGACTGTTTGGAATAGATATAAAACAGAAACGATATTCAACATATCTATGCATTAATCATTTTCTTCTGTGTTTGATTTATAAAAGCTTTTCAGCGATGCGACCCAGCGTTTTCAATATTTTAGTGTTGTGACATTTATTTGGCGTTCTGAAGGTTTAGAGAATATTTATGAAGCCTAACAATATTTCAAAACAATTTTACTTTGGTGATTTGTAATAATATAGGATAATTACTTATTTGTCATTTCTTTATCCTGTAGCTGGTCAATGCTATATGCCTACCAATTCTGATTTTGTCGTATACCAAAAGTCAAAACTCTGAAACTCAAAACCGAGTTTGTTCGCTTTTTCTATATAAGTTTGGAAGAACGGTTTGGTGTGGCATCTAGCGTCGTGAATCCCTCATATAAAGTGCTTTTAACATCTAACACTTTAAATTCAAATTATTTTATATTCCATTACTAAATTGATGAACATAATTGTTATTAACGTGATCGAGGAACAGGACCGTCTGTCGCCATTGCATCTTGAACGAATATGAGAGAAACCCAAACCAAGAGACGCACGGAACATTATCTCTAGTACTCAGGATTCCGGTTGCCGGAACATTATCCACTTTGATCTTTAATACTAAATTGGCAAAATTGCTTCATATTCAATTCAAGGGATACATTATCAGGAAGGATTTGGTATAAACTTTGACTTGAATGCTTATTTGCTCTGTTTCAATGATTGAAATATATTTATCTACGTATAATTGGGAAATGGGCTGGCTTGTTTCTAATGCGCGAAGGCTGAGTGTCTGAGTTCAACATTAGCAAAGATAACATGTCTATATTGACCCTGCGGCATTTCGGCAGCTTTAAAACGAAAACTATCGTCTGTTAAGCATACATTTATTACAGATATAGGGCTCATAAATGACTTGCCTTCTTGTGAAACACAGGCTTAGTCTGTCCACCGTATCCTCTTTGTTTACGATCGTAACGTCTTTTACCTAAAAGATACAACGTACAGCCTCATTAGAACGGCTCGATATTTTGAACAAGAGCTAGAAGTACAACAGAGATATAGGAGAGACGAAGGCCACATTACCTTGAGCGTACAGACTAGCTTTACCAGCCTTGTACTGGGTAACTTTGTGTAGGGTATGCTTCCTACATTTTGTGCCTTTGCAAAAGGTCTTTCTGGTCTTCGGGACGTTGACCTAGCAATAAAATAATTACACAGAGGAGAAATTATTCAACTGCAGATTCAATTTTTGATGTGAAATTAAAATTTTATTAAAGGATGTTTGAGAAATAACAAGATAAAAAGGAGTAATATTTCTATCGGAACCCACCATTTTGAATCAGTTAGGAAAGAGGGATCACTACGCAAAAGACAATAAATAGGTACCAGGCTCAATTTAATGAATCGGTATCGATATTTAATCCGATTGAAATGTCCGATAAAATAATCCGAGTTTTTGCTGAGTGTTATATCAGGCAAGGCATGAACTCTCTTTCACATTTCTCAATCATAAAAATAAAGAAATTAGCTCGAAAAATGACAAATATGACTCTTTTTATGGACGTGGAATCAATTACAGTTTTGATATTCAATCCACAAATTGACAAAGTAGCCCAGGCATTAACGGGAACGCAGGGAATCACATAGGAATCACCATTCGGGAATCCTCCCCCTATGCACATTTGTGACATTGAGGCCGCTGCAACAGCGCCGCGATTCCCGCGAATTCAGAAAGAAAAGTCACGAATTTATTCTTGCTTAGCTGAGAAATTAACTGACCAATTTAGGTGAAATGTTACGAAGCGCTTCAAAGGTAATGTAGCTCTAGGTAAAGGTGAAATAACTATGACATCTCTAGGCTAAGGTGCAATAAACTTTACTTTCTGGTTTCAAATATGTTGAAATTAAATTAGACAAGCCTCTCCAGGGCCTACTAGACTCGTAAGAAGGCTCAACTGTCTTTCTGACTTCTTGGAAGCACATTTTGACAGTCCTGTTCTCCCCTATATAAAAAACAATGAAATCATCAAAAGCAATGTAAAAATATTCTCAAAATCCGTTTTTATCCAACCCACTTTTTTATCGAAATCGGATGGGATCAGACCAGGTTCGTATTTGAATTCACATACACACCTTCAAATGGAACCCTGTAAAACGTGTTTGTAACTTGTTTCAAAACGGGATCCCGATCCCCTGTCAACAAACAACTCTTCGTCAAACACGTCATAGCTATCAGTCGTCATAATGAAAGTTAATGATATCAATACGACATACCGCATAAATTGTATATGCACAACTCAGTAGAATTTGTTGGGCGGAAAATCACTTTTTTGTTCACAGACCCTATGGTTTCAAAAAAACACGAGGCTGATACCCAGGCTACTTAAGAGTATGTCAATTGTCATTTGGATAACTACTAGACAAAGTCTATTACCCTGTGTTATTACATCAGACGTTCATGGGAAAAAGTCGTTCCTTTCAATTAAATAAATACGAAGAGGCTGACTGCAAATCTAATAACTTTGTCAAGCTGTGACTCAATGTCTGGATCTGCTTCATTCATCTCTGTCTCCGCACAATCTAACAACAGCAAAATTCATTGATTGTATTTGGGATGTGAAAAATCTATGCCTTCTCAACTAAATATTTCTTTCAATCATTCTTATTTCAGGTTTTAAATTCTTTCGGAAGAAGATGTTATTGCGAATCTAAACCAATTGAAAGAAGTATGTTCAACGGCTAAATAGTGATACAAACATTTTTTTAAAAATAGATCTGTACCTACTGTAATTGGTATTGCTTGTTCAAATTTTAATAGATTCTTGATTCTAATTAATTGTAGCCGTGCATGATATTGATATTATCAGTGCAAAATAATGTGACCCATTAAGATTAGGGATTAAATAATCCATGAACTAGATCATGACATATTTAACCTTCTTTCAAAAAAAGTTCATATACTTTTATGCCATTTCATGTTCATCGTACTGTTCATGAACTAGGTCATGAATTAATTCACGAATAGTTCATTAACTGTTCATGAAGTTTTTCAGTGGTATGCTATCAAGCCGAATCGATGCTCTATCTATTTCCTACATAAGTTTCAAGTAGAGATTTGGTACTATGGCGATCTTCTAGGCGGAAATTTAGAATTGTTCTGATGGCTCTCTTTTACTGTTTTCACTGCGTTCCCTCATATTGTACTGCAGTACTCATGTGTTGCAGAAAATAGTTTTCTAGTATTGACATCAAGATGGCATTTTATTCTGCTAAATTCTGTTTGGACACCTTTCAGGTTTGAATATGGTCCAGTTACTTGGCCGGGTTGGTCAAGAACCAAAAATTGGAGGGAGTGCAACAAAGAAAGTTGTTAATTTTAGTTTAGCTACATCCATCAATTACCAATCCAAAGGTAGATTCCATATCTCAAATATTTACTGCCAAACATTCTCAAATTGAGATTATATACCTCAAAAAATACTTTATTTGGTCCGTTCAGGCACACCAGTATCAAAGACGACCTGGCATAATATCTCTGTATTTCAAAATGGATTACAAGATAAAGTTTGCAATTACGTAGAGAAAGGGTAAGTAGTAATAGTAGTAGTATAGACAGTCACATTATAGGAATGTGCTGTCCCTCTTACGCCTTACATATTTGCTACACAAAGAACGCCACAGATCATGGTCTGACATGGTTGACAAAAAAACTTGTAAATAACACAATTCACGATACAAAACATTACGAAAAGATACTACTTGCCCATAGCCCCATTGAACAATCTCCTTCGGTTGCAAGGGTGAGGCTATGCCATAACATGTAATTTGCTGGTTAGAATGTAATCTCGCAATATAATACCATAAAAATACAAGATGTGTGCTGCATATTAGTGTATAAGCACTAAGCATTCGCACATGTATTACAATATAAATAATTTTCACAATTATAACACAGACTTGGAAGGAGAGTCAAAAATAAAACATTTCAGAAATATTGCTAATAACTAAACAATGCAATATAATAGGAATTGAACTCCAGACTGAGTAAGGACAAGGTACATACTTTTTTGTTTGAGGTCTTTACTAATCGTTCTAAATTATTTATGTTCAAAGTACTCTCAAAATTCTTCTCTATAAATGAGCTGCTACCTGTAGTGTAACTTACTTGAATGCAATTTGAAACTGTCAACTGGTAAATAATATTAGGGCATTTATCGAAATTTGCTCCTGTCAGAAATTGTCAAGTTGAACAAATATTTTACAACAAATTATTTTTGTTCATTTCTAGGAGTCGTTTAATGATTGTTGGTTCTATTGAAACGAGTACCTATGACGATAGTATGGGTGTAAGGAGAACATCAACATCGATCATACCTGGCAAGTAACAATGAGACCTATGTATAACTACCAACTATGTTGACCACTACAGACAGGGATAGCTATCACAAACTAGGGGATTGTAGCTCCCCTGCGCCTTATCTGATTTATATTTGTGATGTGATCATGAATTATTTGGTTGAATTTGTAAGCAAGACATCTTCAACAACTTCTTAAAAAAGAAATTGTATATCTTAATGTCCATTAAAGAAAGGTGGTTGTTATATAATGGGAGTATAGGACAATGCAGCCGATTTACCCCTGTAAACAGGTGACCCTAATGACAGGTTCTTCTCTTGCTGATTTATATTAAACGGCTTTAATATCCTTGAGTTTTAATTATGATTAATTTGTTTCTAACTCCAAATTTCGGCTGTTAAATTATTTTTCAGATGACATCATTATTCTCAGTACACCAAAACGCGAAATGTGACAAAGATAAAGTTTAAATAATTACGCTACTATCAGTCTTGACTTAATGATTGTAACACTATCTTCATTTTTAATAACGATGTATTTTTTATAAACAACTTTGTCTCCGTGTAAAGAAAACATACTCCTGAATAATTATTTTATATAAAATGTTTTTTGATATTTAAATTTGTTTCCCTGCGATACATATGCTGTTGCAGTAAGTATAGTAATCTATATTTTTGAATACATCTATAGTATAGAAAGTGTGTTTTACTTTGCCTGGTATATACGTTACTCGAACGTTTTTATCTCATTTTTTGGTGAGGTCCGAAATGTTACTCGCACAATCTTCTTAAATTAATTATTTTGACAATTAACAAATTTTGACGCTTGACAATTTTTTGAAAAGTTTAGACAATAGTAACGGACCATTGTTTATTTGTACGCTCAATTTCGCATTCAATATTATCAATCGATTGTGTAGTGCAAATGTTATTTGAACAAAAGCTTACACATAGAGTTTTATTAAGTTTCTGAATATAGCAGAAGCTGAACTACTGGATGACACTTTGAAAGTGCACAGTCTAAATATGACTAAACCTTTTTAAGATTGACAATTACGCGCATCTTTCTCCTCGAAATGTTACTGCGGCCGATCTACTCATCTGAATAATTGGATTGGCAAATAGAAACGGCCCCCGCAAATATATATTGCAAACCCCAGAAATCATATTTAGAGAAGTCAATCATATATGCAATTTTTCAACAGTTAATCAAATGTTATTCTGTAAACGACCATTGTAGGGAAGCCAAGCGTATGAACAGGTCTTGACCCCATATCGCGCTATCCAGTTTACGATTTAAAAATGAAACGGTCGCTTGGTAATACGAAAGCGCAGTAATGGTTATTTGCGGTTCTTATAAATGAATTATTATAAAATTATCACGCGTATTTAAAGTCTATCGAGTGCATTTAGAAAGGGGTTGTTTGGATTGATTGTGGCTGTACGATGTACTTGGGGTTGACGAGAGATACACTTGTGAGCAGCTTGATGATGATGTTGGCCTTAGTTGCGATGGTAACAACACATGGTAGGTTAAATAGTTATGTTGCATATATATATATATAGGAGAGTGGAGCGCAATGCAAGCAAGCGCTTGCGGTGCTTCTGTTAAGAGTAATAGCCAAGGACTATCCTGCAGACTAATTTGTCGCAACGTAAAATATGAAAAAGATATTTAATTCTATTCAAATTAATTCAAATCAGTTATAGTTAGTTCTGTCCATTTGATTGGTATGTTCTTCATTCATTATATTGTAAACCCAAAACACCGTCACTTCTCCCAGAAATCATTGAAGCACATTTACCGATTTTTAGCAATTGAGTGGCTTGAATTTTGTTTAGCATGCCGTTTGCTACAGCGTACTAAAGTTTCATCCTTACATCATTTCCAACATAAGAAGCCGTTTATGTTGCTCTCTCTCGATGCGTACATTGGTCATGGATGCAGTCTATCCGATCGTTTTAGAGTCATTTTAACTCTTTTGTCACAATGTAGGTAAACGCCAATCAAACGAAGCAGCTCAATGGAGTCAGCGGTTCTTGAAGCAGTCCGAGGACCTTGGCTGCAGCTCATTGAAAACAGAAAACCAAACAACGAATCTACCGACAGATATTGTTACTGTTTTAGGAAAGGTTGCCGATTTGGAGGTATATTAATAATTGTGCTTGCATGCATAGGCTCATGACGGTGTTCTGAGTATACCAGATATTCTGGAAACTGCATGGCGGGATAGAATCTTGGCGTGACCAACAGAGTCATATAAAACATACTATTCAGTTACTTCTATAATTAACTAGCAATACGTCATCCGCATCGTGTTCTTGGAATTAGACAACCCTTAAAATATGATGTCGAAAATGAAAGCCACAATTAATACAGTTGATGAACAGCATATTTTCTTTCGTTGTGCGAAATAGAAATAATCGTCCGGCGATTCCAATAATGTGACTCAAATATCTAGAACTGAGAGAACAGCGGATACAAACTCACTCACATGTACAACCATAGTTTGTATAAGGGTATCACTTTATTGATGAATAAATCGATTTTTTTTCAGAAAAGTTAAACTATAAATTTACTATTAATGTGAAACTTTCCATTTTTCTAAATACGGTTATTTTGTGTGTGCCTACATTGAATCTTACCCAGTCTCCCTTCGTTGCTATCCTACTAGATGTGTGCGTTGCTATGCTGTGAATTACCCACATGTCAAATGGTTGTATTTGAAAACAATCGATTATGCAAATCAATTCAATGTGCCAGTCAGTGCCAAACAAAACCAGCCAGTGGAGATATGCAAATCAGCATAACTGTTGCTAAGCAACAGCAACAAGGTGAGACGACCGCAAAGATAATACATTGTTTTGAGACTTTTAGTCATCAATTAGTTATCTATTCATAATGATTCATGTTTGATATATACAGGCGGGGGTGCAACACAGATTTTCAGTACACCACAACAACTAGCAGCAGCTCAAGCAACTGTTGTAACAGCACAAGCGACAACAAGCAACACAAGTAATGTCATACAGAAAAGTTCCATCCCAGAAATCACAGACAGCCAAGAATCTTCACATGATCATGCAACAGATGCATCGAGTGGCGGCGGTTCCTTTGTAACGATATCTAGCCAATCAGCAAACGATGGTGAAAGTAACCATAGTAATGACAATGGTAAAAAGAGTGTGACTGAGCAGATACAGAAATTATCAGACCATTTGAGACGAACTGATGAAAAAGATGCAACGTCATTAGATGAGAGCGATAACCAATCAACCATCAAGGTATGCAAGCAGATCCAATCCATTCGCATCATTAACATTCCATAATAGTTACTACTGTATGTGTGTAACACATTGTTGATTTCCATTTGGCAGCACCAGAAGCATCACAGCAAATCCAAAGACCTTCGTCATACGTTAATCTCACCAATTACAATTGGTGCCTTTACTTGTATGACCGTCATTGCAGTCAGTGGTTTTGCAATGGCCATCATAAAATACCAAAGAGACACTCGTAAAGATGACACAAACAGCTAGGCTTTAATTGCATCATCGTCATCCAAGGCAACAAATGAATAATTAAACACTAATTGTCTTGAAGACGTTGAATCCGCTGTGTGCCGTGCTGATGACGCAGCCTAGCATACTGGGATGCCAATGAACTTCTTTAATTTCTTTTTGACCCTGTGAAAAACAACAATAGATTTAAATTAAAAATGGCAGTAACCATGTAAACTGTAATCAAATGTAAATAAAAAATAAACAGACTTACCATGTGAATGAAGAGTAATTGTGGTGGTAGATTTTTCAGTCGTTCATCTTCAAGCGGTTGTGGTCGGTCCGTTTCGACAGCTAAATCCCAAAGAGTGATTTGATCATCAGCGCCAGAAGCAGCAAATACAGATGCGTCGGTTGGATGCCATTCCACTGATGTAATTGGTGATGTGTGATGCTTGAAACTAGCAACGGCTTTGCCACTATTCAACAAAATACATACAAAGATGAAAGCTTCAATTCCAATGCAAATGCAACGCAGCTGAAGCACATCCCTGTGCAGCACCCCACCCTCACGTTACGCGACACTATTGCTGGCATAGGTAAAAATGTATAATATTTTCATCTAGTGAGACCAGTCATTGATTCTCATGAAACATCTTTACAATCAGTCGTTTCACAGTGAGTCTGTGAGAATGCTATACACCATTTGTTTATTTACTTGTTTATTTACTTGTTTATTTGTTTGTTTGTTTCTTGGCATATGGGTTGGAGTGGACATCTATAGAGTATAATTTCCATTTCAATCACATGTAGACAAAATCTTATTCACAGTTTCAAAATAAGAATAATACAGTGGCTGACCGCATCCCATAAGCAATGTTTGATTGATTTTGGGAGACTTTAGACTCAATAGACAGAAATGCACATGTTACCTTTGCAATTGACGCAAATCCCAAATGTTCAGAACGCCATCATCACCACCAGATAAAAGAAAAGGTTCATGCCTACCAAAAAAGGAATTTGCACAAATAATTGTAAACATAGGATTTTTGAAATATGGAGTAAGCAATGTGGATGCTGGACAGTATGACAAGCCACCCAATGGACGCTGGACATGTAACTCAGAGCCATTGATAGCTCTGATGTCACATTTATTGAGTGGCTCTATTTTTAGCTCAGGCAGAGCAAGCATTATGCTAATTGCCCAAATTGCATCTCAGACGCAATACTGCATATTCATTCTTACATATCTCATGGCAGGTATTCATTGATAGTCAATTTGCAGTGTTGCGCCGCAGCTCTTCATAATGAAATTCTGTCCTGTCTAGATTATTTCGCCTCATCATCAGAAGATGATACTGAGCTCATTTGATGTTCAGATAGATATAGTCATCAGTATGTATCTTAAATTTTCAACTTGTTAAAATCTTACTTGTTCCAAGAAATAACGTTGACATCTGACGAATGTGCCTCGACTGTGATCATGCAACCGGAAGTGCCAGGTGCACGTGCATCCCAAACGCGCACAGTTTTATCAACGGAGCAAGAAGCAAATACCTGAAGAAGAAAGAACCAAAGAATGTCATACGGCTTGCATAAATTAGTTAGCCTGCAGCATATCGCCCAAGATAGATTTTACTTGGGATAGATGGAAAATTCGCAACATCATCAAACATGAAGTATAAATCAGGATAATTGCTGATTGAATTCCATTTCAGATTTCAGAGTTTATAAAAATATCTCATTTCATGTCTGATCATGGAAAATTACAAAAGGTGTTAGCCATCACAAACAAAAAGGCAAACATCAGTTACCCACCCCCTAAATATACAATCCATGCATCCCTCTTTCCATTGTAAAGGACAAATAAATTATATAGCATGTCAGTAAGCATTAAAATTACAATGTATCTTGAGAGTTGAGAGGCAATATAACTGAATAAGTTGCTTAAAGGTTGATCCAAATCTCATTTGGCAATTCAAATACACATAGTTTCTATGGTCTAGCACAATAACCCTATATAAAGAAGGCAAAGCACCTGAACAAATAAAAAATGCATCATCTTACATTGGCCTCACTTGGACTCCATTGGATGTCCTCTACTGAGTCAGTGTGAGATTTATAAGGTCGTTGATCCACATGAAAATTTGCAGACTCATTCATTTGCCAAAGATGGATTGAGCTGTTGTTAGCACCAGTAGCCAATCTAACAAACAAACAGAACGCAAAATACACGCTAATACATCTGACCACTATAGACAGGTGGTCTTCTCATACAGGGTTTATCTGATTGAACAATGAGCTATTCGCAGCATTGTCAAAGTGTGACCACTATAGGCAGGTGGATCATATAACAGGGAAGTAATTTTATTTCATGTTCAAAACAACTCAACATGTATACATAATGGGTGTGTCATTACAGTAATCCAGTATTGCTTCATCTTATTGTTGCTATAGTAACAATGACTGACTTACCCAGACCTTTACGGGACTAAATGAAAGGAGAGTGATAAATCACTCTCCTCAAAATGTTTAGGAGAACTGTAGGAGAGTGATTTTGGAAAAAAATAAATGTCAATGTTCATTGATAACTGTCATCAAAAATAGTACATTTGGTTTGTTATTCATCAAATTATAATCACTGTACAATATTTTTTACAACAAATTAAAATAATAATTGATCACATTCAGCAATTAAAAAAAAATTATGAACAATTTGTTTTTACTTTTTTGTGATGAAAATATTTATCCGAACACTTTTTTTCTTCAAAAAGTTGCTTGTCTAGCTTTTTTGCAAAATTAAATTTCTGGAATCCACTTCATTCGTGAAACTCTTTACTGGTTGGACTAAAAGGTTAAAATGTTTTAAAACAAGAGAAAAATCTACGGAAAACGCACGCAACATAAATTGAAACAACGTCATCCTATTCAACTTACATTATTCAAAAACTATTGTTTGAGAACAATAGCGCATGTATTCCCATAACAACACAATCAAATTTCACGCTGTTAGTCGAGTGAAATTTTAATTGATGTCGAGTGGAAAGACGTAGCCAGAGTTCTACATCGATATAATTTAATATACACTGCCAATTTAATAATTATATTTAATTACTTATTAATTTGAATTAAATTGTCTTCAGTTTGGCTTAAGACAATATATTTTCTTACCAATTTTTGTTTTACTTCAACTTCAAGAAAACCACGTGCTCTTACAGTCGTTAGTCGTTCGATCGACTGTTGGATTTAGATTTTTCAAAATAGTTTTCTTTGAAATTGAACCGAGACAGTTTTGGATAAATTATTTACCAACTAATTGGATAATTATTATATTGTTATAAATAAGGAATGTGTATCAATCGTTGTAAGAAATCACAGTATTAATTTGTCGAGGAGCTCTATTAAACGCACTCCAAAAGTATAAACAAGACGCTCCTTTCCCGTAAAGGTCTGCTTACCTTCCCGGCGTAACTCTGGACCAATCCATGGCATATCCTTCAACCTGAAATAATTCATGACATAGAAATCTAACAAACACATCATGTGATAAAGGGCAGACCTATGTAGTTAATAGTTTATATAATTTAATTAAGATCATTTATAGCTTGAATTGATTTATTGTTAGCATCACAAGAGACCGCATTACAGTATCATATTTGTAAAGCCAGAATATCATGATTTTCATCTGAAAATGCGATTTGAAAATGCCTTCTACAGATTAAAACGGTCACCTCGAGATAGCAGCAGCCTGTAAAAAGTACAAAATGGTCACTCTTTCAATTAGTAAAATAGTATTTACTATTAGATCAATCCTGTATATAAAGGCCACCTGCATATAGTGGTCCATTAAACCTGTACAGCTAATTATTCATTGATGGTAGAGTTTGGTAAGTAACGTGGTGGAGGGTTCTGAGACCGACATGACATATTAAAATGATTGAAGCTAAGCGTAGGCTACCTGGTGCCCGTTAAATGAAAAGAGGATTTTCCCGTTTGCAGGCACATGCGTATGCTTCTGAGATGGTGACGATTCCACTGTTGTCAATAATGGAGAGATGTCCCATATATAAACAGTGCCATTATCAGACCACGTCGATGCCAGGTTTTGAGTGCCGATAGGAGCACGCTGAAATTCAAAATAATGGAAACGCGCATCATTACAGATCAAAGCTTGATAGTTTAATGAGCGATGATTTAATATAGTTTTGTTTCTATATCATCAATAGAATAGACTTAATTACCAATTCAGGTGTTCATTATGAGAACTACAATGTCAATGTTTTGTGTATCAATGGTACAGTGTAACCAGCCAAGTGTAAGTGAAATTTTATCCAGGTTTTTGTTGAAATAAAAATTAAACTGGGAAATGAGAAAGGCTGTAATAGAATTAATCTCAAACCAGATCATGTAATCAGATTCACTTCCTTTTTAGGAAATAGTAAATCATAAGTATTTTAGAAAGAAATTCAGTTCTATAGGCGGAAAAAAGGAGGGATTTTATTATTTTTAAGCTTCAGAAAACCCTTTGTTTCTTTGTTAGCCAATATCATACAGGATATGTAAAGATGCTCACTTGAAAGTAAGTAAGGATATTGGCACATTTCCTCACCTAACGAGTCACACAGAACTGTTTTATTTTTCAGCCGGTGTCAGAGTAGCGAAATGCCAAGAATAGAATTTATTTCATAATTACGCAAACATTTCTCTTCCTTAAAAGTAATGAATCTGAGCTAACACAATAACTCTTCTGCTAACATCTTCTGTTTCTGATATGGCATAAACATGTAAAACAATCACAGCAGAACAAAGTAGGAACATCTTACTTACCCTAACTCTATTGATTACGCCGGGATGTTTGTAACTGGCGGTGAACATCGTTGGAGCATCACCTTCCTCCGGAATAATATCGTCATCATCATCAGAATCAGCTATTAAATAATGTCAAATGAAAAACAATTAATGAACAGTGACATTTACAATTTTAGCAAACACTCCTTCAAAAACTTTGAAATTCACTCGTTCACTCACTCACTCACTCACTCACTCACTCACTCACTCACTCACTCACTCACTCACTCACTCACTCACTCACTCACTCACTCACTCACTCACTCACTCACTCACTCACTCACTCATTCATTCACTCACCCACCCACTCACTCACTCACTCACTCACTCACTCACTCACTCACTCACTCACTCACTCACTCACTCACTCACTCACTCACTCACTCACTCACTCACTCACTCACTCACTCACTCACTCACTCATTCACTCACTCACTCACTCACTCACTCACTCATTCACTCACTCACTCACCCACCCACTCACTCACTCACTCACTCACTCACTCACTCACTCACTCATTCACTCACTCACTCACTCACTCACTCACTCACTCACTCACTCACTCACTCACTCACTCACTCACTCACTCACTCACTCACTCATTCACTCACTCACTCACTCACTCACTCACTCACTCACTCACTCACTCACTCACTCACTCACTCACTCACTCACTCACTCACTCACTCACTCACTCATTCACTCACTCAATCACTCACTCACTCACTCACTCACTCACTCACTCACTCACTCAATCATTTGTCTCATTGTTTTATGTATTTTGCAGTTTAATTATTATATTATATCAGTTTAACAAAATCCCATCCAGTGACTCAAGGTCGAAATTTGTAGCATCCGATCGGCCTTTCCTGTTTTTAGGAATGAGTAACAATTTGCACTAAGAGGCTCTCCTCTAAGAGAGTCTGTGTGTTGTGAACTCTCAATTTCATGGAGCAAAACATGGAGTAGAGGTTCAATCCTATATAAGTCTGTGCATGACATCTTCATAATCAAGTACAGACTCACAATCTTTGGCCATTGATTTATCTAAACCAGACATCTTCATCACCATCATTGTGTTCTTTGCGCTTGATTCTGCTTGACTACCGGTAACAATGTAGCAGGTTGATTGTGACTGTCAACAAATTAAAACAAACACATGAAATAAAACAAATATACAATGGTAAAACAATAGAAAGAACATTGAATGAATTAATAAATGCTGTGCAAATCATCAAAAAGGTTGCTTTGGGATACAAAGAAATTGGATACATTTCCCATTTTTGCAAGGGTGATGCAAAAAGACAAAACGACAAAGAAGCAATATCTTAATATCTGTGATGTACATTTTAAACATTTAAAATCCACCTGTCATCAATCTAAATAATAACTAACATAGTTACCTGTGGGTTCACATGTTTTGCGTTGTTTGGGATGATGTCAAAACTCAAACAGGGAGCACCAGTATGGCCCTAAAAACAAACAAAACACAAACCTTATTTTCACTATCTATAATGATGTATGGTGAACCCTGAATATTAAGACCACCTGTATATAATGGTCAATTCATAACTAGTTGCTATATACAGGTTTTGCTGTACTCATTGTAGTGTAGTTTTCTAAATGGTTTGCTAGGCATATAACATATTCTGAAGACTGTGAGCACTTGATATATGCAACACAATTAATGAAATACTGTAACTATTATTTGATGACGAAAGTGAATAGTCTCTTGAATGAGGGACAGCTGATTGAGATCAACACAACCCTGAGTAGGTCAATCAAAAGGAAGGTATAAGATACGTTGTTGGTCCATTAGACGCATTGTCTTAATCAAGATCCCTGATTTAATACGCGGCAGAGAGTGCTGTTCATTAAATAATGCTTACGGCATGATACATTTCATAAGCTGATTCATCCATCTGGAGTTCTTCATCTTCCTCCAACTCATCTCCAGGTAAAAACACTTGCTGGAATAAACAAGAAAATTAGCATCAAGCAAAAATTCGTTGTCATAATAAATAAATAAATAAAAATGCAATCAACGTTCATAGTGTTCATTTACCTCCTTCATTGGTTCTTCGGCTGAAAAAACAACAACAACAAATTATGACAAAGATATTAAACTCAAGTACAGTCAAACCTGTTATAGCGGTCACCTCAATATAGCGGCCACCTGTCTATAGCGGTCACTTTTGCAATATCTAAAATAGTATTTTCTATTGAATAAAACCTGTATATAAAGGCCACCTATCTATAATGGTCAATTTATCTACCTCTCATAGCTGGAGGTTGTATACAGGTTTCACTGTACTCGTAAGCATAATCCAGGGCTAACACAGATTCCTATAAACTGTATGGTTGCGTGTTATTGTGAGGTATTGTTGGGTGAAAACCATTTGAATAAGTTAAATTAGATTATTGAAGATGTTTAAAGGCCTAATTATTGACTCGTTGTTTAGATTCATTTTTGTTGTACTAACAATGAGACAATCAGTACAGTGATCATATTACGCTCTTCGTGGTCACGTCAGAAGATTATGTGGCTGATATGATCAGTGGCGACCTACAAGTAATATAGTAGTGTGGGGGACAGGGGTCAGGGGTGTCTGATGTTGAAGGTAGCCCCCTGATTGCGGAGTCAACAGTGTGTAAAAGTTTTGTTAGCTTGATTGTAGTAAGCCTATCGCCAAACCAAAGGTACCCGTGCTACTCTTCTTAGAGCAATCATTTAAGTAAATGCACCTTATTTATCTCAGCTGAGACACTGCAGGTTCAATTTCAACAGATTTCATGGCAGATAGGCCTCAATTGTCAATGGGTAACGATGAGCAAACAATGCAATTCTCTCTGAACCATTCCTTATATGGTACTCATTTGATATTTTGGATAAAGCCAATCCTGAGTTGACCTGAATCTATTTATTTATAAAACCAGCAGATAGCCAAAGTGAGCCATATAATAATATTAATTTTGAGTTCTCATAAATGTTCCATGCTGAGTAATTACAAAAACAATAATTTACAAATCTGTTGACATTGCACTGACTGCGTCACATACAGAAGGCCAGCTGCTTATCTAGGCTACATAGCATACCTCCTTCTTCCATTTTGTTTTCATCATCTACACACAAAGAAATACAATAAATAATATACTACACTGTCTTCTTGACTACAGTAAACCCAGTGCCAAAGATCAATCAAAAATGTTTCATGTTTGACATTCTCAGTTGGAAACTTGGAAACCAGATATTAAAGCCAATTGCACGCCATGAAAAGTCAACATTCATCAATAGGCCGTCAATTAGCGGCAGTTGAAAACTATACAAAATCCTAGGTTAGGTCAGGTATATATCCTATGCCATTTATTTATGGCAAACGTGAATGTCAGATTTCTGACTATTTTACAACATTCAAAGCTCTACTGTATAGCATTAAGCACTATGTTCAGTAAGACAACTTACATATCTGCCAACTTTCTGGAAAATCAGCTACAATTCACATTGGCCATATCCGATGTTAACTGTGTGCATGTAAGGGTCACTCCATGTCAACTCGCAAACAGAAAAACCCTCACCCTCTCAGAATTTAATGAAACTTATTTTACCAAAAGATAATGAAGTGAATATCAACTTGGCAAAGGTTGAAGTAATTTAGTCAAAACTTGAAAAAAATAGAACCCGCTAAAGATTACGAGAAAATTAGGTAATTTTATGGTGAAAATTTTATTTTCGATTTGTGTTTGCTATCAAAATGCAATATAGATGAAACACATATCATTCGAAAGCTCGAACCATCTAGTTTTCATTTACGTATGTTTCAAAAACCAAAATATAATAGTTTTTTTTTTATTAAACTTCGACTATATACAGAGCAGAGAATAATTATGTCTCATGTGATATCTAATGTAATATTCAATGCATTAAATTTTAGTGAAATAATTTTCATTAAATTCTGAGTCGGGACCAGTATATATTTTAGTAGGTGGGGGCTACATTTTGATCAATTTATTGTTCTTTCGTTGTTGTTTTTGTTGTTCGTTCTGCCATCATCATATAAATAATCTTAAGTTACCAATGCATAAAGAATAAATCAGCATTTTATTAGCCTAACGCATATGATTTACTTTTCTATTTAGATAATGTACAGCTCATGAGATTAGAATATAAAATTAGAAACCTAGCAGTTTACTAGTCTACAGTACAAACTAGGCCTACAGTTAGAAGGTAGGCCCGCCTGTGACTGATCCTGCTATTCAATTGTAGTTAAAAATGCGATTAGGATTTCCTATCCCATCCATATGATATAACCTTATAACAAATAAGTAAACAGATTTATAAATATGAAATAAGAGCACAACTTAAATCAATACCTTCTTCAACATTCAAGCTAATGACATCCATTTCATCCGCCATTTTGTAACATGTGCTAATAAAAGGGGGGAATGTTCCTTAATTTTCGAAATATCCCCTAAACCCCTCAGGTTTGGCCTCATTCTACAATAGAGTAAAAAGAGGTACATAGAACAGCGGGGAATTCGTGATCAAAATTTCTTGTCCGTGAGTTTCTGATCGAGCTAACAAGCCTTCAATGTAGATTTAGATTTTACGTATTTAATGGAGCAGGTGCCATCTCCTGAGCATGTTATTCATGCTATTGATACCCTTTACTGCCAGTCGGATCCATCTGCCAAGGAAGGAGCGTCAAAATGGCTAGAAGAATTCCAACGTTCGGTAAGTTGTAAAAAAGTGGGAAATATTAATAATTGGCAATTCCAACTCACTGGCACAATACAAACAGTTGCATTATTTCAAGCAATGAAAACTAAGCATAGGTCAACTGTCACTTTTCAATTGAAATATATCTAGGAAATTTTAAAACACACGCTCCAACTTCAACTTGGACAATTTCTAATCGTCTAATCGATTGTCACTCATCAAATTATGGGTTGCTTAAATGCTGAGTTCTCAGAAAATGTGTGGCTGAAAGCCGAATTCTAGTGTAATTTTGCGCAGGTGAATCACATATGTAGGCAAATTTTATATATAAAATCTAAATAATCATGGAAATTATGTAATTTTCTTATACAATATGGATAAAATTATGAAATGTGTGTGCGGCTGGAATTTCAATTTCAAGATCTTTCCCGCAAACAGCAAACTTTCCAGTCTGGGTTCAGCAGAGACTCTGACAAAGAGAAAGCTCAGACTCAGCTCAGAGCAGGATAGGATAAATTCGATACTTGGCGTGAGCAAGACGGCTTGTGTCATTATATTGTCATGTAAAATGTTTTAAGTAAGAAATGTATAATTAACTAACAGATAAGCGTTAATTTGAAAATCTGATGGTCTCAATTCTATACTGATAATTGCCATCCAGTTGCAGATTTGCAATAAATAGGCCTATCACTCTGAGACCTTCTTTTCAATAAATATCACTTTTAGGTTGAGAAAGTTCACATCGGAGCCAATAGTAATAGCACTATTCATACCCAGTGTGCACACTATATTGCAGGGCTGTCCCCCAGATAATTTGATAGCCATTCTGCAGTGGTCATCTGCCAATATGAGTAGCCAGTCTCCAGATTATGGCAATGGTGCACCCAAGATGCAACGGCATTTAGATTTTTTACGGTAAAATGTCAACACAGTATTTGCTGTTGCGCACCCAATTTCTCTTTCTAAACTGCCCTTCTCTGCAGACTTGGAAAGTAGGCTATTTCAAGCTGTCCTCAAAAAGTTTGCTGGAAACTCTTTAACCTCCTCAACTCTTTTATCTGAAAAAACCTGTTTGGGCCTGCAAAGAAGACAAATCCTATAGAAAGCCAACAGCTGAATATTAAGTGGATAGGTCCTATACAGGGTCCGAAAAATATTTCATCCTTCTTTTTTATTCAAACAACTTCTGTGAACTATTCATCTTAAGCGTTCCTTATAATATTGTCATTTCTCTAAATTTGAGGGAGGAAGATGTTCAATCAAATTGAATTTTCTTCTGAATTTTGGTCAGCCTTGTGGAAACATAATTGCCAGGTTGCTGGGTTTTGTCGGACCCTGGTCCTATAGTAGGCCTACTGTTGAGAAGCACTATCCTTCAAAATGAATTTATGTATTGAAAATCAAAAGTCTGTGATGAAAATTGTGATTTGAAATGTGTGTTTGTGCGCCAACGTTCAATTTGGGCTACCATTCTGATGTTAGTTCCCATTTGTCCACTTTTCATAGGCTAGGCTACTTGTCTGTCAACACACATCCGTCATCATACGTCTGTCATCATAATTAGTTTTCCATTATGCGAATCAATAAATCATAAACAAATTTTGTTTGTTTCGTTAAATCAGGAAAAACCTTTGAATCGTTAATTTACTGCATGGAAAATCATAATTTGAATCTAAATCCAATCTCTTTTTTCTTAGTGAGATATGATCCAAGCCTTTGATGATAGTTTACACCAAAAGAAAATTCCAGATCAAAATGAAAATTCACTATTTTGTAAATTTACTACTTGACATCATACATCAAATTATAATTTCAAAGGGTTTTTGCACTTTAACGGTACAATTGCTTGCATAATAAAATGCCTTAATAATTTATATTGTGTCCTGTTCTTAAAAACATTGGTCTCATTTATTTCAAAATGGAGCTTCTTTGATTTTCATTTGAGTAATTTGTAGGCCTACTTGTTTTGTTCACATTGCAAATCCATGTATTTGAACTCATTACAATTATTTGCCACCAATTTTGATTATTTGAATATATGATATTAATTCTAAGTGTAAACACTTTATTCTGAACTAAGGAATTTATCTATGGTCACAGGAAGGGACAATCTTTCTTCCATAATTTTGGTCAACTTTATGTTTGGTTGTAACATTGTAGGCACATGCATGGGAAATATCAGATACGCTTTTGCGAATGCAGCGAAATCAACAGACAAGCTACTTTGCAGCACAGACAATGAGAACAAAGGTAGGCTGAGACCTACTGATTGATTGTCACATTTCTTCAACTGCCTTCGAATGTAAATCTTTTCTCTGTGTTATCAGGTGCAGTATCACTTTGCAGAGTTGCCGCTACAATCCCATATGGTATAATCAATCTTTAATTAATTTCATATAATTTGGTTTCGTTTAAAATTGAACAGATTGTTTTGATCATTTCCATCATTTTTGTAGATGTTAATGAATTCAATTCTTGATCACCTGGAGACTGTCAATACGTCATCAAATGCTACCGTAACACAGGTATATATGCAGGGTGTCAGTAGGGATGGGAATATGCCGTCAATTCGCATCCTGGATGTCACAAAGTTCTCAAGTATTCTGGGAGCCAAACTGTTGAATTGAATACCTTTTAAAATCGATTTCCAAAATGCTTAAAATTAAAGTGTCTCAATCTGAAGATTGTAAGATTGTATTTCGAATAAAAATAAATCTCAAATTAAAAATTCGTAAGATCAAATAACAACAGCAATGAATAATTGAAAACCTTCTGAATTATTGTTGACAACCATGGCAACCAGGTTTCAAGGACACCTTACATGTACGCATCATGATGGTAGGTCTTATCCACATGAACACAATTTTTCATTATCATGTGCTGTTAAGTAGTGGTTTGAGTAATTATACCTGCAAAATTTGTACACCAACAATCAAAAGTTCATGAACATGGATTAAATCTCATGCCCAGTACGTTGCTGGTGCATCATGGTATTGGCATTGTTGATTAATTGGCACCTGGTCAACCAGGCAATAAACTAAAACAAAACTTTGCAAAACACATATACATTCCACCTTCTTCATCATTAAAGTGGGAATAAACCCCCAGACTATCTTTACATATGTAGTAGAACCCGACGTGAAAAAAACAATGGCGTAATTTTTTTTTCGATCTGGAAAATATTTCTTGGTGAAAAACGCCTTCAAAGTGGTGTTTTGACCCAAATGTCGCTGAGAAAAAAAAGGATTGGATCTAGCCTTATGACGACAAAATCACAAGTCGTGCGGTTTGTCTAACAGACTTAAGAGTAGGCTGATCACGCGACGTTATCTTTGAGATGACCAAGCTCCGAGAAGTCACACAAAAAAAATTTCTGACAAGGCTGAGCCATGAACAAACATATAAAATCGCTAATTAAGTAAAAAAGATGCGGTTTGTGATTTCAGGAGCAGAATAAAATCTATTGAAACGCTCAGTCAAAATAATTTCTCGTAACGTCATTAAGCGCGATGAATCTGATATAGATTGCGGATTAACACAAATGTCAGGCGGTGCGAGTGTTCCTTTGTGACTAGTCTAATGACACATATTAGTTACGTATTCTGGGTGACCGCAGTACTTCTCAAATCTTAATTAGTAGACACGTGCCCTTCGAAATAGCTTTATCCTACGCTATATAAGTTATAGCTACTTTTAACTCTATCTGCAAGTTGTTCTCGATTAAATATTTCTACAAGATATCCTTTTCATGATCTAGATGTGAATGTAAACTGACTCAATTTGCACAGTCATGCACAGACGACTTTTCCTCGAGATAGATGGTACTGAAAAGTATTAATTGTACTTTCTCGGATTTATTTAAGTATTACTAAATTATTAAATAGGCATATTTTAATTATCATTTCAAAGTTTAAGTTTGAAATTGATGTTTGTCTAGTAAAACTTAAGCCATGTAATCGTATAGTTTATACGACTGTAGATATATATATTATACTCAATAGTCTAACAAAGTGTTCATCATTTATTCACCAAGCATTCAATTATTATAAAACCATCGAAAATTCTTCAGTACATTACACTGTAAAATTCTATAAAATATCGGAAAATAGTACAAAAATGATATGAGGGATATGGCGTTTCCCACCATACATTTTGATTTTTACCCTCAAAGAATACTCCATTTTCAGTTCAGACATATGCTTACAACAATAAATTCTACTTAGCTAGCTATTGTGGTCACCAGAGAATCTTTTGGTATGTGTTAAATATGTGTGAGAATGATATGTCAAAATATAATCTGTATAACGCGCGCTACGAATTAAATATTTTCTGATTTTTATTTTCTTCAAATTCGTGAACTTTAAAATCATTAAATCATCTGGAATTTTGCTACTCTTGAGTTTATATGTTCTTCCTTACCTCAGTTTTGTGGGAGAGAAAAATAGATTGCCGTTACAGAGCTACGCCATCTCAAACGTAACATTGCGTGTTTAATCCGATCTAAAGTCTATTAGAAAAACCGCACGACTTGTCGTCATAAAGCTAGATCCAGTCTCTTTTTTTTCCTCAGCGACATTTGGGTCAAAACACCACTTTGAAGGAATTTTTCACCAAGAAATAATTTCCAGATCGAAAAAAATATTACGCCATTGTTTTGTTTATTCCCACTTTAAGCATCAGCTACCATAATCTGTTTTATTTTTCGTTTCATGTGCACTTAAGATTGGGTATCATTTATTTCTCTATTGCAGTTGTGTCTGGCTGTGGCTGATTTGGCTGTTCAGTGTGTTTCATGGAATAACCCAGTTAATGACATCTTAACAAGGTCAATGTTATTTCAACTATATGCTGTGTCCTCCTTGACCAATGATGACCTGGTATCATCAATTAATTTAACTGTGCATGCAATATGCAATGAGATGTCACCATCTATAATATCCGTTGACGCGATTTCAGGTGTGATGCCTGACCAGTGACCAGCAACAACATCAGAAAAGTCCTTGTCAGAGATGAAGCATGTGTCAGACCGGCCTCGTCGATTGATTAAAATAATATGTTGGCACTATTAGACTCACCCATTCAAAATTTGTTCATAACCTATTCAATTTCAGTTAACAGTTCCAACAAATATTTTATGAATTTTTCATGTGCCTCTCTAGCTTTCATCATAGACCAAAACATTTTGAGAAGGTCATTTTCTAAAATTATATAATTAACTTTCTCAAAATGTATTGTTCTGTAACGTATGCTAATGCCTTTCGTACTTTTCAAAAAAAATATATGTTATTGGTTTGCACTCTTGACATCAAGATCGAATTTGCCGATGAAGAAATGATCTCAAGATATTTGTTCTGATCTCTTTTTGTTTCTTTCAAAACCGAGATATATATTAAGTGACGATATCAAATGCCATCACATAGGACCATGGACTAATTTATAGGATACTTTTTTGACAGTTTGGTTTTTGAAAAATATCTGAATAAAATCTAGCTTGTGAAATTTAAGTACCGGTAGCTGTTTGGTTTCAAGCGATATTTATGATTCAGTTCTAATTTATCTCTGTGCTCTTTCGTATCACTATGAATTTTGAAAATCTGAAAACATAATGGATAGGCTACTGAAACCAGGCTCTTTTCAATTGCTTTCAAATCTTATGTTGTGTTTCAGTAGAATGAAAAGAAAATAGATTCAAGCGTCTGGTGAATTTCTCAGTATGGTTTCAGTAGCTATTCACTATATCCCAGATTCATATTGTATGGGTGGAGACCAATCATATTGCCCTGATGATGCAGTATCAAACTAATTATTTATTTTCTAGACTTGGATCAAAAAGCAATTTCACAGCAATTACACTTGAAATTCTTATGGTCCTTCCCGAAGAGGTATGTCATTAATAATGCAATGTCATTCTTTTGTTTTCCGTCAGTTGATGATGATTCTCATAACGTTTATCAAATCAATATCACCAATACGTCTGAATAAGTTTATCCTATTTTCAAAACTGATGGCATTTTTTCTTTGTAGGCGTCTAGAGATATTATGAAAGTCGGAGCAAATAGACGAGCGGAATTTACTCAACTATTGAGAAACTGTTCAGAAGAAGTATGGAAATTTCTTGTAAGTAAAGTAGCATTTCTTGTAAAATGTAAAACTGATATTCAACGAGAAAGGGACCTGTTTATCAGAATTATTTAAAATATGATTATTTTCAGATAAAATGTAGTGAAAGTAATCAATTAGATGAAAAGTCACAATGCAAGGTAGAACAATTACCAAGTGTAATTGCTTTCAATTTCGTCATTTTGTATTGGACATGCTAATCGTTTGTTGTTGTTTTACTGTATCAGCTATTCCAGACAGTTGGTAGCTGGTTAACGTTGCGCGCTTTACCACCTCAATTAGTCGCAACAAGTGCCCTGTTTCAATCTGCTTTTCAGCTGTTGGTATGTTATCACGCTTATGATGGAGCATGGATAATAGTATTCATTTTTATATAAGGGATATCAAGCTATTCTGACTGTAAAATGTATTTCTTTCTTTTAAACAGATTCAAGATAATTCGAGTACTGAACTTCACGATGCTGCTACAGAATGTATTTGCAATGCTCTCTATATTTGTGAGGTATAGATCAGTTACTCTTTGCGTCATTTATTAAGTTTAATTATTATTAAGAAATGTATTTCTTTACAATGATTTTGATTCACTGAAATAAGAAATTGTATTCGTTTAGGATATGAATACACAGATGCCTTTAGCAAGTGCATGTTTCTCATATGTGTCCATGCTATCACCGGCATTTGAGAAAGCAATGAAAGAAGAGGACTTGGACAAGTAAGTGGAAGTCTGCGTGCGAGTGTGGGTTTGTTGTCCAGTGTTCCCGCTGTTTTATCAGTACTGTATATCTGTTATATCAGCCAATTTAAACATTTACAAAATGATGAATGATAAGAATTTGTTGGAAGAGATGTAAGGTGATATAAAGTAGCAGGGCTTGCTCAATAAAATAGGGACCGCCAGTCGCAGGCATATTTCGGGAGCAATAGAAATACTGCTATCAAGACTGTGTGCATTTGGTAGTGACTATTGCAGACTACTTTTATGAATTCTAAGTATGTTTCAATCAAGCCAGTAATCTAAACAGCTTGCAGGTACTTTGAAAGGGGAACATTTATTCGCAAGCACAAATATATCTTGTAGATATATATTGAACTATCTCCATGGCCTGAGACTGCTCCAGAATCTGATACAGGAAAGGAGAAGAAATGTTTTCTGCAGTTGAAATTTGAGTTAGAATCATTGCTGTTTCCCGTCGGAATAGTTTATTTATTTATTTTGCGTTGTGTTTCGCATAATGAAAGAAACTGTACCGTTTCAAATGTATTAATTTTATGGCCCATTTCTTACTTCTTTTTAGAGAATTAAATTTTGCCAGGATATTCTCAGAAATGGCAGAATCCTTCCTACCTGTTATCATCAAAACACCAGGCGAAGTAATTATTACATTTACCATTGAGTACAGATTCCATTTCATACCCATATCTGTGTTATTACATGCTATTATGTTATATGTTATATGTTGTATGTTTTGTCATCTGAAGGGTCCTGGGAGTTTATCAACTTTGGACATGCTCATATCTTGTGCAGAGAATAAAAAATACGAGGTAACTCAACAAGGGTATCTGCAATGTTAATGCAATGTTAGTGCAATGTTGGTGCAATGTTGGTAGTGTTTCATAGTTTCTATTTTGTTTGCTGATGTTTTTCTAAGGTTGTGGAGGTGACGTTTAATTTTTGGTATCGATTTGCGGAGAGTATTTATCAAGAACCAACCGAACGCCTAAAGCAACTATTTTATCCTTACATTCAACGCTTACTGGTTGCACTGTGTCGGCATTGTGCAATGGAATCTACTCATGTAAGTCAAACAACAATTATCTAATTTATCTTGTATTAATAAATTAAACGGGTAATGGGAAAGCTGCTTGCCTGATCATCTTTGTATTCGCCTGTCAGTTTTGGATTTAAAATTTACTTTACTGTTGTATTTCCAATGTATTGACTGTAATGGATTTCTTACAGCCTTTATTTGATGGTTTTAATTAAATTGAAGCATGTTTTTTGAAGGTGTTTCATATTGTTTTTTTTTATTATAGGATGGGCTTTTGCAAACGTCAGATGAGTTCTTTGATTTTCGATTACGCTTGTCTGAACTGCTGCAAGATGTAGTTTTCATTGTTGGCTCAGGGCCATGCTTTAATCAGGTTTGTTTGTTTGTTTGTTTGCTTGCTTTATCAAAATCATATAATATAATTAATAATATTTCATGGTATTATTGAAAATATATGCTTTCAATAAGGAGAATTAGCTCAGATGGCAGAGCAACCGAACTTCAGATCGATCATATCTGATCGACTGTGGTTCAAATCCCCCTAACGTCAACTCAGCCTTGACTTTATCTGAAACATCAAATGACTACCATCTGAGGATGGCGGATGGAATGGTCCAGAGGAAATTGCATTGTGAGTATCTGCGGCGCATCGTTGCGCATTGACAATCAAGACCTATCTGCCTTGAAATCTGTTGAAATTGATCTGCAGTGTCGCGGCTGAGATCAACAAAGAGTGTTTAAAATCATTGCTCTCAGCGAAAAAAGCCACTCATCTAGAAATAGAGGAGTGGTACTGGTGCCTTCGGTAGGGCGACACCGTCTACATTACTATTAATGTTTCTCAACTTATTACGGTACTCAAACCTAATTGTATTGTACTGTATATTAGATACAGTCAGTTTTTCATCTTTATGCAAATAAGCTGTCCATGGTGAAATAGTTCACCTTACTCTCTTAGCTATTTACCTAGTAATTTGTCGTTAGCAGTTCCTTTATCTGCTATGTTGACCGTGATTTGTGGTGTTCTTTGTGTATCAAATATGTTAGGCCAAAGAGTGATGGCTATAATGTGACTGTTGTCTCTGTATATCTCTATATTAATAGCATTGTCTGTTTGTTATTCAATTATCACTTATATACATAATACTGTCTGTTTATATATCACAATATTTCTATATTTCGATATTTCGATATTTCTGTGTCTGTCCGCGACTTATGTACGTCTTACTGGCGAAATAATACGGATAATCCGTTGTCGGGAAATTATGCAAACATTTGTGTTGAGATAACCGTGTACAGTAACAAATTTGTTGTATGAATAGTATGGGTCTATGACGTTGTTTTAAAATAATATACTTCATCTGATATTTTATTTGATATCATTCTATTAAAAAATTTCATAGGTCGATAATCTAGCGGGCAGCCAAATCGAAATCAAATTGAAATCTCCAGAACAAAAATATTTTGCTTTGAATTTAAAAGCTGCGTGTAAATTGTTTGAACAAGTGAAACTTGAAACTGAATCAGTTTTATGATAATTAAAACAATACGAAATACTGAATTACATTGAATTACCAGTATAACTAGGCCAAACAAAATATGTTTTGAAATCAAAGAAACGTAGACCTATTTCATGTAGTGTTGATATCAGCAATACATAAAGCGCGGCACAAACGCTATGAAAATTAAAGAGACTTTAGGTCTTTAATTTATTAATGAAACAAAATGCCGTTCATTACTTTCTCAAAATCGAGATACAAACATTTCACTTTTAAAAAGGCTATTTTGATATATAATTTGTGAGAACACTGAGCAAACAATCTGTTTTGAAATGAATAATCTATCGCGGGGCATAAAAACAAATTAACTTGCAAGAATTTTCAAAATGACGTTGGCGTTCGACTAATTCGAAAAAATATTCAAAGTTCGAAGAGATTATCTGTCTACAGTCTAAAATACAGAGTTTAGAATCAATCAAGGCATTGCACAAAAGTATTTCTATAATTTATTATTTAATATAAAAATATGTATCATCTGGTTATGAGCAGGCAGGCTTTTATTTTCAAATTTTGCTTCCATAATTAACGAAGGAATTGTAAGCATCGTTCATTGTAAGGAATTTCATTTTGTTGACTTGCTATAAGAATAAGACACAGTATGTTACTACAGTTTCGAGAATAAAAATAGCGGTGTCTTGTTATTATCGTTGATCAACATTTAGTAACGTTAATTTCAGGTATATCAAATTCAACAAAGTTAAATTGAATTGAGCGTATGATTTGTGATAAATAATAATAATTATAATATTTTCAACGTTCAAAAATGGCTTTCAACTTTAAAAACAGAAAAGCATAATTCAAAAACATTTTTCAATAGTTAGTACAGTTTGGATGAGTGTAACAAACCTTGTGTTACAAAAATAAAAAGCGAAAAAGGTTGCATGAAATAATCGATAACAGCAAACAATATTTATTAAATACAAATTACCATTTTCTAAATGAGATCCAAATAAAAACTATACGAGCGGCATAATCTCCGAACAACATTTAAATACATAACAGAGGGTTCTCTGAGTTAATACACCAATCAAGAATAAGTTAACAACCATATTTTATCGAAGGAGAATGTAAACCCAATAAGAATAAAATATAAATTGTCTTTTATTCGAAATAGTTCTGACAAAAATGATCATTTCATATCGCGATCAAATGCAAGGTAAAGTAGATTCATTTTCTATATAAGTAAATCCTTTTCATCAGACATCATAACATGAGCATTTAAATACTACCATCGACTATGGTATTTTATATCTTTGAAGCTGCACTAAACATTTCCACTCTATAAACCATTGCGTCCGTTTCAATAAATTCTGAATAAATATGCATATCACGAATCTGGCAAAATGAGTTGTTTTCGTTTTTCTATCAAAATAACTAATTTATTCATAATCGTCTTTTCTTTCATTTGACATCTGTAATGTATTATAAATAGCGCGTAGAAATATTGACAACAAGATGTAACATAATATCAATATCGAATTAGTATAGCGATTTATTATAGAATTTTATTTCATTTTAAAAGAATGTTGATGCTATTATTCTGGAAAATTTCATAACAAGAAGCACTATCAGGCCAATCTTTCAGATCTTATTTTTACTTATAAAATTTTATTTTCAACGAACTATTAGTATTTTGATAGACTGCCATGAAAATCACAGGTCGGCGTATTCAAAGTGATAAGTGAATGTAAAGTAGTTGCTATAATCGATCATGCTAGCTAGCCTCGCGATAGCAGAAAATATGTGTATATAATGTGGTAATTTGAAATTCAATACACACGCGTGGGTCGGCCTTGTTCAATAATACGTTGTCGAAGCAGTAGGTTTGTTGATTAGATAAGTCAAAGCGCCGATAACATTAAGTAAGGCAGTGGCTAATTGGTTAATGCTCTGGTATCACAATATCATGGTCGTCAGTTCAAATCCGTCTTTCGGCCACATTTTATCAACGATTTTTCTTTTTTTTTTAATATGAAGCAGTAAATCATTGTTAATTAACAAAAGATATCATTTGATCATGTTAATAACAGAAATTAGTGGACCATGTGCCTTGTCGAAGCTAAATTAATTTAATATTGAATATATTGTATGCAAAGCTATGAGTTTGACCGGCCACACCTTGACGGCATTATTTTGTGAACACCACATTAGTGTTGTATATATTGCAATAAAGATTTATAAATCCGAACCGAACACGATCCGATCGTATTGGGTCAAATTCGGGTTGATATTTTAGGTCTTCGGATCGGATCGGATTTGAAGTGATTTTTTATGGATAGTTGCAGATTTCGAAATTTGACTGAGTATTTGTAATATATAATAATTAATGTGTTCTGGCTTTCTTTCAGCACATAAAATAAAGTTTTTCTGTGTAGATATAGCTACCTTGAATGTATTCATTTGACCGGCGGCCTCTATACATCACAAGCGACTCAATTGATGAGAAATGAATTGAGTTTTTATGAAGGAAATGGTTAAGATATCTTGATTAATTGTAAATCGTTTCAATGGGTATCGTTTCTCATGTTCTAAACCAAAGTTCACTCTCCGTATTATAGAGCGATAGTCAGTTTAGTCAATTGTTTAATTATTAGTGATCTGAAAGTTTTAATACACAAGGTCCATTATAGTGATGAGCCGATTATTATTTTTCCGATTACCGATTACGATTATTTACCGATTAAGAACTTGATTAATATACCGATTACCGATTAATTACCGATTACTTTCCTTTTGTTATAAAACAATAAAAACGTGACAATGGGCCCTTAAATTAACAATGAAAACAAAACAAAATATTTATGTAAATCAAATAGAATATTAAGTGTCACCTCTGTAAATAATGTTGATCAAAATAAGCTCAAATTTTATTAAATGTATTGATATCTTAATAGTTGAAATCGCTCAGTGCAGTCGCTCAGCTTTGTTTACATCGTTTTGTAATTCAAAACCTATTCAAAACGTTCGAATGATTCGTCATGCCACTTGACACCTTCTATTGTTATAAAGTGATAAAGGTCAACACCAGGGTCCGACAAAAGAATTTACCTTCCGGGAACCTGAGTTTTTTCTCAAATTTCTTCGGAAAATTTTTCCCGGAAATAGCGTTTATAGTCATTTTTGCGTAAATTTTTTAACTTAATTGTTTCAAAAGCCCGTCTCAGAGTCATAGGTATGGAAATTTTCATAAATGTATAGCTTATCTTTATACCTATAAATGCGAAAGTATGCCTGTGCTCCATGGTAATGTTTTCTACTGTATTCTCAGTCGGTTTTCAAGTAAGATATAATAATAAGTATGTTACGTATCATTGGAATCGCTGTTTTTCAGTTGTAGTTTGGATGGGCTTCAATTTTGTTATTACCCCCTTCTGATTGGTATAACTAAAGAAATATACTGTTTGAAATGCATTACAACTGATCAAACTTCGTTGTTTGTCAAGTTCCAAGAACACATCTTTAATCAGCAAATTATAGTTTACAACGGAAAGATAATTATAAAACTGTGATCGTAATAGCCGAAATATCTCATCGTTAACAAAGATTTTACAAAGAGTCTGCTGAAGACTTTTACTTAACACGTACTCCGTACTTTCATTTGATTCTATCTCGATACAATCATACCCAAACGCAATTATCGAACTGTTCAAAATATGTTCGATGCTCGAAGTTGAAGCCAACGCAAATAGTTGTGAATATTAAATCGCTAATCGACTCCACTACAGACAACATCAGTCGTGAATTGCCGAATATCCTGCTACACAGACATGTTCATGTTCTCAAACTGTAGACACTATGAGCATGATTAGACTTCATTTTGTTTCGAAACAAAACTAGACATGTATATATAAAGTTACCGAAATACTTGAATAATGTTTAATGGAAATTCCAATTCAAATATTCAAGAATAATAATTTAATGTAGGCCTACAGACAACGAAAGCCGTGAAGATGCCGAAGTTAGAGAAGCCACGTCAACTCAAAGACAAATACGATAGATAAACAAATGTAACCACGATTTTCAAACTGAACGCAGAATAATTTTGTTAGTTTGCTCGCGATGATTGTGAAGGCGAGATGGAATAAAATACTTCTGCGTTTACGAGTTTGCGAGATCACATCAATTAATCATTCATTCAATTCGAATGTTGTGACGCCTGACGTACTTCACACATTGTTATGAAACAAAGCGAGTGTGTAATGAGACACTTACGTTGAAAATTGAACTGTTTATTATGTTGATGAATAAATAGACATAGTTATATTAAATATAAAGACATGTAAATATTAATTCTTATTAAATAAATTATATTAATTTGAAAACTTCGGATAACTGACGAAATCTTCCAACCTTCGGAATTTAATTTACAAAACTTGAACGGGAAAAGTTTAAATTCTTCGGAATTCTTCGGAATTTGCCCAAACCTTCCGGGAACCTGGTTCCCAGGTTCCCGGACTTTGTCGGACCCTGGTCAACACATAGCGTTGATGAATAAAACACGCGAGCATGTTTGAATGAATAATTTTACTATGAAAAAGAAAGCGGTCGTCTGGTTTTAATTTGTAGGAAACAGTTTTGAAAATAGTTAAAATGGTTTGATGTTTAAAAAATGTTTGCACACAGATTTTGTTTTTATTATTTTGGATAAAGCAGTCTTCAAAGTTGGAAAGATATACAAATTATTTACAGGAAAAAGTCACTTCGTTGCCAGCTTCGCTTCGTTGTGTCACAGGCAAACTTCTGCTGTCGGATATTAATTGTCTATACAAACTTCGCAAGTAAATACCATTTTGTAAGCTTTTCAAAATAAGAACAATTAAAGAAATGATGGTCGCGCTGATGTTGTTTATGCCTATTATCACTAATCATAATATAATTATAACAGAACAATCATATTGCAAATTGATTCAGATCAAACCAATGACAAATAACAGGTACAAATGACAGGAAATTGCTAAGATTAATAATCGGTTTGCAAGTGTGAAAGACTAAAAAAAAGCCGATTACCGATTATTTCCGATTAATGCTATAAAGGGCCAATTACTGACAATTCCGATTAGTTACCGATTATTCGGCTCATCACTAGTCCATTATGGACCAACACTCATTGCTAGTTTAATAATACTATTACTACTACTAGACTAGTCCTGGTACCCTTTCCTATGATGTCTACAACATAGTAGGTCAACTGTACGTATGTAGTTGTTTTGATGATACAGCAAGGACATCTTGTTTGTATTTCAGGTTTTGCATGGAATCACACAGAACGGTTTACAATGGAATGTTCTAGAAGGAAGTCTTTTCATGCTATCATCAATCATCAAGAACCTAGATGGGTTAGTTAGTTTAATTATTACCTGTTTTGTATTCTATATCCCACATTTAATCACCCATGTGAGAAATACTATTTGTTGTGTTTTCAATTGGTTTCAGAAAAGAGAAATCTATTGGTAACATGCTACAGTTGATTGTATCTCTTCCAAACGAGACGCATATCGCGGTTCATCAGTCGGCTCTTCATCTAGCAGGAGATGCCTCGTTTTGGATCAATGAAAACAACCAATTTGTAGGTAAGGAAACTAACAACTCATTAGAAATTCAAATATTTACCTTGACTTGTTGTTCTAAGTGCTACTTTGTCACGTTTTTAAGACGGATATGACGGATATGATAATTTTTATAAGAACCACAACCAAGTGTTTTAAAATCTGGTTGTGCCATTTTTAGAAAAACAAACATTCAAAGATAAGTGGTGTCATTATGTCTATATTTTGGTCACAATGAATAAGTGCGATATAATCACAACAGCTGTTGAATTAATCAGTTGTGATGTTGTTACGGACAAATACTAGATAGCTATGATGGTCATACCGCACTCACTCATTGTGATCAAAAAGCAAGTGCTCCCATACACTTATCTCTGAATCTTCGTTTTTCAAGATTTTAATGGAAATTTTTTCAAATGCTTATTCCTCAAAAACTATGAGTCCGTTTATCAAAACACTGAACAAGGTAATCAAGACATGCAACAAGTTCAGGTAAATATTCAGAAGTTGAGTTTTTTAATCAGTTGATCCAATCTAATATATTCAGCTCATCAAATAATGTCACATAATTTGAATCAAGTCGATTTTCTCAATTTACACCGAAGTTATCTAAGTATACATTTTCTTTTCTAAGATTTGATTTTGAAACCTTTTTTCATATTTCAGATAATGTATTTCAATACATCCTTACTGGATTTCAAAATAAAAAGTTATGCAACGAGGCGGCATTAGCCCTAGAGAAATTCTGCGTTCAATGTAGTATGCATCTCGCCAAACATTACGGAGTTCTGATCCAGGTAATTTATCATGTTCGTTAGACATTTGATTGTTTCCATCTATATCATTTATCATGCTGTTTCATCGCGTCTTTTGTTTTAGGTTTGCAAGGCACTTGATGAGATTGGTTTGCATCAATTACCATCAGTTGGTATAATCAAAGGTAACATGATATACACCATTTACCATATACGTCAAATATTATGTAGGATCTATCTACCTTTGGCCTGAAGTTTATGTCTTCAGTTCTGCTGCCAGATATCTAGTATAAAGGAGAATTTAGATTTCATCAACTGGATCCAACTACTTTGTGAAACGACATATAATTGGCACTAACTCTGATATACGCAGAGAAACGCTGATTTTAGTATCAACTCCTAGTATGTCTAATATCTGGCTCTCATTTTATAAATTCTTTGAAAATTTTCATTGAAGACTGTTGTGGAATAATCTCAATAGTATTGTGACTATCCAAGGGTGAAGGGTCGGTTCTAAGGGTGAAGGGTCAGTTTTAAGAGTGAAGGGTCAGTTCTTAGAGGGTGAAGGGTCAGTCTAAGGGTGAAGGGTCAGTTACTGACTGGGGTGTGTGTGAATCTGATCCTAACAGATTGAGTTTCAGTTTTAGGATTGTTGTTTTATTGATTTCACAGATTTCATTGTCTTTAACAACATAATATTTTATCATAAATAATTTTAACATAAATGATATCCTGGTCATTGTGATGATCAAGACTCTGTAATTAATAACATAATATCACTAGATTTAATAAAATGATATCCTGGTCATTGTGATGATCAAGACTCTGTAATTAATAACATAATATCACTAGATTTAATAAAATGATATCCTGGTCATTGTGATGATCAAGACTCTGTAATTAATAACATAATATCACTAGATTTAATAAAATGATATCCTGGTCATTGTGATGATCAAGACTCTGTAATTAATAACATAATATCACTAGATTTAATAAAATGATATCCTGGTCATTGTGTTGATCAAGACTCTGTAATTATTAACATAATATCACTAGATTTAATAAAATGATATCCTGGTCATTGTGATGATCAAGACTCTGTAATTAATAACATAATATCACTAGATTTAATAAAATGATATCCTGGTCATTTGTGATGATCAAGACTCTGTAATCGCCAATATTGATAAAAAGCTCTAAAAACATTTTGAAAAGGCTACTGAAAATTTTGGAGCTTTTTCAGATTTAGGATGAACATTTTTGAATCGGATCTGATTAATTTTAATCTCAAAGTTTGGATCGGATTCACTTTAGTCCCTCTTTTTCCTACAATATTAAGCACTATATATAATATACCACCATACTTCAATTGAGATGCTCCAAAATGTGTTCATTGCAGACTGCAGTTCATTCCACATCAACCAGCATCTAGAAATGAATAGCGATTGTTTGACTTGGTTTAAAATTTCATTGTAGAAATGAAATCTTAATAATGTAGTTAACAATGAAATTGAAATGACTCAGTTGTCTATTTCATGGATTGGTCATGGATTGTTCTTGGATGCGTACAAATTGTTTGTGATCTTATTGTGGTATAAGAGTGCTTCAAAGAAAAACTTATGGTCAAAATGTTTTATCATTCCTCAAGTTTCAAACCTCACCACATTACCAACGGCAACCCAACTACCCAACCTCTATTATTATCTGCCATGTGCAACTGCAACTGTTTTTAATATTACGTTGTTGTTACTCCGTTTGGTTAGGTACAGCGGCAGTCTTATCAAAATTACCTTTTAACGAAATCTCCGGTCATCTCAATGAGTTATGCACAATTTGCATTGAGCCATTACAAAAGGTAATACCATGCGTCAAATATATCCCACTGTGTCTACTTTATTGTAAATGACAATGTGTTTTGTAATATATGTGATTATTTTTTGCAGCTATGTGCAATGCACGAAAGTGGTGCATCAAAATCGCAAGACCCTGTCACAGCATTAGATAGACTGTCAGCTGTTTTTAGGTATGACATATTTAGTACCATAATCAAAATAAACATTTTATTGTTTGCTAATCAAGGCCTAGTGCTGTGAAAAAAATTGTTGAGTTCATGAACTGTTCATTATCGTAAATGGCCTGATTCTCATGGTCTTTTTCATGAACTGTTGATGAAAGTTTGTCCATTTAACGTTCATGAACTTCTTTCACAGGTGTAATGTTTACAGTAACATTGACGACAATTGTTTGTAATGTGTTTACTATTAAGTTTATTTTGAATAGACTTACTGTTGTAAAGGATAGCTTCATGATGCGTAATAATAATAATATGACACTATCTTCTACTTTTGACGGCACGCTATTAATTTTCTCTATTTACACTTTTTAATTTATAGGGATATATCTGTAACTATCCCAGAAGGAGCTGTTCACCCATGCCAAGCTGTCGTCAGCAATGTAAGCTACCAACTTAACACCTTGCATCTCCTTGATTGTCTTAGCAGTGATACTAACATTGTTACCATGGCAATGTTGCTAATTGGAATTGTTTGTAGATTTGGCCAACGCTATCGAAAATTGGAATAATGTATCAAACAGACGAACGCATAATGGAAAGATACTGCCGGTAAGATTGAGATTGAGATTAAGATTGAGAATAAGATTGAGATTAAGATTGAGATTAAGATTGAGATTAAGATTAAGATTGAGATTAAGATTGAGATTAAGATTAAGATTAAGATTGAGATTAAGATTAAGATTGAGATTAAGATTAAGATTGAGAATAAGATTGAGATTAAGATTAAGATTGAGATTAAGATTGAGATTAAGATTGAGATTAAGATTGAGATTAAGATTAAGATTGAGATTAAGATTGAGATGCACCAGGTTCTCAAGTGTACAATGAACTGCATACCACATCAAATGCTAATCAATCAAAAAACTATGTTGTTATCCTATCAGATGAAATTGAAAACATGGATGAATATTTATTTCAATCTCAAACACTCAAATTATATTTACATGTTCAGACTAGATTCCGGAAGGCTAAAGCAAATTCAGAAGATAAATAAATTTCTGATTTATATGACAAATCTCAACAAAAAATTCAGAAGAAAATATTGAAGGCTAAACCTTTTGTCAGACGTGTTACATGTTACATGTGCTCCATCTGTATTTATAAAATGACTGATGATTGGCATTATCCCATAAACAAAGCAGCACAATGGTTAGATTTGGAATTAGTCAAGTAAATTTACGATGGATAGTTAGATAAATTATTCAGGTACTGCTGACTTTTTAAATCGCGAAATTTCAACAAGAAATGACTAAGATATAAGCGTTTAGATCAATGTAGACAACGCGATTTTCACAAACTTGGAGGTGCGATAAAATTGATATTGTTGCGAAATTGAATCTAAAATTAACATTTTTGAACTCAGCTCGATGAATTGTATCTTCACATATCTTTTTATCAAATTTTACGATGGGGTGGCAAAAAACGGCAGATTTCCTGTGGAATGACCAGGGAGAAAAATGAGATCCAATATATTCCAATCCGCAAAAGATGTCAACCTAAATTTTATACACTTCTTGAAATTTGGTATAACAGACCACAGTTTGTTTTGGCTTTCATCAATCTTGCTCATGCTTGCGTTCATGAACTTTGTGACATTTAACGTTGATGAACTAGTTCATGAACAGTAACTTTTTCGCAGGGGTAATCATCATTTTTATTGTTTGTTTATGTTACATTGCCATTTTTGTTTGTTGTTACTGTTGCAGATGTTTACGCTATGCTATCCGTTGTGTTGGTCAAGCGTCTATCACTCTTCTTCAGCCATTAGTCCAGCAGGTTTGTTTAATTAATTCTATTTTATATATTAAGCATGAAATATAGTCCAGTTGAATTTGTAACAACGAGAGCAAATACCTATATTACCTTCTGAAAATCATCTACATCATTTTACTGAAACATTCTAATTACAAAAAAGATAGAAGCAGTACCTTCACAATTGAACTTTTAGTTTTCATTGATTTTGACTTTACATCTTGCATTTTGCCTTTTCCTTCTAAAATTTCTTAACCTTTTCTAAAACAAGGACAGTACGCCCTTCACTCTAGAGAACTGACAATACAATTGATTTTGTAATACATATTCAATCAATCTGATTGTTTAGAATTATGACGCCATTAAGAGCTCAAAACAGACAAGTAAAAGCAAATATATTTGATCCAATCAATTTCCAGCTTTGTTGTCTACAGTTGGTGGTTCTAATTATGAACATGAAACAATTAAATTATGTCTGATGTCATATTTTCTATTTATAGATTGTGACTTTGTATAAAAGTTGTCACCATTCATGCTTCATTTACTTGGCGAGTATTTTGGTAGATGAGTATGGCGCTGAAGAATCCTGTCAGCCTGGACTCATTGCCATGTTAGAAGTAAGAGTTGCTCTCTTTCCCTTGATGTATTAAAATAAAATATAACTCATCCCCTCGTGTGCCTCTCCTTCTTAATTGGGGAACGCAGGTAACCAAGGGATTAAAACAATGGTAAAGAACGGGAAAACAAACCTTCAAAATGGCCGATAAGAGAAATTCTATGAATGGTCTTTAGTCTGAGCTTACAGTTGCTACTAGTGATAATACCAACCTCACGCATCGTTTGGGGGAATTCAAATGGCACAGTAATCCAACAATGTCAAATTAATTTATGTGATTATTTTAATTTATTTATTTTGATTATTTTACTTTCTTTAGTTAATGTACTGTGAGACTAGCTGTTGCTTTAGCCTTCTTCTTGAGTTTCTTTTTTAAAATCAGTCTTGGGAAAAAAGCTTATCAAGTTTATTTAACATAAAGGATAACGATGAGGATGATGATTAATATAATACGTAAATTTTTGAGTGTTCATTTTCATAATAACAGCTAGATAAGATAACCTTTTGTGTGTGTAAATACGAAATTAATTGAAAAACATTACTTTACTATTTCTTAGGCATTCTCTGCCCCAGCGTTCCAAATATTATCAAAACAAAATGGCCTTCAAAGTCATCCCGACACTGTAGACGATTTCTTTCGTCTTTGTAACAGGTAAAGCAATTACGTGATGTGGCATATACTGCTTTAACTGATTTTGGGAATGCTTATAATTGATTTTGAACAAATTGTTTTAAATTAATATTTGATTTGCTCATGCATTCATATGTAATATTTGATATATTACGCACTCATACAATTAGACAAGATCACAGAGCGTTTTGATTGCTTAATTAAAATAAAACAGTTGGATTAAACTGAACCTTGCGTAAATGCAGATTGCACTGCTATTGTGCAATACATATGAAGAGTGACATTTGAAGACCCCAAATAAAATCCTGTGTGAGACCAATAAACAACAATTTCATTAACCTTGAATCACAGAAATTGAATGAAAATGTAGGCAGTTACCATAGTTACCACTATGGATCAATAAAGTTGTGAAAAACTTGTGATTTTATCACAAATTTTTCATTCGTTTTTCACAATTTTATTGATAGGTAGTGTATATACTCGCCATGAACCCTTAAGAGGATATGCACCCATATTGTAACTATCTTCTCAGCTTTAGTATGTCAGAACAAATCCATTGTTGTTTTTTCTGTCACCTTATCAATCAGTTACACAGCTCTTAGTCTGCACACTGTCTCTGACTGGTTCACCAGTGTTAAGAAGGTGGGTTATAAGTACATCCCAAAACATGACCACTCAAATCAAGAAACCTTTGTGCTACTTAAAAGCCAAACAAATAAGACCAAAAACAACAAATATTTGAAATGATAATGCAACTTCCGTTTGAAAACTTGGACATATATTCTGTTGATTTGAAATGAAATGACTGCAGGTAGATCAAATCCAAAATCTTTTCCTGAGCAAGACAATTTATACATCTTTTTGTTCTTTCCAGAAATTAGGAAGACATCCTCTTTTGTGAATGTTTAATAAAAGAAACTTTAGAAACTGTAAATTAATTTGAATAATGTTGCATTTCCCTTTGTCAAGGTTCCTTCTTAAATGTCCCGTGCCTTTTCTACGGAATCCCTCCATGGCAACCGTCCAGCAATTAGCTGTGGCAGCTACCGTTCTTGACCACAGGGAGGCCAATGGTGCTGTTATGAAATACCTGTGTGACTTCATCAGATGCGGTTCGTCTCATAAGGTATGCATTCAGCATCAAACGAAATGTGTTTGTAGTTATGATTGGCTACGGACAAAAATATCTCAAAAGACACTCATTTTGGCTACAATCATCCCGCTCGTCATAACAAATATTGAATAAGGCTCTTCTACGATAAACAGTTTATGGGTTTGAACTTGGACGGTTCATGAATTGTGTTGTTGATGAAATTTTGATGAACAGTTCATAAATTACCATGAACTGTTCATGAAAAAATTCAAACCCATAAACTGTTTTACGCATAAGCAGAGACTTGGTTCTACTGTTGATTTTTGTTACTTGGCAACAATGCTCTTATCATATATGACTCAATGCCTGTTGGTCACTCTAGCAATGTCAAGACTTGTATTTTGTATTGAATCAACCCTGCATATAAAGGCCACCTGCCTATAGTGGCCACTCTAGCAATGCCTAAAATTGTATTTCCTTTTGAATCAACCCTGTATATAAAGACCACCTGTATATAATGGTCACTCTAGCAATGTCAAGACTTGTATTTTGTATTGAATCAACCCTGCATATAAAGGCCACCTGCCTATAGTGGCCACTCTAGCAATGCCTAAAATTGTATTTCCTTTTGAATCAACCCTGTATATAAAGACCACCTGTCTATAATGGTCACTCTAGCAATGTCAAGACTTGTATTTTGTATTGAATCAACCCTGCATATAAAGGCCACCTGCCTATAGTGGCCACTCTAGCAATGCCTAAAATTGTATTTCCTTTTGAATCAACCCTGTATATAAAGACCACCTGTATATAATGGTCACTCTAGCAATGTCAAGACTTGTATTTTGTATTGAATCAACCCTGCATATAAAGGCCACCACCTACACAAAAAGGTCAATGTATCTAGATCTGATAGCTTGCTGTTGGATACAGGGACTGTAATGTGTATTTGTCCATAACACATACTCAACTGGCTGTTATAGACATGTGATGTTTGGCAAATATTTTTTGTTGTGAAATTTAGGAAAGTCCTCAATATCCAATGCGAAATGAATTGATCCGCAATCAACTCAACAGTTATGGCCAGCAGATGGTCAAAGGTAAAATCATGTTACACTTACATAATACAACTGCAAACAGTCATGATATTATCAATTTATTATATCATATTTGGTGGTTTGATTAGGGTGGTTCGAAAAGTAAAACTTTTGAGGATTAAACTGGCTTTGAAGACTGTTTTAGAAGAATATTGAACATTGAAAAACATATGAAACATTTACCACATAGTATATATGCTTGCTGTACATTTGAACACTTCCTCTCAGCAGATAGCATAGTGAGTGATGAAGAAAATGCACAGCTTTATGATGCTGATTTGACTTGCGGCGCTATAGCCGTTGCCTAAACAGAATTAATCTGCAACTCATTTCTATTTTGAACCATCCTTACAGCCATGTTTGAATTTAGTAAATACTAATTGGAGGTACTACAGTGTAACCTGCTTAAGTGCAAGTCAAAATTGCCAACAGTTTAAATTGCATTTATCCGAATTTGCAGTTATCCGAAATTGTTTACGAAGGAATTGACCAGAAAATTGTTTAACAGGTTTCAAAGCCAGGTTGCAGATAAGCAGGAATTTCACTTATCCGAATTACACATAAGCGGGTTACACTGTACTGTAAGTTTGAATTTAATCCTGACTGATCTTGAGTTTTAATTTGATGCTGACAATTTGCTGAATCAGACTAGATAGCTTGTATGAATTAAATCTCAATGACAGATATAGTAGGAATGCTTTCATGGTTGTGAATCAATTACTGACTTAGAAGTAATAGAAAATCAATTTTAAAATATGAATAACGGACAGAATACTTATAATAATTATGGGTAGTTTCTATCCATAGCATATACACATTTTTGTATAAGAAAGTTCATTTAAGTTACAGAATTTGAAGAAAAGTTTCAATACTGCTAGATTCTCAACTTCTTTACAAAAAATGTGTAGGCCTACTATAGTTCATGAGTTCATGAACAGCTGATAGCAGGCCTACTATAGTTCATGAGTTCATGAACAGCTGATAGCACCATTTACGTCCTTTCTCAAGAGACATGATGGATTGATTAATGTTTCTTTTCGTTTGTAGCGTTGATTGATGCAACGGCTGGCGGCATTCAAGTATTCATGGTCCCGGAAGTAGTTGAAGTATACTGGGAACTAGTCAACTTCAACCGAGAAGTGAGAATTCGATTTAAATCATTTCAAATCGTTACTATTGTTCAAGTAAGACTGACTGGGTGTGTCTCTTTTAGGTGGCTTTGAAATGGTTAGAACAGGCTCTTTCGTCGTTACCTCCCCATAGTGCCACAGGAATGGTGCAATCTACGCCGCAACAAAGATCAGAATTCTACGATGCCTGCAAAGGGTAAGATCAATCCTCTTGAATTTTCTTTCATCATTTTTAAAAATTATCATTATTTTGAACAGGAATTTGCAATCAAAAATCTCTTGGTAAAGTGTGGATCTGCTTCACTTTATATTCTAATCGATGAACTTCAACTGTGTGAACATTTATTTAGATCACTTTGTTTCGATATTTGTTTTGTAGCAATCCAACATTGAAATGTCTTTGTCTTGCTAGTCCAAATCATGGATACAAAAAGTCACAAGACAGTTTGTTCAAAACAAGAAGTTTTTGGCTCAACTTGAAATAAGCAAAATACTTTTGCAAAATCTAAAATTTTCCAGTAATATTTCCATAAAGGCATGTAATTAACTTGAATTAAATTAAATTTTGATTGCAGTTAAAAACGTGGTGTAACCCCTGCATTTAACAGTTCTGGAGTTCATGAAAATTTGGGGCCATTTAACGTTCATGAACTGTTCATGAAAATTGGGGCCATTTAACGTTCATGAACTCATGAACTGATTTTCGCAGAGGCAGTTTGGCAATTTATAGCATTTTAGTGCAACATAATATATATATATAGTTTGTAACACTGTAATATCAATTTTGACTTTGCGATAGGGCAGATTAGCTCAGATGGCAGAGCAACCGAACTTCAGATCGATCATATCTGATCGACTGTGGTTCAAATCCCCCGAAGGTCAACTCAGCCTTGAATGTATCTGAAACATCAAATGAGTACCATCTGAGGATGGTGGATGGAATGGTCCAGAGGGAATTGCATTGTGAGTAGCTGCGGCGCATCGTTGCGCATTGACAATCGAGACCTACCTGCCATGAAATATGTTGAAGTTGATCTGCAGTGTCGCGGCTGACATCAACAAAGAGTGTTTAAAATCATTGCTCTCAGCAAAAAAAGCCACTCATCTAGAAATAGAGGAGTGGTACTGGTGCCTTCGGTAGGGTGACGACATCTACATTACTTTACTTACACTTTGCAATCTATGATTACGTGATTTTATGACTGTACAAGTGTAAATTTCAGGTGCATGTCCACTCTCTAGCCGAATGTGAAAATGAGAAATACAATAACGTAATCCTGATTGTCATTTTTTTTAATTAATTTGGATTTATATTTCTTCATAGAGCTCAAGCAAAACCAATTTTCTATCGATCGTTTCGAGGATTTGCGCGTTTATATCGTTGATGACAATTTTATAAGAATCTCACGACAACAACTCTGACAGAAAGAAAGATCGATTGATCCAAGAAACAGAAATAAGAGCAACAGAACAAATGTCGCTGAAAAGTGACGTAATGACAACGATGTTCATTTTATATAGGCTAACACAAGAACAGTCCATGTGTACAGTAGCCTTTTTAATAGTAAAGTAATTGTTTATGTATAATAACCATCTTATTATATTGTTTAATTTTCATATTTGATACTAAAGGCATACATAAGAAATATCTCATATACTGATCTTGTTTTTGATGCGTTTATAAATCAGTCAATTCTTCTGATGGAAATCACCACACCATGATAATCCAAGACATAGTTGCTTAAAACAGTCATTTTGTAAATATTTAGACTATATTATTTTCACAATCAGATGCAACATGAATTTCATTAATAATTAATTGTAGAATTTCAGATGCAACATTAACATCACGAACTGTTTGACAAACATTCAGCCTTTTGGAATCCAAGAACAATTCAACAATTTCTTCTAAACTCATTCTCTCGTTCTCGCCTTCCAGAAACTAGGATTGCAGAATTTCTGCTTTTATCGGACCTTTGACCATTCCCTGTAGATGATATTATACTCAACCTAATACAGTAACACTGTTGATATGCATGCAGAAAGATTAGGAAAGTCTCACTATAAAACTGACTCAATTACAGACGATTTTTAAAGAATTATTTGATTTTTGAAAAAGTGATTTATAAATTTGTTGATATTTTTGATAAACTTCACTTATGACAAAATTTACTTTGAAAATTTAATAAATAATCATACCAATTTAAATGTTTAATCTTTCATTGATTTCTTTTTCTTTTCATAATTTTACATCATGTTTATAATTGTTATATGTACATTAATTATCACGCAGATCCTATTCACATATTCAATATCGGTTCGCTATTTACATATGGAAAACAAATGTTACCGAAATACAGTTGTTGAATGAAACTGAGGCAATGATGAGCCAATAGGAGGCAATTGGTCAAATGATGAAAACCCTACAAAAAATAAAATAAAAAGATTGGATAATAATTGAATTTGTATGGTCTAACCCTTTGAAAATGTTCATGAAATGTTCATGAACTTGTGAATTTGGGCAGACTGAAAAGCAAATAACAGATTGATTGATTTGTGGCGTAGGACTGACTTCCACAAATAATTGCTCACAAAAATATCAGAATAAATCGTCTTTATAAAAATGATGATCAAACAATACAAAGAGAAAGTCTATATATGAACTAGACCAAGGGAAAAAATGTGAGACATTTACTAATGCAGACTTGTATCATATGTTTCCGCAGTGTTTATCAAAATGAATATGATACCTTTTAATCGCTTGACATCTATTTCCACCATGTGAGGAGTTACAATCGATGGAGATGCAGCGCTTGCGCCATGGTCATCGGATGAATGAGTGACCTAGCAATTGGAAACTCTGTGTTATTATATTGCACAGGCATTGATGTTCAACAAACTATTAAAATAAATGATATAAAAATCAGCTGACTACTACAGACAGATGGTTTAAGGGTTCAAGCGACCATTTTACACAGGTTGTGGATCTGTGATGTAGTGAACATATTTCGGCCAATGATACAACTAAAACTAAAACTAAATTTCACCACAATCTTAATACTTTTTCATCAACATCGCGGGGGTGACCAAATTAAATTTATTTTTGCCAACATTGGTGATATTTTGAGGGTTGACGATTAGTCAATCGAGTCCATCAATCCTCAGTTGATCTATGTCATTGTCAACCAATCAGATTAAAGGTCATATCTCCATCAATTTAACTAATGCTGATGAAAGTGAAAAGTCATTTGGTCACTTTGCCAATTCTTAGCAATCTAGTAAACGCTGAGAACAATAGATATTGAGGATGTTGGCAAATTTTTTGAACATTTTCAAAGTGGATTTAAATTAAACACGCACCAGTATTGTCATTGGCCCCTGTGAAAAAAGTCAAGGAGTTCATGAACTTAATTAAATTTCCCAAATTGTTTTTTCACAGAGGGTGGCCAAATTAGAGGTGACACTTGTGGGTGACATTTAGGGCCTTCTATGACTCACCTGCCATAGACCAGATGGATTTTCTTTGGTTGGTTTCTTGAAATGAGCAATATTGAGTAATGGTTCTGCTCTGTTACTATGACGATGCGGTAATGCTTCTGCTGTTGTCTGTTGCCATGGCATTTCTGTCATACTTGGAGTAGGAGTTCTGCAATTTTCACGAGAGTAGGTCCTTTAGAATGAAAATTAAAATGTGATAAAGATATTGGTTTATTGACTTATTATCAGATAACTTGTTTTCAATTTGATGGGGTTTCTGATCAAAGAAAGACCAGGCATTATGTCAACAAAGAGGGTTGAGCGGGAAATTTAAGGCAATTTAAAGGGCCCACAAAGCTTGTTTTTTTCACAAAAACTTCCTGCTGCGTTTTGATTGTGAATTTGAGACTACAGTACAAGTAGTTGGTTGTGGATATATTTAGGCAAAAACTTCCTACGTCAATTCCTAAAAAACTGCTCAGTCCAATGCTACTTTAGGTATCTGAATTTTATGATTATTCGTCAATAGAAGAATGATGCAGATATTTAGCATGCCACTGTCATTTTATTTTTCAATGTTGCTACTTGATTGCTCCCTTGGTATAAGGTAAAATAGTAATTGAAATAGTAATTGAAATTTTATGCTAACCTCTGCCCGTTCACATACACAAGCGGTTTGATTAAAAATCGTCCTGTTTCTTGTTCAACCTTCTCAAGCGTATTTACTAAATTCGTTGCCAATTCAAAACGTAATTCAGATGCAGTGGCCATTCTCTCTAACCATTTCCGTGTACGTTTCTTTTGCAGTATCTCCATTTTGCCAAGCAAAACCATAGATTCAAAATCTTGATTTTTATGATGTTGCAGTTTCGATTCTTGAAAATGAAATTATTATTATAAAAATATTTATAAAATGTATCTTAGGTATACATCCAATTAAGGGTTATGTATCAGTTCCCTGCTGTCAGAATCAACACAAATGATGACGGTGATGATGCTGGAGTTTCTTAAATGGTTCTTTACGTGTTCACAATTACTATATATTATATAAACAACTGTTCAGTGAAGCAACAGCCAGCTATCAGAGGCATATAAACTGACCATTACAAGAAGATGGCCTTTATCTACAGGGTAGATTAAAATAAAAATATTTTGGACATACCAATAGTGGTCGCAATATACAGGTGGACTTTATAAACAGGGTTGATTCAATAGAAATATTGAAAGTGGTCACTATAGACAGGTGGCCTTTATCTACAGGGTAGATTCAATAGAAAATACTAATTTTAGACATACCAAAAGTGGTCACTATAGACAGGTGGCCTTTATCTACAGGGTTGATTCAATAGAAAATACTAATTTAAGACATACCCCAAAAGTGGTCACTATAGACAGGTGGACTTTATCTACAGGGTTGATTCAATAGAAAATACTAATTTTAGACATACCCCAAAAGTGGTCACTATAGACAGGTGGCCTTTATAAACAGGCTTGATTCAATTTTCACAATATATCCTTACCAACGTTCCTCATTGCACAGTAATTCTGATAACGGCAAATAAGAGCAGCAAACCTCTTCAAAGGAAGACTGACATAATCTTTCATTTGCTTACAAACAGTATTGAGCGTCTCATGCGGCATACAACCCAATTGTGTGGCTTGTTGCAGCGTTTTTGCATTTCTCATCATATCTCTACTTGTAAACATGAAAGACGGAACTGAAGCAATTTCCTTCAAGACACAATACACACAGAAAAATAATATTTAACGACTCAAAATGTCATTACATCATGATGTGATATATATCTTAACACATAAAAGAGAGTTTCAAAAACAGTAGGCACCAACACTGGTAACACATTGCTAGTACTATATTAATACGAGGTGAGGATATAGTCACATCGCCCCTGTCTGATTTTAGTATTTGTAACCAACAAACAAGAATATGTGAGTATTATGAAGATTAAGTGCCTCTGTCTGTCACTCAATGACCGGTTGTTATTCACCTGTTGCTGTTCACTGCCTTCATTTGATGATGATAGATGTCGATGAACAGAATCAAGTTGTTTGTTAAGATTAGAAATGATAGTTTGCATGTCATCAATCAGTTTAGCATTTGCAAGAAGTTGTTCATCGTGTTGTTGGTTGGTCGTTGTTACGTTAGATTGCATCAGATTCATTTGCTGTTGAAAATGAATAAAAACACAGTTGAAAAAAATATTTGTGGTTTTCAATTTTTACATTTAAGTTAAACAATGCCCTTCAAAAACCTTACAATTTGGATTCATTGGATTTTGGATTGAAAGGTTTGAAGATCATCATGAAACACAATTTCAAGTCAGCAGGGCAAATGTGTTGATTGAATATCACTATTTTGAAAGGTGAAAGGATTAAACCGATAACTCAAGTACTCAACCCGCATATTTTAAAGCCAGGATAAACACATGAATAAATATTAATAGCATGCTTATATTCTGAATAGTTCATCACTCGTTTTTATTTATAATTTAACGCCATGTGAGCCCCCGCTTATTCCATCTTTAGAAAACCTAAAGATTTTATGAAAACAATGAGATTAGATAAGCTGGCGTTGGGCAGGATCTTGCCAGAAAACACTATAGCAAAGGACACAAGTCCTGCTTATCAACCATCAAATTTCTGAACATCAAAGTAAGCGGGTCTTCAGTGCCAGTTGAAAAAACATGATGGCAGATGTTAAACTTTACATCAAAGTAAGCGGGTCTTCAGTGCCAGTTGAAAAAACATGATGGCAGATGTTAAACTTTACATCAAAGTAAGCGGGTCTTCAGTGCCAGTTGAAAAAACATGATGGCAGATGTTAAACTTTACAATGTCGTACCTCTCTCAATTTCTTATGCTTTGAAATCAAAGATTTGTAGTCTGAAATGAGTCGTTGTTGTTGCCTTTTCTGTTCTCCACTATGATCTAATGATTTCACAGAAGTAGTTCCAGTGCTGACAACATATTTTGGATTGATTGACGGTTCAGTATCTAGGGTGACATATGATGTTTGT